>JAGFMF010011458.1:4868875-4880620 GCA_019455555.1 Galemys pyrenaicus | reverse complement strand
GTGATAAGTCCCTTGTCAGTAATGTTGTGTGTAAAGATTTTCTCCCAGTTGGTGGGTTGTCGCTTTGTTTTGGCTAGTGTGTCCTTTGCTGTACAGAAAGAAGCTTTTAAGTTTGATGTAGTCCCACCTGTTTATCCTCTCCTTCACTATCTTTGCTTTAGGTGCTGTATCTCCAAAGACGTCAACACAGTTCTTTATTCCATAGGAGGAAAAAGAATCTTCTCATTCCAGCCATGTTAAATCAACCATGTGGATCTTTATTCAAAAAGATCCACACCAAGCCTTAAGTAGAAAACATTTACATTTGGATTTCAGTTATCAAAGCAGAAATGAAGGTACAGTATCCCACTTCTTTCACCATGTTTCTTGCATAAGTCACAATATTTCCCATACTGATATTGTTCTTATAGTTTCTCTGATATATAAAATGTCACCAATATTAGCAGGATTTTTCTCTAAAATTATTCTGATTAATTTCAGTTCTTCCATTATCACAGTGAAGCGCCCCAAGTAGTAAAATCCCTGTCTTTCACAGTTAAGAGGCATCCATTATAAAAATATCTTTCAGTACTCTAGAAGGTATATGTTCACAGCTCTGCTATCATTAAACATTGTGGAGAGAAAAAGAGTCTTAAGCAACTCAGGCTGCCATAACAAATTACCATAGACTGGGAAGGTAAATAACTGAAATGTGTTTTCTCACAGATTTGCAATTTATAAGACCAAGATTAAGATGCCGGTACTGTTAATTTCTGGTGAGGAATTTCTTCCTGGTATATAGACTCCCTCTGCTATGTCTTAACATGGCAAGGAGCGAGAACACAAGCTCTCTGACACCTCTTTTCATAAGGATAATAATCTCATTGATGGGGACTCTGTCCTCATGACTTTATCTAAACTTAATTATTTCCCCAAAGCTCTACATTGGAATACTATTCAATTGCAAGTCAGAATTTAAACATGTGAATATGGGGTGGGGTTTACAATTCAGTCCATAGCAAGTAAGAATTGAGTTAGTAACCATGATTAGAAAATTAATAAGGCCTCCCTGGTGGCGCAGTGGGTTAAGCAACACACTATGAAGCAAATCGCAGCCACCTACATGGCGTAGCAGACCTCTCCTGCCTAGCCAGCTGCTCCCCTCAGCAATGTGTTTCATTCAGTCTGCCAGTTCTGTTCCTGGCTCTGTCTCTGCTGAATCCTCTCACCTCCCTGGACTCTGGCCTGTACCCCAGCTCTTGTATGCATAAATAAATAAAATCATTAAAAAAAAGAAAATTAATATTAATTGAATAATTACTTTATGATTATATTTTCATGTAAATTTATTCTCAAAGGATTAAAATAATAACAAATGGAAGTTACTTTATTTTTAGATATTCCATAGAACTTTATTCCCAAGATATCTTCATACATATTTAGAAAATCTCTTTGACACTATGTTGATACACTGAGAATCTCATTACAGTGATCTCCAGCCTACAATATTTGTTCTGCCCCAGACAAGTGAATACCTGATTCTTTCTTCTTGAATTTCACCAGATACAAGACCTGTGGGATTTCATGATATTTAATATAACAAGACACCTAAACATGTAAAAGAATGAAACTAGATCACTATCCCAAGTCATACACAAATATCTATGCAAAATGGATAAAAGTCGGGATATAAGACCTAAAACCATAAAACACATAGAAGAGAACATAGGCTTAACACTCCATGACATAAACTTCAGAAAAATCTTTGCATATTCATCCCCAGCAGCAAGGTAAACAAAAGAGAATATAAACAACTGGGACTGCTTGCATTAATCTAAAAAGCTTCTTTTTGCACAGTGAAAGATACTGTAACCAAAACAAAGAGATAACCCACTGAATGAGAGAAAATATTTGTACACCATACATCTGACAAGGGACTTATATCAATGATAAACAAAGAGTTTGCACAACTCAACCGAAAAGAAACAAGTAACCTAATCAAAAATGAACAGAAGAGCTAAACAAGGATGTCTCCAAAGAAGACATACAGGTAGCCAACAGGCACAGGACAAAATGTTCATTATTTACCAAATAATGTCAAAACCACAAATTATTTACCAAATAAGTCAAAACCACAATGAAGTACCACTTCATACCAGTGAGAATTGCCTATCCTGGAAAACAAACAAGCAACAACAAATAAGTGCTGGCACTTCAAATATGGAGAGTACACGGATTCCTTTTACACTATTACTGGGAATGTAGACTGATCCAGCCTCTTGAAAAAAAGTGTGGCAGTTCCTCAAAAGACTGAAAATAGATCTTTCATATAACCACTCCTAGGTATCTACAAAAAAAACACTAATTCAAAAGAAAATATGGGCTCCTGTGTTTATTTCAACACTACTTAGAATATCCTAGACATGAGGGCCTCCCTGGGGCTAAGTCTTAGCTCTATCACCTCTGTGGCCTAAGTTCAATCCTTGGCCAGGGAGCTAACTCACATGGCACAGCAAACCTCTTCTGTTTTGCCCACTGCTCCCCTTAGTATTCTATTTCAGTAAATCTGCTGGCCCTTCTCTCCACTCTGTCTCTGGTGAATCCACTCACAGCCCATTCCTCTGGCCTGAACCCAGGTCTTGTGTGCATAAATAAATTTAAAAACAAAAAGTGAAAAGGAGAAAGATAGTGAATCATATCATTTACATGTAGAATACAGACAAACCAAAGAGTCAAAGACAAACATTACAAACAACTCTTGAAAATTAACCTCTAAAGTATCCAGACGAGATGGGGGAGGGTTGGGTGAGAATAGGTAGGGAGATCGCACACTGGAATATGGGGGAAGACTATGGGTGCTGTGATAATGAGAGACTGGAAAAGCTATAGTGACCATACTTTAGTGGAGAAATTCTATGTCATCAGAAATTAACCAGAGGTAGGGTTTCCCTGGTGGTGCAAGGGGTTAAGCACCACGCTATGAAGCATCTTCAGCCACTGCAGCACAAGTTCGATCCCTGGCCAGAGAGGTGACTCACATGGTGAAGCAGACCTCTCCTTCTTTTGTTGCTGTTCCCCTCAACAGTGTATTTCAGTCAATCTGCCTGTTCTTTTCCCCATTCTGTCTCTGGTGAATAATCTCACACATACACCACCACCCCCCATTCCTCTGGCCTATACCACAGTTCTGGTATGCATAAATAAATAAATAAATATTTTTTAAAACTTAACCAGATATAAAAGTATGGCATGTCACTAAAAAGTAATAAACAAATTTCCCCGATACAAAATTAAAAATATGACTTGTTAAATGTCTGCAATACCTAATACATACTTATATCTACTCTAGCTTCACAATTTTATTTTATTTTTTTTAAAGATTTATTTATTTATGCATACAAGCACTGGGGTACAGGCCAGAGGTGTGGGGGGTGAGAGGATTCACCACAGAGAGCGGGGAACAGAACAGGCAGATCTACGGAAATACACTGCTGAGGGGAGCAGCGGGCACAGCAGGAGAGGTCTGCCGCGCCATGTGGGTCCCTGCCCTGGCCAGCAGCAGGAATCAAACTGGTGCTGCAGTGGCTGCGTTTTGCTTCATAGTGCGTTGCTTAACCCACTGCGCCACCAGGGGAGGCCCTAGCTTCACAATTTTAATTTGTCAAAAAAGTGCCAAACACAGGGCATACAAAATATCAGTAATAAGACATACTCAGATAGTTATTTCCAAGATCATTTTAGCCCATGGCACTTACCCTTAGTAGGAGCTGAGTGCATATTTACAGATGGGTGTTTATCATGTGACAGCACCAGAGCTAATGACCTACAAATCTGGCCCTCAAGATGCTCATAATCAAACGGCATAGATAAAGAGGCAAACATATTTCGTAATGCAAGTTTTTCTTAAATCAGCAGTATATATATATATTTATACATATATGCATGTGTATATATGTAGTATGTATGTGTGTATATTGTAAGGTCGGTGGCGGCTGACAGAATAAGACAAAGAGACAGAAGTAAAAGGGACAAGAGGGCTTTATTACGCTCCCAGGAGAAATTCACAGATTCCTAGAAGGGTGTCTGAGAAAGTCGTGCCCAGCTACAGGCTAGGGGTCTTTCTATGCCCCCTCCCTGCCAGACCTGAGTGGAAAAATACCTGCGAGTCATGTGTTGCCCTGCAGTCAGGGGGTCGCAATGGAAAAGTACCAGAGAGGCATATGTCCCCTCGTTTAGGAGGTCATTGTTTGAGCTGGGTCACTATTTCACCTAGGAAGTGGCTAGCAGTTATCATTGCTGGGTGCTATCTTCCACAAGCCCCCTTCTTGCAACCACTGTCTGGGAAGGAGCCTGGGTGAGGGGCCTGGGTGACATTTCATATGTGTGGCTCTGTACGTATGTGTGTGCGTGTGTAAAGAGCTCTGAGACTGAAGCAGAAAGCAACAGAAAACTGGGATAACAAAGATTTCATTTAAAATGATGATTGGAGGGCCTCCCAGGTGGCGCAGTGGGTTAAGCAACGCACTATGAAGCAAATCGCAGCCACTGCAGCACAAGCTCAATCCCTGCGGCCAGCCGGGGAGGGGACCCACATGGCGCAGCAGACCTCTCCTGCCTCGCCCACTGCTCTCCTTAGCAGTGTGTTTCAGTTGATCTGCCTGTTCTGCTCCCCACTCTGTCTCTGGTGAATCCTCTCACTTCCCGCGACTCTGACCTGTACCCCAGCTCTTGTGTGCATAAATAAATAAAAAAATAAAATGGAAAAAAATAAAATAAAATGATGAATGGATATTGCTAGGTGAAGCTTTTTTTTATCTGCATCTTAAAATCTTCATTAGCATGTGGTATGTACATGTGGGTGTATTATATATATAGTGTGTGTACACATAATATGCATATGGCTGTCCCTGGGCAGATGAGCTAGGTTGGCCTCAGCAAGAAATTCTAGGTATCAGAGGAGTTAACCTTGAAACTAACAGATTTCAACCTAAGAAGTGGTCAGAAAAATGTGGATTCCTAATTATGTTACTATATTATAGCTGTATCTGATAGACAGTAACCCCTAAAAAATTGGTTATATGACAATTTGTCTTTTTACTGAGAACACTTTGAGGTTCATACTAAAGAAAATGCAGATATGTATGACTGATAACATGCTCCAGTGCCTTTTTCAGATAAGGGAACTTTAAGTCATACATACTCACACACACACACATACACACATCATATATATAAAATTACTTACATAACTTCTCTTGGGAACAAAGCTATAAATAAATAGGAGACAATGAATCCATACCCTGAGTGGTGATAGGGATAAGAATAGCAAAGTTGAGCCTCTCTGATGGCACAGTGGGTTAAGCAACGCACTATGAAGCAAACTGCAGCCACTGCAGCACAAGTTCGATCCCTGCCTCCAGCCAGGGAGGGGACCCACATGGCGCAGCAGATCTCTCCTGCCTCGCCTGCCGCTGCCCTCAGCAGTGTGTTTCATTCAGTCTTACTGTTCTGTTCTCCACTCTGTCTGGTGAATCCTCTCACCTCCTGAGCCTCTGGCCTGTACCCCAGCTCTTGTATGCATAAATAAATAAATCTTAAAAAAAAAAAAAAGAATAGCAAAGTTGGAAAGGAGGCATCCCATCCTGGGGAGCAGGGGATATGGAGGTGGGGATATGGAGATGGAGATCCATCATAAAAGAATCACCAGTCCTTCCCAACTGACTTGCTCAAAGCAAATAAAGAATTTCTAGGCACCAACCCTAGAAATAATTAAATTATCAGCAGTTAACAATCCCACAAAAGAGTGAGCCCCTCACAGAGAAAACTGTATCAGTGTATCAGTGTATCTCTGCATTGGCTGGGGCAGCAGACCTTCTGCCCACCTGTGACTATTCAGGTGCTTTTCACCAACCTTTTTCTCTGTAGGGCAGCAGCCTTCATTGCCTGTCTGTGATCTGTGACCATGCTGGTGCTTCTCTTCACTGACTGATATTCCCCAGCAAAAACAGCTTTCCTCTCAAGGCTGCCACCCTGTGACCATGTAGGCCTCTCTTTTAGCAAACCTGTCCCTTTTGGGGGCAGCTCTTTCTACCCACTTGTGTCTATGCAAGTGTCCTTTATACATTTCTCCCTAATAAACCTTCTCTTTTGAATATAATGAATGTCTCTGTGTTGTGGAAAAATTCCTGGGAAACTCCCCAGTGTTATTAAAAAGGGGAGCTCTGGTGAAACTTTTCCCAGAGTGAACCTAAGGACTGCACTCTCTGAACCCAACATCTCTAAAAATGACTTCAAGTATGCTAACTTGTCACAACCAATGTTTTTCTCAGGTGAGGAAAATAAAATTGAACTCATTGATGAATGGGACAGTACATCTAAGGCACCCAGCACAGTGGTCCAGATTATGTGCTAGATATATTACCAGGTCACTAGTAAATGACAATGTTATTTTCTTTCACATATCCGCACTGTTGTTACCAAAGAACATTCATTGAGAATAAAGACCAAGAGGGCAGAAGAAATTATATTCCTATTGTTTATAAATTCCTCTACCCGCTTACCCACTCCCTCCTTTGGTGATGGCTCCTGGTGTTGTGGGTATTGAAATTCTCCCACCTTATTCAGAATTTAGACAAGAAGTTTGAAATAAAACTGCCACGATTTTTTCCTGTTCTCATCTTTGAAAGTCACAGCCAGCCTGGGAGTATGTTTGCCAAGTTTTCCGCCTGGAGGAAAATTTTGTGACTGAGTTATAAATACATTGATGGATCCAGCTGGAACTGTCTCTTGTAATTTAATATGCAAAGAAATAATCTGAGTCATAGATGGAGACAAGCAGCTCCTTTCAGATAAGAGTGACTTAAGTTTGGCTCCACAGAAGACTTTCAAGAGCTTTCTTCTATAGAAGAACAAAAGATGACCGCAGGGCAAGTGGGGTCAAAATTTGCCCTTCAAATTTGCATTGAATTGCCTCTCCTGGACTTTGTTCCAAAGCAAGGGGTTTATGCCATCTAAATTCTTCCTTAGTGGGCTTGAAATCAAAGGATAGTATAAAAATGCTTGCCAATGTTGGAAAGAAAATGGATTTTAACTTCTGAGAATGCAAATTTTTTGCATTCCTTTAAGTCAAATAACATGTCTGTGTACTTACTAAAATGAGATAACATGCTAAATAGAAGAGGGGAAGAGAGGCCACAAAATGTAACTTGCATTTGGATCCTGCACTCAACATATGGCTGAAGTCACTTAATCCATACGCAGTTGAAAATGTAATGATGCATTTAATTACTTGGAAGAATTCATAGTATAATAATGCTATTATTAGGTTAACAGTAGTTTTGATAACAGTTTAATAAATACTAATAATGTTTTTATTTGTGCTTTCCTAAATTACAGCATTTAATAATATGGACATTGATAGTGCTAACGATTGCTATCAAACAAGTCACCCCTTGGGGCCTCCCTGGTGGCACAGTGGGTTAAGCAACACACTATGAAGCAAAACGCAGCCACTGCAACATGAGTTCGATCCCTGCTGCCGGCCAGGGAGGGGACCCACATGGTGAGGCAGACCTCTCCTGCTGTGCCCACTGCTCCCCTCAGCAGTGTACTTCCATTGATCTGCCTGTTCTGCTCCCCGCTCTCTGTGGTGAATCCTCTCACCCCCCACACCTCTGGCCTGTACCCCAGTGCTTGTATGCATAAATAAATAAATCTTTAAAAAATAAATAAATAAATAAAACAAGTCACCCCAAAAGTCAGTAGCCACAAATAACATGTTTTTGTTTTGTTTTGTTTTTTAATTTTTAATATGGATGGCTGGACACTCTGCACTGATTTCACTTGGATTTACTTTCCAATGCATTTATATGGACAGGTGGACTTCTGGACTAGAGAGAGAGATTTTAGAATGTTCTAGATCCACAATTGTGCATCTGGTTAGTAATGCTGTTAGGCCTCAGAGAGATCCCAGAGGTTCTTTTTTTTTTTAACATTTATTTATTTATGCGTACAGGAGCTGGGGTACAGGCCAGAGTCACAGGAGAGGCTTGCCTTGGGTCTTAAGGCTACTGATATACTTTTTTATTTTGAGGGGGCACAGGTTTACAGATGCGATCCAGAGTGGTTTGGGCCACCTGTATGTAACAAAAGAGGGAGGAATTTATAGATTGAGATTTGGCCAATTTTGTTTATCAAAAGTACCTAACCTCTTATGAAATAAACTAAAATAGGAGAAGTTTTACAACTAGTGGCACTAGGTATAAGATAAACTAATAGGGTTTGAGTCACTCTGTTATGAAATGTGCACAACTATTTTTTCTGTAATCACTGAGGGTGGAAGTAGAGGCAGCAAACATTGTGCAAAATTCTTGTTCTACCTCGCAGCCTGTGGCACCTCTATTGCCTTGCAAGTGGCTCTCACCTCCCAGTCAACTAATTCAACTTCCTTACAAGGCAGGCTTGGGGCAGTGCTCCAAGATGCTACAAATGCCTTAAGGCTCAACGTCAGAAGCATCAACATGTCTCTTTTTATTATTTAAATGAAGAGCTATCCTAAGTAAGACTAGCAGACTTCTACAAAATAATGCACCCCAAAACCACTGCAATGCTTTCTTCTTTTCAAGTACATATGGCACATTTTCAGGAATACACAACATAAGTCTAGTGTCAATACAGTTACAAAGATCAAAATTATACCAAGCATTCTTTCTAACCATAATAACATGAAGTTAGAAATCATCTATAAGAGAGAAAAAAGGAAAATCCGTGAATACATGGTGACTAAAGACATATGTTGCATAAAACTGTTAGCTAAAAGAGGATATTAAAGCAAAAAACAAAATATTCCTCAAGACTAATGAAAATAAATTTACAAGCAACCAGACTCTATGAGATGCAGCAAAAGTGTTTTTAAGGGGGAAGATAATTCAATACTGGCTCATAGTAAGAAGCCAGAAAAATCCCAAAGAAACAACTTAATACTATACCTAAAACAATATAAAAAGAGAAACAAAATGTTATTAGAAGGAAGGTTATAAAAATAAGAATGGAAACAAATGGAACAGAGATCAAAAAGACCAAGCTAAAAAAAAAAAAACATTGAAACTTTCAGTTGGTTCTTTGAGAAGATCTATAAAACAGATAAACCTCTGGATAGGATAACAAAAGGAAGAAGACAGAAAACATCAGTAAACAGAATCAGAAATGAAAAAGAAGAAATCACCACAGGTAGCACAGAAACACAAAAGATCTTAAGAGATTACTACAAGCAACTACATGCCAATAAATTTGATAACCTTTAAGACTAGATCATTTTTAGATCAATATAGTCTACCAGGAATAAAAATGACTAAACCAATCATAAGTATGGAAATTGAAACAATTGAAACAGTAATAAAATTTTTTCAAAACAAAAAACAAAAACCCAGACCAGATACTTTACCAATGAACTTTATCAAGACTTTTAAGTAATACCCCTTATGCTCAAACTTCTTTAAAAATACAAGAAGAAACAATGCCTAACACATTTTATATCACTAACATTACCTAATACCAAAACCAGAAAAAAACAGAACAAGAAAATTATAGACCAATATTCCTGATGAACATCAGTACAAAATCTTCAACAAAATACTAGTTTCCTCCCCAAGTCTCACCATAAACCTTCCTTTTTGAAAGTAAAAGATAATTATCCAATGATTATAACATCTAAAACATAAGCTATATTAAATAAAATTTACTGACTTAAAATAATGAGTATCTTCCATTGCTATGAATTTAATATGATTTTACATGTCCAAAATATATTAATACACTGTCTGTTTTCACAAATGTGCTCATCAAGTAGTATCTCAGCAAATTATTATCATTAATGTCTGTGGAAACTCTAGAACACTACCATACTCAGTCTTACTTGCCTGAAATAATGCCTTCCTCAATATATAATTCATGTTTCTACCCAGAGAACCCTCAAGGTCACACTTCTAAATCTCACCTTATCATGCCCACACCAAAGCACCTCAGTTATGCAACAATTATTGTATAGCCAGACAATAAGCTTCATTACAGACACTGGATTATGACCTTCTGTCTCTGTGGCAATTGATTATTTCACAGAGATCTATAAATGTACTTTCTCCTATGTTCATTACCTATACCTTAGTTCTAATCCACATTACTCCTCCACTCTTTCAATAGTCTGCTTATAAGATCACTTGAGTATTCTTTCCTGTATATTTCACTATTTATATTTGTATTTAAGTTATTTTCCTTATAAAATATATGTAAACAAATTAAAAATAAAAATCCTATCTGTTCATTATCCTTCCCATTTTATAGTTATGTCTTATACAAATTACATAGTTGGAATTACACATATACACTTATCCAACTGGCACCTTTAATTTACCAATATGCATTTAAATTTCTTTCATGTCTTTTCATGACTTGTAACTCATTTCCTTTTAGAGCTGAATAATATTCTATTTTCTGGATTATCACAATATATTTATCCATTTACTATTGAAGAACATCTTGGTTGTTTCAAAATTTTGGCAGTTATAAATAAAGCTGCCATAAACAACTGAATGTAGGTATTTGTGTGACCATAGATTTTCAACTCCTTTGGGTAAATACCAAGGAATGTTGCATAACAATGGTAAGTGTATATTTAATTTTGTAAGAAACTGCCAAACTATTTCCTAAAGTAGCTATAGCATTCTGTACTCCCACCTGCAATGAACGAGAGTTCCTATTGCTCTACATAATAACCAGGTTTAAGTGTTGTCATTCCAGATATTTGGTTATCGAATAAATATACAATGGTATCTGTTCTTTTAATTTGCATGTCCCTGATAACATAGAATGTGGACTAAACATATATGCTTACTCACCACTTGTAAATCCTCTTTAATAAAATGCCTGTTAAGGTCTGTTACCAATTTTTAATTGAGTTGTTTTTTTATTGTTGAGTTCCATATGGTTTTGTAAAATGAAATAGAGTATAACCATTAATAATTATCTGGGACAACAATAATAAAGTCGAACTTCCCTTGGCAAATGTAGATCCATGCTTGCTTACTATCACATCTCATTTTCTCTGATTCATCCCTGAATTAAAATCATTCCCAACTCTTTGGTTATGAAACTTTTTCTCCTTCTTTGACTTCTATATACTTACAGAACATTGAACACTGTTGCTAACTGACCCTTTTGGTGGTTTTGAATATGGTTTCATCTCTGTGGTGAAATTTTCCTTGATTATTAGCAAGATTTCAGAACTACTGTTCATTTTGCAATATGTGAAAGTATTGTAATTATGCATTCTTTATTATGAATAATAATGTTTCAATGCTTCAATGCTGCTTTCAATGCAGGAGGTCTCAGGAGTTTCACTTCATTCATCTTTGCATTTCCAGTACCTAATGAACAAAAGTTTGTCACTTAGGAGGGATACAGTGTTTTTAGTAGTATTAAATCTCAAATTAATAAATACATAATAAATCTCAAGTAGAAATGTACTGCTCACCCACGCCTCGCTGCTATGTAGGATTCTATTTCAAAATTGCTAAGGGACCAGTGGTCAAATTTCTGTGGTCCTACAGGTCTTTGGTATCATTTTTGTAGATCTTTGGTATCATTAAGGTCATGGAAGCGGGGCCTCATAGTGCAGAGGGTTAAGCAACGCACTATGAAGCAAACCGCAGCCACTGCAGCACAAGTTCGATCCCTGCTGCCGGCCAGGGAGGGGACCCACATGGTGCAGCA
>JAGFMF010011458.1:4851642-4868825 GCA_019455555.1 Galemys pyrenaicus | reverse complement strand
CCTCTGGCCTGTACCCCAGTGCTTGTATGCATAAATAAATAAATCTTTAAAAAAAAAAAAAAAAGGTCATGGAAGCATTTCTTATGATTGCACTTCTCCTATGTGTAGGAGAAATCATGATGATGTCTATGTTTAAGTTACCCCAAAGTAAACTGCAGCAGGAAGAGGAACAAATACAATAAAGAGATCTATAAATATGAGAAACAATAGCAGGCAAGTGTTATATGAAGAATTGGAATAGGCTAGTGTGTGCGGCATCATTGATGTATCTATGATCTTAACCACCAATGAATGGAGTGGTTAGGAAAAGCCTTTAGGGTTGACAACATTTAACTTGTGCTCTGAGGTCCAAAGAAGGGCTATCTTTGTGTAGGGAAGAGAAAATGAGGAAACTACATATATATAAAGAGGAAAAACTCTTAACTTGTGGTTTTCTAACTTCTAGAAATTTTCCCTGAACTTCTCACTACCACATTCCTGGAGAATCATCAAAAGTGGGGTGCCTGTCTAACATAAGATTAACTATGCTTTATTCTTGTCTGTCCTTATTAAATAATAGTCTTATTTTCAGAATAGTTTTGTGTTCACAACACGGTTGAGTGGAAATTACATAGAATCCCCTTACAGTGTAATATACTCTACACACACAAATGCATACACATTCTCTCTCTCTGTCTCTGTCTCTCTCTGTCTCTGTCTCTCTGTCTCTGTCTCTCTGTCTCTATGTCTGTCTCTCTCTCTGTCTGTCTCTCTCTCTCTCTCTCCTAACATCAATATTCTATACCAGCATAGCATATCGTTTACAATGAGCAAACCAACACTGACATGTTGTCAAACAAAGTTCATAATTTTACAATATGTAAATATATTTTGCATATTTCATGGAATTTAAAAATTCATATCAGAATTTACATGTATTCAACATATAGCATCATACAAAATAGTCTCAGTGCCCTAAAAGCTCCCATGTGCTCCATCTATTCATCCTTTCTTGCTCTCAATCCACTGATCATTTTATTGTCTCCATAGCTTTGCCTTTTCAAGAATATCAATATTATATACCATATGGCCATTTCAGATCAGTTTTCTGCACTAAGAAATACATCTCCATGTTTCCTCCATGTTTTTTTTTTATGGCTCGATATCTCATTACTTTTCAGGTTTGTCTTTTACTGTGATAATTCTTTGGGGAAAGATTCATGCTTTATGGTAAGGTGTCATAACTTTAATTCCTTTGAACCTAGTAATGAAAGTACTCATCGAGTGAGTTCTCAATAGATACACAAAAAAGAAAAACCTCTTGAAATTAAAAATGCTTTCTTTTGAAAAAATGCACAATCAAGGAAAGGGATTTTGAACAGGAAACAAAAATAAAACCAAACAGAGGAAGAAAAATAGAATATACTACCAAATGCATGCACTCAGCAATCATACCTACGGTATCATTGTTCTTGGCAGTTTGCTTTCCTACTAACAGTCTCTAAGAATAAACAATAAAAAGGAACAGCTTGTTCATCTCTTCCTATGCTGCCCAAACATATGTTATCAAAACTTTTCCTCTTTCAAAATATCATTAAGAGCATTAAAGATAAATCAGGCCTTTGTGGATTTAATTATTCAGTATATTGCATTTTAATTATTTATTAATATTCTGTATTTGACAAACATTTTTGGAGAATTGGGGAGGTTATAATAAAAAGATTAATTGACTCTATTAATATTCTGGAATGAGCTTAGTTTATGCATCAACTGGGCAAAGCACATCCATCTTCTCTGAGGAGAACCCAAGACTAGCTTTGTAACCTTGGGAAAACAATATGATATGTTTAAGCCCTCATTTCATCATCAGTGAAACAGAACTAGCAATAATGTCTTTATCACTAGATTGTTATAAGGATTAATGGAATGTAAGTAGGTAGCACAATGCCTGGCACATAATATTTACCATTACCCAATGTAATTTTCAGATACAGAGACGAGTTAATATGTATTTCTTTACTGATGGAAATGCCCCAAGTAGGTGATTACATTTGATCTGGGCCTGGCAGTATGAATGTAATGCATTCCAATTAGACAACTCCAGGAAGCAGGAACAGCATCAGCACAAAACTGTATTTAAACGCTCTCTACTCTTCCTGTAACTGACTTACATTTGGACACCATCCAAAACCATCCTACAACTTTAGTGGAGTGGGCAAACTCACAGCAATGATTAGAACACAGAAGATGCTGCTGGAATTTCCCACCATGGTATAAAAAGCAAACTACCCCAAACAAGGCATTACAAGCATACACAAAATTCCAGCCTTAAGAGCAAAGCAGATCATCAAGGAGGCCCTTCAAACTTGATCTTACCCCAAAATCTTTCAGATGACAAGGAAAACAACCTTCTGATAGTCTTATAAATTTCAAAGGGGAAAGTCTCTAATCCAGGGTGATATTTCAACAACAATAGAGTCTGCTGTGACTCTGTTGTTGATGGACTAGTGTCTGTCATTTTCCCAAGACCAGTTTCAAGGTAAAGGAAAACAAATGAACAACACTTGAGTAATACTGATTTTTCACAACTATTGCCTCACAATAGGCCCATGCAAATGATAATATCAAAATGTATGATGAAGAAATAGAAGCATAACTAAATAATCAACATCACATAAAGTGGGCACTATAAACAGTGTTCTAAAATCTACAACTGGGGCTTCCCTGGTGGCACAGTGGTTTAAGCAATGCACTATGAAGCAAACCACAGCCACTGCAGTACCAGTTCGATCCCTGTCACTGGCCAGGGAGGGGACCCACATGGCGTAGCAGACCTCTCCTGCCTCGCCCACTGCTCCTCTCAGCAGTGTTTCAGTCAGTCTGCCTGTTCTGCTCCCCACCCTGTGTCTAGATTCTGACCTGTACCCCAGCTCTTGTATGCATAAATAAATATTTTAAAAAATAAATAAAACCTACAACTGCCCAAATGAAATTTTCTATGTTGTTCATTCGCTACGATGCCCCATCATCTTTATAAGTAGTTACCTGTCAGTTAATTATAGCATTTTATTTTGATAGTCTCTGCTTGTGGTATGTTAACATCCCAAAAAACAAACATCTGATAACCCAAGAACAGAAATAGGTTCACAAGTCGATATCTGTCTTTATAAAAGAAGGGTCACTAGGGCTGCCTCTTCATAGTCCCAGCATCTGTCCCTATGAATCAGAATTTGGTTAATACACCCCAAATCCTACATTATTGGTATAAGTCCATTATCCAGTCAGTACAGCATGTGAGGTAGGTACATAGATTTCAACTCAGAATAAATAAAGTCTGTGTTTTAACTCTAACAATTTACTGAATTTGTTTTCTAACAAACTGAGTAATTCAGGAGAATAATTTGATTTGTATTAAATCAACCTCCTTGTGAGGAATGGGGACATAGAATGTACCTACAGTATATGATTACTATATCTCCCATCATTACTCTGCTATTCCCCCACCACTACTGGGTTGGAATAGTTTAAAATGGCTCCCAGTGCATAATAAATACTCATAATACTCATAATAAATACTCACATCTATTTGTATCATCATCATCACTGTCATATCATCATTGTATGATTATGGGATACTTTTTAAAAAAATATTTATCTATTTATGCACACAAGAGCTGGGGTACAGGCCAGAGTCATGGGAGGTGAGAGGATTCAACAGAGACAGAGCAGGGAGCAGAACAGGCAGAGCGAATGAAACACACTGCTGAAGGGAGCAGCGGGCACAGCAGGAGAGGTCCACTATGCCATGTGGGTCCCTCCATGGCCAGCAGCAGGGATCGAGCTTGTGCTGCAGTGGCTGCGATTTGCTTCATAGTGCATTGCTTAACCCACTGCGCCACCAGGGAAGTCCTGATTATGGGATACTTTATTTACCTCCAATGACTCTCAGAAACACCATCAATTATAAAGGCAGGTGATAACAGGTGTGGAAAAAAGTCAGCTCTCAGAAAGAAACCTTAAGTGTGACTTTATTAATAGAAACTAAAGTCAGTCTTCTGACCAAGCCAAGGAGAAATCTTTAGCAGATGAGATGGTGAATGGTCAGAGAAAGAGGATAAAAAATAATAAAGAACAAAAGAAAAAAGGAGAGAGACACAGAGAGAAATGGTAGCCTGTATAGGACTCACTATTTAGATTATGCTGAGTATTGGAGGCTGCTTCAGGAGAACTGACACACAGCCTGCAACTCAGCTTGCTGGTATAATTAGCTCTTATTTGCTTTTTATTTTAACTCTATTTTTCTAGTTTAAATAAGTAGGAGAGAGACTTGTAAAATGTGGCTGCATCCCCTAGAGTATTCAGGCTTTACCAGCAAACTGAGAAATTAACAAGACATTTATAAACAACAATTTCATTGGTTTGGTACATATTGGAATGTTTTCTGGGGGTATTTTTAAAGGATTTCAGTTAGCCATGAAACAGCTTGTTTAGAATTGTTCTCGTGTCAAAAAAGGGAAATGAACAATCCTTAAGTAGAAACTGATTTTTGCTAACTCAGCTCCTGGAAGAATCAATACCGTATCATAACTTTCCCTCCTTGTTGAAATAGTGTGGTTTAAAATATAAAGATTCTATTCTTCCTTGGGAAAAGCAATGTTTAAATTTTCCACCTGACATGTTATAGTGTTATATTTCATGTCAGGTTGTTTCAGCCATGGCAAATGATAGGAAGCCTCAGTGATACTATGATACAAATTCTGCAACTCACATTGAGTTATCTTAGTGAGACATATCAGCTTGAAAACATATATGGGAAAGATGTATAATTCTGAAAGCCAGAGATAATACCACAGGCCCCAGAGATAGCAATGCTCATCATTAATTCTAATGCAGGGACAAGGTAACAAAGCAAGATAGTAACACTATTCAGCTTAATATAATTAAGACAACAGAAAGATTATTTTTTAAATTTGTTCTAACATACTAGGTAGATAAACTTAAAACCAGCCAAACAGAACCAGTTGAGTCTAAATAAATAATCCCCAAAGTGAAAAGAGAGAAATCTAATATTTATCTTAAACCTATCATGTGCCAGATATTTCCAATATATAACTTGAAAATTGTGATTGTTTCAATCTTCATTTATTTTCTAAATAGAAAAAGGGATAAATTGAAGCACAGCATGTTCAGCATGTTCAACTAAGTTGCCCCACATCATTTTTTCTCATCTAAAGACCACTAAGTTTATTTGAACTTTGAGTCAAAATCCAAATAATATTAGGGTTTTGATTTGTTTTGTTTTGTATTTACACAAACACTTATATAAATTTCTTGTTACCACTGGCTTAAGTCTTACAGTAATTTTTTAAACTGATTTTCTCAAATTTACTTTCCCTTTAAAGTCATCTATACATTACAGCCAAGGTTTTTATTATCTTTAATATAGTACCAATTACTCATTCCTCTCAAAAAGCTTCACTAGAATTAGTTCCAGTTTTAAATGGCATCTAAGCAACAAAGAGTTGCTGGCTCAGCCTCTCTAAATTTCCCACTGAAATGATTAGAAACCCATCGAAAGCCTCAACCTCTTCTCCCAGGCAAGCAAAAACTCTGATATAGAGTAATGGAAATCGGTAACTACAGAGGTAACCTAGGCCTACCTAGGTAACAAGGCATGCATGGATGAAGGCTTTCTGATCTCAAAGACATTCTCTCAGAAAACATCAATGTCAATGTGATTTAAAAAGTGAGGAAAACCAGCTACAAAGAAAATGTCTTTAAAGTCAGAACCTAAAATACAGGGTGTTTCATGTTAGGGTTGTAGGGGAAGCAAGAAAAATAGGAAGATTAAGATCAAAACGAACCACTAAAATGTCCATATGTAAAAGTTGACTGCATTAAAGAGGTTCTTTATTTTGATAGTAAGACAAAACTATAAGAAAAAAAATCAAAACTATTGACCATGTGGTTTAATTAGGTTCAAAAATTATCAGGACTAAAACTGACCAGACTGGAACCAGACTGAGAATTTGGGGGCTCACATCTGCTACATAACAAACTGGAAGTTCATCAGATATGCAAGGGAATCCTGATCTCTCTTTGCTGATGTTTCTCCCCTTGGTTCAGAAATTATGTATTTTTCAATGCCATAAGCATTCTTCTACCACTTTATATGAGTTTCAGCTTAGATAAATTGAGTCCTTTCTGATCCAGTTAGGAAATTAATTGTCACTTTCACCCTTTGAATAGAACATCCAGAAAACAGCTGCCTAGTAAGTAGGAGCTACAGGGTGGAGCTGCAGAGAAGTGATAGTAGTTTCTAAGTAGGTATGCATGCAGGAGGTTCTTGTCAGCAGGGATGCCATCTGCCTGCGTGTCTAAAATCTTGATACTCAGGATAGGGCTAAGTCTTTTCAGTCCAGCAAGTCTATGGTAGTTTTTAATAGGTATCAAAGTAGGAAGTGTGCTCATAGTTAGTTAACAACCTACTTCCAGCTATGGAACTCCACAGGCATTCCATAGAATGGGTTGACTGGAGAACTCCAACTCACAAGCCTTCCTTTGTTCATCTGACCAAAGTAAAATGTGGAGTCTATCCATCCATCTATTGATATCACCTTAGAAATGTATCAGAGGACTATAGAAAGGTGTATCATTCAGGTAGACTCCAAAGGATATACAGCCTTATAAATTAACATGGCTCAAAAGTTCTACTTTTAAAGATAAGTTAATAAAGCAGTTACATTTTTATGAGTCAGTTAAAAATAAATACAGAAAAATTTATGTATTCCCTATTTAGTTAGAATGTAACAGTAAATTTATCAGAGAGAAAAACTGTCTTTCTTATTTTCTCTGGTTAGCACATACTGGTCATACAGAATCAATAAATATGCATTAAAATAGAGACAATCAAGGCTTCACACTTGAAACTCAGTTCTTAGAAAATATACCAAGGAACACAGAACAATTGTCTGATAGTGGTAAATGGGGCTGTAGGGATGAAGGGAGAAAAGGGGAGAAGGCACCAAATTCTTCTTTTACCTTCTTCATAATTTTACCTTAGGCTCAACCTGAGGTAATGTGAATAGCAGGGACAGGATACTGAAATTGCAATCGATCCCTAACACACTAACTGGAAATTACTCCATTCACTGCAAATAATAAGAAAAAATTGCCAGAGCCAAAGCAAAGTTAAGTTACTTCCTTTTCCTAGAAATAAAGTAACCAAGAATTATAACAGGAGCAGAAACAGAATGGGGTGGGAGAACTTTGCCTTTTCTAAGTCTATAGGCATTCTCTTTGCTGTAAAAAAAAGGTAATAAATGGGGTCTTTTTGAAACTTAATGAAGACTACAAGTGATATATTTCAAATAGACACATGAGCTTTTCATGTATTCAATTATACACATATATACTACGTGAACTAAAAGGTATGCTTGCAACACCTAGTTAAATAGTATTTGGAATTTTAGAGATGAAACATGTCTAAGCTATCACGTGGTCTGACCTTTCACCTGTATAGCAGGATCAAACCAGGGCATGTGGTCATTCAGCCACTGTTTATTTACTATGAATTAGGTCACTCCTGCATGACTTCTAACTTCTCAGGGGAAATCCAATATCCCTTCTATCTCTACATGCCAGGTCCTAACACTGGAAATAATGAAGACACAGAAATAGTAGAATGAGGGAATATATTATTGAGCCATTCTTATAATTTAAAAGTTTTATTTTCCTTATGCCATTAAAACATTCCTTTTACCCACTTTTCACTCAAAATCATATTGTGCTCTTAAAGTATAAAGCGGAAGGCAGGTTTAAATTTTTTATTCTATCAGCCAAGACTTCTGCTCTACTTTAAACACTCTTTGCCATTCCTCAGTGTAACATTTTAAAGATCTCTGAACTTCTCAATATTGGTTCTACTGGATTGACAACTCTTGGCTATTGATAGATTCTGAGAGAAACACATCCAATGTTACTGGATTTAAGTAGCTTGCCTAAGTCCAGATTGGCTCATATCTTGTTGAGGATAGAGGCGCCTTTGAAAAATATAAAGTTCCAGATTCTAACTCCATAGAGATTTTTCATCCCATTAGAGTACCATTCAGGTATCAACACTGCAAATGTTTCTCAGATGACTCTAATAAATCAACAATTTAGTTGATTTTTTGAGAGCTGAGGAAAGCAGTTATTTAAGTAGAAAAGGATTTCCCCAAGGAAGTAACTCCCCAATGCAGAAAATTTGGCTTGAAGAAGGGCACATGAGGTTTGGATTGTTCAGAGGTATAATAATATTACTAAAAATAATTCAAAATAATATTCCTAAACATTTATCACAGTATTATGGAGATAATTAAGTGTGGCAAATACTATACCTTTTTAACATTGATTAAAGTAATAAGTAGTTTCTTCTCCTGAACTAACCTTGAGCCATACTGATTGTATCAAAGAGAAAGTTTCAATTCTCTAATACTTGTAATTTCCACTTGAAACAAAGAGAAAGTTGACTCAAATTCAAAATGTTGGGAACAATGATGTCTCATTAGAATATAATCATATTTTCTTATTTCCTTAAATTTATTTTCATCTTGCCTTTTTGGCAAGATACCAGTTTTACATATAAAATACTATAACAAACGCTCTTTGGTACACGTGCTTGGGTAAAAGATAAGAGTTTATTAAACATATCAAGTCAACCCATATTATATTGGATCATGACAAAACCCTGGCTATAGCAAGAAATGACTTAATTAAAAAAAAAACTGATCAACAGAAATGGTTAACAATAACAAGTGATCAATTTCCCAAAACTGGGAATTGGGAGGGGATTGGTAAGAGCTAAAAATGTATGTGACCATCTTTCTTTGGAAGGCTTTCTCTTTGGCAGTCTCTTTATTTCAATTGATTACTGCTATGGCCTGAATTGATAAGGAAATCAGGGAAGAACCAATAGGGAAATGGATTCCCTTGAAACGGCAGGTGAGTTAGGCAGGATTATCAAGATAAATAGAACCGACAGAACAAATCTATCGGTCAATGGCTTGATCAGAGTAAGTTCAAGTGATAATGGAATCTGACAAGTCCCAAGGTTTGTGATCAGCAAGTTGGAGACCCAGGAGATAATGGCATAAGTTCCAGTCTGAAGACCAGCAAGCTACAGATCCAGGAAGAACTGAAAATAGAAAATAATTAATGTCCCAAATTGAAGACAAGAAGGCAGGAGGAAGTTCCCACCTGTAAATATCAGGCTTTTTGTTATATTCAGATCTTCAACTGACTGCATGAGGCCCCTCCACATTAAAGAGAACATCTGCTTTACTCAGACTAGACAGTCAAATGTTCATTTCATGTAGAAATATTCTCACGACAACACAGACTAATATTTGACTAAGTTTATGGGCTTTCCCTAATCTAGTCAAATTAACATAAAAGTTAACCATCATAGTAGGCATTCATTAAAAAATAAATTGATAGAACATATAGCTTAAACAGTATATATCTATTGTGTTATTTGTTACATGCATAGTACCTGAGAATTAGCAGCTTGCTTTTTTTTAATTTCCCATTTTCTCACCTATGCTACTTGACATATGTTGAAAGATCAAGTCATGTTCACTCAGTAGAACAGCAAATCTTCCCATGCGTGAAAATTTCTATGTGCGGACTTAAAAATTCTTTATATTCTCCTGCTTTTTGTTTCTGATTTTCACTCTGCCTTCAGATGTGTTACCGTGGTATACCTTCTTGTCTGTCTCTTGTGAACTCTCTGCAGGACTTCAGAAATCACTGGCTTTAGAGAACAGGTTTAAAGGGAGCCATTTATTGAGGTCACTGAGAATATCATCCACAAACACGAATCAACCAGCATGGTCACAGCCATGTGTTTATTAGGTATGCCAGGAACTGTAAGGTTTTGTGTTAAGTCAAAGAAAGAAGAAAAGAGGACTATAATGAGCATTAAAAAAAGTTTTGTTAAAAAAAAAAAAGTTTTGTTTCAAACGAAGTAAGATGAATCTCAGTAAAATAGGTCAGTGAGGCTTGAAATTTGAATTTTCAAAACAGAGAAGAAAGAGAGACAGTATATGCGATAAGGTCATACTAAACAGCAGACTGGCTTTTAAAAGGACGAAAGCTGTGAGCAGCAAATAGATCCAGAGTCACCACTTAATTATTGCATAACTAATGATTTTCCCCTCAACCTTTCTAAGCTTCAGTTATCTCAACTGTAAAATGAGTTTTATAATACCTTTCTCATGGAATTCTTCTGATGACAAAGTAATATTCATAAAAATTCACAGTCAGTAGCACATACTAATGCTGTTTGCTCCTTCCTCATTAACAGGAAAGTAATCAAGGATGATAATAATATCATAAATAACTAAAGATATATCAATGTGTTTAAATAGCTGTGCAAATTCATCAAAGAGTTGAGTGCAAACAGAACTCCCTTAATTCCATTCTTTCACTACTAGAATGTTGGGTGGAAATGTGAATGTATGCATACTTTTATTCAAATCAAAGAAAAGGCGCAGATACATAAGCTAATAACAGGTTAAGCAGATGGTAATTCTCAATAGTACCCCTATTGTGTATCCTTTATACATACCATGTTCTACAGAATAAGAAATCTTCAGAAAACATGAGTGAAAATAGTTCCTGGTTTTGAGAAAATTGCTATTCAAATGAGAAGGAAAATACATGTGTAACAATGAAGACATTTGAGAAAAATTCTGAAAAAAATTTGTTTTCATCCATGAAATGTATTCTGTATGTGAATTATGTTAATAGTTATTTGAATATCAAATTCATCAAAAAGACATTTGGACTAGAAAACCACATTTATGCCATAAAAGTATGAGGGGATACAACTTTATTAAAAACATTTTGCCTTTAAAATGCTCATAGGTAAAAATAGAGCTTTTATATTTCCTCCTTGACACATCATATTAAAAACTTTTCTCAGAGGAAAGAGATTTTAGATTGAAGTACATAGAATGAATATATAAAAGACCTATTTTCTTTCTGTAGCCATTTATTTGCATGTAATAAGAGAAAATAAAATAACAATTAACTATATTGTTTCAAGCAGGCTCAAAAGTCTTTTGAAGAAGATATTTATTCATATTTGTGTGTTTGTTTAATGTCAAAAAACAAGTAATAGCCTGTATTACCACTCTGTCTAATAGCAAATTATATATAGTCCTACTCTTAAATGAGTTATATGTTTCTGAATGTACGTGAGCCCATTGCAATATTTAAAATAGCATTAATACATGCTATTATAATTTGCAAATTCAAAGGGGATAGTTTAAAGTATTAGTAACATCCAACCAGAAATTGCCCAAATCTATATTATGTGATAATATGAAAGTTATTTTTTTATAAACTTCATGACATCGAGAATGAGTTTTTCTTCTGATGAGTAAAATTTTTGAGGAGTTTAATTTGAAATTATAATTATTGACTTATTTTTATTCCTGACATGAATCTCAGTAACACAAGGGATTTAAGAGCTATAAGCATTTATGAAACATAAATATCACTAAATAAGCTCAGCGATACATAATGTTCTTGTGAGACGTTTCTAAAACATAAGTCATTTTTTCCTTTTTCTTATATAAAATTTCACTGATTCACCATTGTTTTGAAATATTTTATATATAATCTTTGGGTGCACAGTTTCACGACTTTGTATATACCTATAAGCCTCACTGCACAGCCACACCAAACTTCTGTCTAGAGCCAACACCATGATCAAATGACTACCTCCACCCTTTGCTTCCACTCTCTTTCCCAACTCCTTTGGGCAGCTTTCATTATTTTGCACAGAGTCTAAGAATTATTGCTGTTGTGATTTCTTCATTTGCTTGGCTATTTATATTCTACATATGAAAAAAATCATTCCCTAATTGTCTTTCACTTTTTTACATTTTACTTAGCATAATCACCCCAAGTTCCAGCCATGTTGTCATAGAAGAAAAGCTTTTATCTTTTGTTTACTAGCTGAGTAATATTCCGTTAAGTACAAACACCACACCATATTTATCCACTCATCTGCTGATGAGTATATATGGGTTGCTTCCATATCTTGACTATTGTGAAGAATGCTACTATGACTATAAAGGTGCATATATCTTTTCAAATTAGTGTTTTGATATTCTTTTGAAAATTACATAAGAGTGGCAGTGCTGGGACATATTGTATTCCTATTTTTATTTTCTAAGGAAGTCCCAAACTCTTCTTTAAGGATGGAAAATCTCACACATACTAGAATTGATATTAAAATACTACAAAATCATTTAATACATGCAAACATTATTTGTAATAAAATTCATATACTCATATAAAATTTTAAAACTGAAGCAGAACCACAGATTAAAATAAATGCTATTCTGAAAAATAATAATAATTCATGTGAAAGGGTTGTGGGATGTAAACTACCCACAGATTAAGTGGTAGTCACTGTTCCTTTTGAATTCTGTATGACTGTTATGCACAGCACGTGATATGTTTTATGCCACTGTTCTATCTGCAAACCACAGTGAAATTTTTTCTACAGAAAGCCTTAAAAATGTCAGTTCATCTTCACTTAATTCAAATAAATCACCTGTCTCTTAGGTCTCATCCTTCAATTTCTATCTGATATATACCTGTAACATATATATAACTATATACCTATAACATTAGATATTAAAAATGAGAGAGAGTGGGAGTGAGAGCGAGAAGTAGTTTCACTAAGTGGTACCTATATCCTTTTTTAGATGTTTATATGCCAATGTTTTCTGAATAATCTCACCACTGACTATCCACCTGACTCTGTGTAATCCAGCATTTTCTAAACTTCTGTTTTTAAATCCTAGGGTGTTTTTATTAACATATTCAGCAGCACAGTTTGTGAAATGCTATATTAGGCTGTCAATTAGTTTTTAAAAGCACTTTTATGTAATTGTTTTTATTAAAATGCATTATTTCAAGTATCTTATTCAGCTAATTATAGTTAACACCAAAGATGAAAAATATTAAGTTCATGAATTAAGTAAATACAGCCAGTGGAAAACACTAAAAACTTAGAATTTCTTTTCCTTTCTCTTTCTTCTCTTCAGGAGGTTAATGTCTTGCTGTATTTAAATACAGTGAATAAATAGGGTCTTATCATCGTACTTTATCATTTCAAATTACAGTTTTACTAAAAATCAGGAAATTTAAACAATATCTGTCAAACTTGATTCTGTCAACTTGGATGTTTTTATAGAATTTATGTACAATTAAGTTAATTATAATGGCAATTGTGATGGGAGCAGGGAATTATGTATCCAACAATAAAGTTTTATCTTAGCAAATGCTGCTTTCATACTTCATATGAAAAATGATTGAGGTAAAACATGAAGTAAAAAGGATAAAGATAAATGATAAAATATAGACTTTAAGGGTGTATAACCATTAAAGAGGAGACAAAGATGCCTATGACAAGTAATTGGAAAGGACTAGGTGCAAAGTATGATAACATATCCACAGCATGAGGACTGTGGATGTTCAGGAAAGTAAGGAATTCTTCATAGCAATGGAATTATTTTTATCTTATGTTGAACTTATTTCTGGGGAAGTTCCCAAATATTTCTTGAGACCCTTTGCAATATGGGTAGGACTCTAAGTGGGAAACTGGAAGACAAAATATTCTCACGTACACCACTTCCATTTCACCTTGACTCTCAATGTGACATGATTTCCCCCTCCTCAGATTCTTACTAACAGTGAATCCTGTAAAATGGCATCTACTACTTGCCTTTACTACCTTAGTTTATCAATTTCTCTTCGCACTTAAAATATAATTTGGGGGGGGCGTTTATACAACCAAGTCTTGTGGTAATTCTGAGCATCAGAGTTGAAGAGAAAAGAGCAGAAAGCAAAAATTATAGAATGGTACAGCAAATGTCTCAAAGAGGTTAAGACTTAAATAATGAATTTACAAAGAAGAAATAACTTGCATGTGTGCAAAGGTAAAGGAGAAAATGTCTTCTTAAAGTGATAATAGCATAATTCCTAAGGAATTAGAATGGACTCCATTGGTAGAATTGCAAAAATGTGATTGAGTCTAGCTATGTGTTTAAAAGTGAGGGGAGGAAGGCGTTGGGTTATGATATCATAATGATCAAGACCTTATAAGAGTAGATAGATTATGAGAGTCCCTGTATTACAACTAATACAACTTTATTCAAATAGTAAGTTCTTCCAATTTACAGGTTGTTATCTCAAAGTGAACCAAACTATTCATAAGTCACAATGTGATTTAGTTAATTTGTACTTCCTCTTCTCCCTTATTTCATTATATCCACAAACTATTCTAAGGATTTCTGCTTGTAAGATGCTCGATGAGTACATCCTGATATTCATGGAGAACTTTTTTCTCTCAATTAGTTCTCCTTCTTTTAGTATTATTTTCATTGAGGTGAGATCATTTAACATGAGCTCTTCCTTCTTTACAAAATTTTAAGTATAATGCACTGCTATAAAGACAGGCACGCAGGCATACTTCACATATCTCATCTTTCATTACTAAACTGAACAACGCTCTAATGTTCCCCTCCTACAGTCCTTGGCAATAGTTATTCCACTCTTTAGAGGTTCTCCATGGAAGTCCCTCAAAGGACGAAAAAACTATGAGTTCTCAATATTTATCTGAAAGAACAGAAATCAGCATCTTAAATGAGTTAACTCACTTTTTTTCTGAATAACTTATGTTTAGATGGATATCATCTCTGTTTAGAAATTCTTTGGACAAAGGTGAACAGTGAATTTGCTCTTTTATTTTAATGTCTAATTTCTTTTTCTGCAAAATTTCCTACTTCTTAAATGGCGGGAAGCAAGAAACTCAATGTGTAGGAAAAGGAAGCAAATGGGCTACTGAAGTAAAAATTGGGTTTCACTCCTCTTCCAATTTCCTGCATTGCAGGCAGTATAAATTCTATTTCCCCGCAGAACATTCACATTCTGAACCTATACCAGAGGTCAGAAGAATTAAAAGAGGTGATCCATTCATCAAGCTATTAAATAGTAGCAAGTGTTTTACCAATATACAAAGCACACTTCACTGTATTTCTTGGATCAGCATGTTGGAGCTTTATACTGACTCTTGCTCTTAAATTCCCTTTCATGTAAAGTAGGTTTTCCATATGGTACATAAAAAACTCAAAGAACAAATAAGTTCAGAAATCAAGACAAGGTTTCCCACTGCTCACCTGTCAGAATTAAAGTCTTCTTTTCTTTCCTTTTTAAAATCTCTAAAGGCTCAACAGACTTATTACAACTGTCAGACTTCTGTTAGACAAATTGGCCATAATGTAAATAAATAGACTCTCACCTTTGAAATTCTAACACTCAGCGGAAACATAAGCCTCAAAACCACAAAAGGAAAAGCTGCCCTGAATTAAGGATGAGATCTTCCAATACAAACAAAATCATGCCTAAGTATGGATACTTCCTCACTGAGCATGCAGATGAAGCTACTACTATGACCACAAATTCAAATATGCAAAGTTCTGAGAAGCACCTGTTTGAGATGTTTTCATACTCTACTCCTTGGAGTTTCTGGGATTCTTAGAAGCCCTAGCCTCCACCTAGTGAGTCCTAATTCCCTAAAGACATAAACCTTTGGAACTTGATAATGAGAAATAATTCCCCAAAATTCTCAGGAATTTCTGATCATAAATAATTCTGTATGTTCATGACACTTTTAAAGTATATTTTAATATAAATGCAAGTGAACAGCTGAAAAGCAAACAGTGAATAATTTTTTAAGACAGGATTACATTAAACATATCAGGGGGATTTTTACAGAAAATTGACATAAAATATATTAATAATATATACAAATATACAAATATAAAATATATTAATAATATATACAAATATGTTCTGACAATATTACATAATGAATATTATGCAAAATGAACTCATCCTGAGGAGTAATTTTAGAAATAAGAAAATAATACAAAGAGCATTACAACCAATGAGTGCCAATTAAAATATATTAGAAGTACTTAATATTTTAAATTCACTACCCTTAAAAATGAAAGTTTAGAACACACTAAAGCATAATCATTTTATCCTTTGGTATTTTAAAAAATATTTTAGTCTTAATATTTGTGTCAGAAAAAATTTTCCATATATAAAAAGCAATCCTTTCATTTTTCTTTGATGTTTGTTGAATTGTTATGAAATTCATAACAATGTCATCCAAAATCATCTGCACATTGGGT
The DNA here is from genome assembly GCA_019455555.1 of Galemys pyrenaicus. NCBI lineage: Eukaryota > Metazoa > Chordata > Mammalia > Eulipotyphla > Talpidae > Galemys > Galemys pyrenaicus. The sequence goes on along the minus strand of JAGFMF010011458.1, from coordinate 4,852,587 downwards.
GTGATGATATATGTTTCACATAAGCGCATATCTTTTTTTAACAATAAAGACATTTTGTCTGTTTGCTCTGACTTTTATTTGGTCACTAAATCTATTTTTCTTTTTGTACTACTGCTTTAGATCAGTTTCTAGTTTCATATCAGACTGTTACACAACAATGTTCATGTATTCCCTTCACATTTCTACTTTCAAAGATCAATAATCACAGCGAATATCCAAACACTGGAAAACCTCACTGAATATTATTGAGTTGTTAAAAGCTGTAACAAACAGAACTATTCAAATGGTCAATTTAAATAACTATTTGTTCCCCAAAATTGTTATTTTTAGGAATACTGCTCATAAGATTTTTTAAATCTATGTCTAAAATTATTGATATTTAATATTTTTGAAAGTCTGACTCACCTTTGTCATCAGCAAATAACATCATGTATGTATTTATAACATATATATTTATATATTTATAAGAGAAAGATGAAATGATCAGATGAAATTTTTTATCTCCTACAGGATTCTATGTTGTTTCCTAGAAATCACAACTCTATTTTATATCCTACATGTCAGTGTTTCTTCTCTAGTATTTACTTGCCATGAATTGTTGTTTCTGATACAATAGCATCTATATGTTTACTGTTAAGTATTTTTATTGCCAAGATTAAAGTATATATTTTCCCTTTTTTCCAACTAAACATTCCTTCTGGAACCAATAGGCTAATATTAAAAAATAAAATATTTTTATCATCAAGATCGCAGAAAGAAAAAAAAAGTAAGAGTTTGGTAGAAAACAAGACAAAACTGAAGAGAAGTGAACCAAGAGATTCAAGAAGCTCAATAAAATCTAAACAGGCCGGATCATATGGTAGTTCCATTTCTAGTAGACTGAGGAACCTCCATACGGCCTTCCATAATGGTTGAATTAGCTTGCATTCCCACCAGCAGTGTACC
>JAGFMF010011458.1:4837078-4848487 GCA_019455555.1 Galemys pyrenaicus | reverse complement strand
CCCGCTCTCTGTGGTGAATCCTCTCACCCCCCACACTTCTGACCTGTACCCCTGTGCTTGTATGCATAAATAAATAAATCTTTAAAAAAAAAAAAGATTCCGTTTAATTTTTAAAAACAAATAAACATACTTCACAATATGCAGTCTGGAGCAGAAAATTCACAATTTCATGCCAATATATGCCAAAGGGGTAAAAAAAAAAAATCAACTGCTAAAACTCAATACTCATTGCTCATAAAAGCTGCCAGCAAATTAGACACAGAAGTAACTCAACTTGGATCATGATAAAGGGCTCTACCCAAACCAGATGAAACCAAAAACTATAGTTAACCTCACACTTAATGATTGATGAAACGCTTTTCCCATAAGTTTAGGGACAAGACAATATAACAGTTCACATTAATTCTATTAAATGCACCATCCCTATTAAACAGGACACTCCAGCCAGCACTAGACAATGAGATAATACAATGAAAGGCACACAGATTTGAAATGAAGAAATAAAACTGCCTTACTTGCAGATGACATAATCTTCTGAGCGAAAATCCCAAGGACCCTAAAAATAAAATACAAGAATAAAATCTTGCAGACTAATTCAGCAAAATCATAGGTTACAAGTTGAGCAGGTAAAGATCTACTATTTCTATAGATTGGCAGTGCAATAGACAATTATAAACTGAAATTCAAAAACGACATGGCAAAATATTTAGAATTGAAAATAATAATTAAAATAGAGTGAAGACAAAAACATATAATAAATATTTAAAACATGCAGAAATGGTATTTTGAGAATTGCAACACCCTGAATCAAAGAGGTTAACAAATGGAGATGCACAACATGCCTACTTAGTGAAGATGTCATTTCTACAATTTTTTTAATTTTAATTTTTAAAAATTCACTAATGAATCACAATAGTAGGTTGGGGTAGATACAGAGAAACTCAGTCTAACTTTCATTTGGGGGTGGGTATAACGGACATCACCTGTACAGCAGGGGACCTGTTTCCCTGCTTCCACGAAGATCAACTAGAGAGCTATGCACAACTAAACAACCTCTGGGAAAGTTCAGGAGCCGAATGAAGATGCTTCAGCACCACACTGAAGCAAAAAATGTAATACTAAAAGCACACAAAAAAGGTAAGAAGAATTAATTTCAATCTGGGGTGCTTGAGCGCACCCCAGGCCGGCACTGTTGAACGTCAAGAACAAACTGTCACGTCCAGAGAAAAGCAGGATGGAGGAGAGCATCAGCTTCCTCTGCTTTCTGGGGGCTGCAGGAGGGGCCCACTTGGGCTTCACCCACCCAGACAGGCATTGCAGAGACGTCTAGAGACAGGTAGGTGCGGGGAAAGGAAGGCAGAGGCTACAGATCTCCCCCACCAACCCTGTTTCCAGGGACCAGCTCCCCAAAGGACTCCCATAGCCTGAACACCCCCTGAGAACACTGTGGGCACCTGGTCTTTCCTGTGTGAGGACCGCTTGGGGCCCCCAGAACACTGCTTTAGGGATGACGCCAGTCGTTTCAGCTACTGAGGAAACCAAAGCACGGCACAGTTACCTCAAACACCTGCGGACCTCCTGTTGCGGCTCCATGGATTGTCCAGAGTTGGCGGGTATCAGCTGCCTGAGGCCCCAGCTGCTCTAAAACTGCTCCTTCCCAGCTGTCCAGGCGGGACACCACCAAAGTCCCAGGCCTGAGAAACCCACACGCGCTTCCTGCTCTCAGCCCAGCCCGAGGCAGTGGCGGCATCCACAGCTGTCCAGTACCCGGATGTGGGGGCGGGGTGAGGCGTGGGAGGGGCAATCTGCTCACCTGCGCTCGCCCCACGCGCATGCCCACGGCAGTCCCTGTGGCCGCCGCTGCTCATGCTCGCAGGCGGGCCGGACTTTTATCCCAGGCCTGCACCATTTGTGCGTGCCCAGCAGTATTTGTACTTTTTATGAGAGAGGCTGTGGCGTCCAGGACAGACTTTATTGGACTTGTGGCTGCCTCCTCGTGGTCTGGAGGCACTGGGTCGGCAAACAAGGCTCTGAGTCTCAGGTGTGAGGAGAACCAAAACTGAGAGCGGCTTGACGCGAGGCCTAAGGGGCTCCTGAGAGACATGTTTGTTGTACTTGGAACCAGAGCTCAGCTGCTGCTGCTTCTCTTGCTCTTGCTGGCTTTGCTGCTGCTGCAAAGGCCCAATGGCTCATCCTCTGGGACACGGGGCTCTGGGGGTCAGGGCATGCTCCGCACCCTTCAGAGCGAAGTTCTTGAGAGCAAAGAAGTCCAACAAAACCCAGCGGTCAGACAGCCATTGCAGGGCTCTGCATGCACACGCAGCAGGCCCCGACGATGCTCGCAAATTCCCACCCCTTGCACCCCTCAGTGATTGACCCCGCGGCCTCAGCGGTGCACACCAGCGAGGACCTGCTCACGACTGGTTCGGTCTCCTCTCCTTGGTCGCTGACAAATTGGCTTTTGGAGAGAAGGAAGACAGACGAAGACTCTGGATAGGTAGGTGACGGTTTTTATAAATCAGGAGAGTTACAGGGGGAAGTTGTCCAGCTCTGGGAGTGTAGACAGAACACGCATTCCAAAGACATGGAAGGGAGAGAAGCTGCCGTTGTCTAAGCCTAGCAAGTGCCTGAACCAGGCTCAGTCCTCTGGATTAGCTGCTTCAACATTTTCACCCTAAGATTGCCTCTTACAATCTAATATGCTCCCCTGACCCGCTCTTGTGCAGTGTGACTTGAGTTGAGCATTCATCAAGGGGTGACTCATGATTGTGTTTTGTTGGTGGCTCTCTGGTTGTAACACCACCCCAACTCCCCATCCCATCCCATCCCATCCCAGTAACAGGTTGTCCTGGTTGAGCACTTAAGCTAACAGGTTTAATATTTAAGTATTAAAGCTTGGGCAGTACTTTAATCCCACCCACCCAAGGTCGTTTTGCCTGTTAGTGATTTACTCTGCTACTTCAATATTCCATTCTTCCGTCTGTCAGCCCTGCTGCCTGTGGGTTATAGAAGAGATGAAAAAATCCACAGACCTCTGGCTAGTATTCACAGAAAGGGAAATCTCTGTAGAAGAAAAATTAAGAGCATCCTTTTTGGTTAAAGATATCACCAATGTGTATGCCATTGTCTGCATAGTGGGCATGTGATTATGACAAATGAGACACCTTTCATTTTTAGGGGAACTGTGGTATGCTTAAAGGTAGCATTTCCTTGCCTTGTTCACAACATGGTCTTGCAGAAGAGGGCTGACCTAAAATCATCATCAGACATGTATTCTATCAGCACCCACTAACCAAAACAAGTCATTTAATGAATACAAAACTTTAATGGTTTTAGTAAAAGGAGAAATCAGTTATTTTAAACAGCCCTAGATCAGAAGTTCCCTAACTGTTCTGTAGGAATATCTATACAACTTCCCAGAGACATTTATGCATGTTGGAGTTCGATGATTTCTGTATCTGTGCTATCACCTGAGTGAGAACTCAGTCTCAGTCATTCTAACATTGCCTACAACTGTTACAAAGAGCATTGGGAAATGCCTGTAGATTTAAAGGTAACAGATTGGGGAAACACGATAAAGAAAGCCTGTAAGGCTTTTCTACAGTCACAGCGTCCCTCACAGGCCTCCTGAGAACCAAACTAGGTGACTTGGTACAATAGCCCAGGGATTCACTTATATTCTTATTTCACCTCCTAATACAACCCCTGCCTCGATTCCCAAGTGGACATTTCATGTCTCTCGTGAAGACTACTTAAGCCTCAAAGAAAAGATCACTTTTAACAAGTCACAGGTACTGAGTGCAGGTGTTTCAAATCAATTGGTTGTTTTCGAAAAATACTCAGGAGTAGTAAGACATGAGAGGGGCTACCAAGGCAGCTGAAATACTGCTGCTCCCCGCTTGTCATTTTGCCAGTAGTTTTCGAGGTCTGTTCATGTCTAATCTCTCACTACCACTGAGAACCAGAACAAGCATTTGAATTTCACATTATCTTTTGTGAAACTCTTGAGGTCTCTTGAGGACATGCCAAGAATTTGGAGAAAATGGGCATAGCCAAATGTCTAGAAGATGCAGGAAAGGGTGAAGGAGTGAATTGAAAGGGTTTGATACATTTAATCAAGAGATAAGTATTTTTTGAAGGAGCTGACTTATATGCAAATTAGGATTAGAAAATCCTATTTATAATCTAATGGATGTATGAGACACCTAGGTAGGAACTCTCTGCAATCACTGAGCATTTGGCCTCCTCTAAGAGCAAGCTCTGAGTTTTTTTCTGATTAGTCAGATTGACAGTGTTTCCAGAAAAACAAACAAACAAAAAACATGTGATGAATAATTAAGGTGTTGAGAGAGAGATGGTGATTCTCACCTGGTTTAATACTTTCAGATGTCAGAGGACTTTCAAACTGTAGGGCTCTGAAAGAATATTCTTTTCTGAAGACTTAGACCTAGGAGAGAATCAGTAGGAAGTAAAGCAATTATACTCATTGTGTAACTTAATGACACAGTGTAATGTGTCTGCTAAGTGGATGTGAATATATGTGGGTTATTAAAGCAAGGTTATGGATCTGAAGAAAGCAATAACCAAACTCTAAAACATTTATGACAATATTTAACAAGCTAATATTAAACAGACTTTTAAGAAGTTTAAGCAACTTCATGTAATAAATGGAAGTAACCAAAAAGAAACAGCAGCTCCAAAGAGTAACAGTCCAATCAATCTTTTTCTCATTTTGTAATAACTTGTATTATTCTCTCAGACTGTGAACATATGTGTTTATTTCTGCTTTGATGCATTGAAACTCATTACCAAGGGGCTTTTTCTAAATATCCTCTGAAATATTTATATAAATTACAGACATAACAATAATGTTTATAAATTGACTTTTTATTCTTTTTTTGTCCCTGCACCCCAGTCTCACTGAGTTCTAATTTCAACATCTAATCACAGTTCTTCTGTTATTGGGGACAGGGCGATCTCAGGGTTTAGAACTCTCCATCTGTGCTGGAAAGCTGACATTTGTCGCATAATATTTTTTGGGCATATATGTATCTCTCTATCTCAGAATTTGCAGAACCATGTGACTTTATGTGTTAACAGATGATTTTATTATGGAGTATTGATATCATACCCTAGCCCTTCACCAACATGAGGTTTTTTGTATTTTAATCCATTAGTCAAGAAAATATAAAATTATGGTTTTTAAACTTTTTTAACTATGGAAAAATACATAGCATATTTATCACTTTAGCCATTTTTAAACATGCAGTCCAGTGATTTTTAAGTACGTGACATTGCCATTTGGGACGTGATGACCTCTATCTCCGTGAACTTTAAAAAAAACTGTAAGATTAAATTATTACAAAATTGAAACTCTGTATTTATTAAACAATAACTCCTCATTCTTTCCTTTCCCCCTCACCCCTAAAAAACACCCTTCTACTTTCCATATCTAAATTTGACTGCTCTAATATCTTGTACAGGGGAATCATATATTTGTCTATCACAGTTCAGTTAGTATGGTGCCTTCAAGGTACACCCATTTTGTTGTATGTACCTAGACATTCTTTTTAAAGCTGAACGCTATTCCATTTACTATATCAATGTGTCACATTTTTCCTGTCTATTCATTCATCAATAGATTTTGGGTTATTTCCATCTTTTAAATGGTGCAAATAATGCTACATAAATACCTGTTCAAATGCCTATTTTCCACTATTTTGATTATATACCCAAAAATAGAATTGCAAAATTGCACAATTTGCAAAATTCTGTGTTTATTTATTTTTTTGAGGAATGCATTACCACTTTGTACAGCTCATGCTCCATTTTATATTCTTACCAGGAATGTATAGTGGTTCCACTTTTTCAACATCCTTGTCAACACTTATTTTCCTTTCTGTTTTGTGTGTGTGTTAAAATTTTCATACTAATGGTGTAAGGAGTTACCTAATTCTAGTTTCAGGTTGCAAAATTTTCCTAGTGGTCGCTGATGTCAAATAGCTTTCCTTAGAGAAATATCTATTGAATTCTTTGTCCATTTTTAAATCAGGTTTGTTTGTGTTTTGGTTGTTGTCAAGTATGTTTTTAAATGATTTTCCTTATTTTAGTGTTTCTAAATTAATGACTTTTTTCTAAATTAATGAACTTTATCAAGTGTCCTAATAACAAATGAGTGTCCCTTAGTCATATGGCAATGAAATGATGGTCAAAATGGCCAAACCAGTTACCTCTTATTATTCATAATTCCTCCAAAGGAGATAAAAGTGAAATTAATAGTTAATACTTGTGTTTTGTAAAATAAAGAGTTGACATAAAATGAATGTTACTTTATAAATTATATAGTTATTGGGGGGGGTCTAGTAAAATGCAGAACCAGACTTCATAGAACCTAATGCTTCTTTGAAATCTCCAGTTAGAGATCTTTCTGAAAAAATACAATATCTAAAGTAGAAATCATCCTTGGCCTTCATTTTCATTCTCCTTTTCCAGCAATATAACTAGCTTGACTCATTTATATATTTAAGTTAAAAGTTCCCCAGACATCTTAGACTCTCTGTATTCTCTTTTATCACTCTTATTCTAATACATAGATGAATTCTAGCCCACAAAAAGCTCACAGATTTATAAACTTTTTTCCCATCCCTTTTGATATTCCATGGCCTGGGCTATCATAACTAGAATATCGAATCAATTTGATAACTGGCTTCTCTGATTTCATTTTTGTCTTTCACCAGTCCATTTTCTACATCACAAATCTTTTAAAAATATAAAGCCACTAATGTGTCCCTCTTACCTAATTCATTTTTATAAGGTCCTCAGTGCCCTTAGGATAAAGTCACAAGCTCTGATATAACTTGAAAGGACTATTAAAACTATGCTATGCTTAAAAAAAAAAAATCTCTGCATATTCTTTTCTCTTCATACCATCCTTCAGCCTCACTTAAGTTCCCCTAATACATATTTTCAATTATAGGATACACATTGTTATCTGTGCCTGGGTTATACTTTACCTCTTCCAACCTTTACAGAGCTGACTTATACTTCCATGTCAGTTGTGAATTAAGAAAATATTTTCTGGTTCTTTTCTTGACTCCCAAATCAGCATAAAATGTTCCACTTCTCTACTTTTACTCATCTTATGATTCTTCTAAAGTAGTTTACACATTGTGTTATAATATCTTTTCAATTTATCTAAACTTCTACTAGACTAAAGTTGCATAAATACAAGTAATCTGTTTTGTACATAGGATTATTCAATTCCCTACTCTAGTACTAGATGTAATGGGCTGAATCCCATGCACATTTATCTGTTCAAGTCCTGACTTTCAGTATCTTCAGAATATGACTATCTGGAGATAAGTTTTTAACATGGTAACTGTAGTAAAATGAGGTAATGTGGGTGAGCCCTAACTCAATCTGACAGGTGTCTTTATGAGAAGGGGAGGAGACAATTGAGAGTAGGCCAGCAATCTAAGAACTGCTCAAAGACTTATGGTAGGATTTGGCTTGATTTAGGCTGAATATGATATTCAAAACCATGAGCATGTATAGCATGACTTTGCATCAAATGTCTTCACTCAGCAGCAATAAAACATTTAGATCTTACATACCCAGCAACTACTCACCTTACCCATAAGTGCCCATACCATTTTGTCCCCTTTGTTTTCATGTATGTATACTACTTTTAAAATCTAAGAGGCTAATTTAAATCCAAATGTTGGCACTTACAGGTAGGTTACAAGTAAACTGTCTTTATTTTATTGCCCTCCTTCACATCCCAGGGTTATTGGGAAGAATATATGAGGTAACATCTATGCTATATTTGGCGTTGCTCTAAGGAATGAGGAGATACATAATTAACTATGGTTTCTGACCCTCCCCTAACATTAGAATTGATGGCATTTAAGATTAAATAATTGAAAGTGATTGATTGCATTTAAAATAAAGCAAATAACAACAATTCTGTTTGGAATCCTGAGACTTCTTATTAGGGAGCTATTAATATTTGTGAATGAGGAAATTCCATGATTAAAATAAAATGACACTAGGCGATGCATTTTGTCAGCATTATAAAAGGTAGATTGGAAGTAAACATAGGAATTGAACATGAAGATACAGAAGTTATGGAAGTATATATAAGAACACTTTGTCAAAATAATACAGGTCCACAAAGGAAAGAGTTTCAGCATCAGAATACCTTTAGAATTGATTACTTTTCAGAATGAGAAGAAAGGAATCATAAAGTTGTTTATGTTTAATACTAAGAATAACTGCCTTGGAATTTATTCCAAAAAAGAAAGTGCTTTGTCCTTAGATTAAAAAAGAAAAAGAAGATAAAATAAGTTGTTTTTGCAGAAAAGAACCGAATATAGTTTTGTCTGCATTCAGAATTGGAAAAAAGGTAGGTGAAACATGAATTAAAAAGATTAGTCATTTCTAACATATATTTAATTTACTACATGAAAGGTACTTAGAACAAAATTTAACTCATAATATCTTCAGTAAGAGTCCAAATTAAGCTCCTCCTCTTTTGACTAAGTCATAAGAGAAGCCAGATCCAAAAAGCATCCCTAAAGGAAGTGCAATTCAGAAACTCAGTCTCTATCATGTCCAATGTTATGATGGATGTAAAGTATAATATAACTGAATTGGGCTATGTATGCTTCCTATACCTATATAAGTGACTGACTCCCGCTCACCAGCTTCCTTGTCTAAGATTCAGATTTCTGCGAAATTATAAATCAATTTAATACATGGAATTCTTTATTGCTCACAAAGGAAGAAGTTCAATCCATGACCCCCAAGGGTTTTCAAGAGCCCTTAATTAAAATGCATTGAATTGTACACGCGACGGGAATAGAGAATTCAGATCCAATTGGAATGTCTTTGTATATGTTCATTGGAAATGGGCACACATGGCATAATTGCATTATGATAACAAAGTATTATTCCATATCAATAGTGCTAACTGGATTTTGTTTGGGGAATAAAATTAATTTCCCTGCACTTCATTTAGTCTAGAAACATGAGCTAAGTAACTTTGTTTTGATTGCTTCTTGGAAGGTGATTAAAAGTAGATAATCATGTTGTCACAAAGGCCAGTACACAAGCACAATTGAATAAGCCATGAATGGAGAATGTGAACACTAGCCTGATTGGGGGTTTCAGCTATGAAATCCATTAGATTCACTGCTTTTGTTTGAGCAGCTGTTGATCTGCAAATATATTCAGTGCAAATGTTTATATTAAACATTTAGACACAGTGTGCAGTTTGCATTGTTTTAATCCAACAAAAAGTATCCACAGCCACCCAGTTTTACATTTATTTCCTTTATAACAGATCCAACCACATTTTCATAATTTTTTTTCAAATAAGTATTGCATAGCTGTATATAAAAGGAACTGACTCCAGTATTTTGGTGAATTCTTGAACATTATCTTTCTGAAATGAAATGAAATGTTAGAGACATTTTCCTAGACATTAAATCCAAGCGTGTGTCACTCTAATCAAAGGTGCCGCCAAGTGATATGGGGAAGTGTAGATTGTCTGGAATTTACTCCAAAGAAAAATACTAAATAATATTATTGCATAGTTAAGCTATATGCATGGTTTAAATGCATTTTATTTGCATTTGTCCAAAGAACATGTTAGCTCAATACTGGTAACTTCTTAATGTCTGAGACATGTGGCAGTGAATCACAAAATAAATACGTAGCCAATCTAGACAATGCATGACAATTCTCTGAATCTTCCTTTGTCTTTTTATAGACCTAGTGTCACTTTAAATATCCACAATCCTTTTTCAAATAATAATTTTAGACTTATTCAACCAGTGAAATATATGAAGACTTCATTTGGACTCTCCACTAGGGCATGATTGGACATGGGAGTTAGACAAAAATTGAATAAAGCTTCTGCCACAGTAATAGCCTCTCTTAACCTCATTTTAGTCACTAATATAAATAGGAGCTATTTCTACTATATAGGTTTTCTGTGAGGTTTGAATGGAACTTTGGATTGCAAGAGATGTCTGCATACAGTAAGTGAATAATACATAACCTCTTCCTTCTTTATGCAGTCTTAGTATAATTCAGAAGGATTTGCTTTTGTGAGGTCTTATAATTTTCTCTAGCCTTTCTCACTGAGAGGACAGCACTATTTGTTTTGCAGGAAAACTAATAGACTGGAAATAAGCCATAATTTAAAAAATAATAAATGAACTTGGAATAAACGGCATAAGGGGCAAAAACACATGGTGGTTTATTTTGCTTTTTCTGACCTTCTAATGTACCAGATAACAGTTGGGCAGGAATAGCCAGTACAAAGCCAAATGAATTTTGTGAAGGCCACCAGCTCTATGGAAGACCAATTTGATGCAGTTACCTGCTTGAAAACAACTCTGACCTCATTTCCCATCAATGCTGATGTGGACAATGACAGCACAGAGAGAAAGAGAGGGACGGTGAACTGATTGTACCACTTTGGTCGTCTTTGTCTGTTTCCAAATTACATCTTCCCAGACCCTTGACACAAGGCTCTCTTTTATAGTTTGTCTAACAGCTCTTGTAAGTGCTGCTTATTGTGTATATCATAAGAAACCCGTAAGCTAAGTGAATGGCTTCTTAAACAAAACTATTTTTCAGAAGCTATTTGAGTGGTATCACTGATGTAGTAAACTTTTAACTCTGTCTTTGATAACTAATGTTTCCTCTAATTTCTCTTTTGAAGCCTCCATAAATAGTAGGTGATGAGTTTAATAGAGGTCAGATGAATGGAAATTAGGATTTTAACCTTATTACTGAATTCATGGTGTATCCCCACTACTGCCATTGAAGAAGCACTGCCATATTCTGCACTGGAGAAGAGTAATTGAATGAATGGCATTAGGAAATAGTGATAATAATACCTGGCATTGGTACTGCATATCATACCTTTGCAGAGCATGATGGAAGTGTATTGTTTATTTCAGTGTATCAGTTGTGCCTTGGATCCCACAGCCCCATTGCCTTATAGAGGAGAAAGCAGTAATTCTCTACTATTTTGCTACAGGCTAATTTTCATATTTTTCTCAAGACAATGTTTAAAAAAATTGAATTGGCGACTATGATAGTGAATATTAAAAGAGAATTAATTTAGTTTAGGGTTCTAGGTGCATCATCCCTAAAGTAACACACATTGAAATATGAATGGTGTAAACAGATACTGTGTTGAAGGTGGGAGGGCATTCTTAATTAAGAGAGGAGAAGATGGTGATGTACCAAGAAAGACAGGCAAAGTGCACTGTAAAAGTCTGTGCTGAGGAGGGTCTCCCCGGTGGCGCAGTGGGTTAAGCAACACACTATGAAGCAAACCGCAGCCACTGCAGCACGAGTTCGATCCCTGCTGCCGGCCAGGGGGGGGGACCC
>JAGFMF010011458.1:4820683-4837028 GCA_019455555.1 Galemys pyrenaicus | reverse complement strand
GCTCTCTGTGGTGAATCCTCTCACCCCCCCACACCTCTGGCCTGTACCCCAGTGCTTGTACGCATAAATAAATAAATCTTTAAAAAAAAAAAAAAAGTCTGTGCTGAGGAAAGCAAGTTGGAGAGAGAGAAAAGCAAGGTGGGAGGGAGGAAAGAAGGGAGAGCACTGTTGAGAGAGATAACAAGAGAGTGGTGACAAGCTAGAAAATAAGAAAGGAGAGGTAATGGGGAAGAATATAAAATTAGGAAAAAGAAGAAAGGAAAGGAGGGAGGGTGAGAGGGAGAAAGTAAGGAGACAGAATAAATGGGAACAGGATTGAGTTGGGAAAGGGTAAGGTATTTAGAACTAGAGCTTTCAGAGGATTCTCTGCTATGTTCAGATTTTAGACTTTCTGTAGGGTAGGTACTCAGAGTATTAAAGATGACAGGGCCATGCTCAAATTTGAGAGTAGTTTTATAAAGGAAATATATATTGGCATTTCCTGTTAGAAGTCTACAATTAATGGAGAGAGGAAGAATTAAAAAAAAAAAAACAACGCAGCAAAACAATGCAGAACAACATGGATAACATGATATAATTAAGTAAACGGTGGTAGTGTGAATTACAAAAAGAAAATCAAAACACACTTGATGGAGGACATGTAACATAAATTGATGTTGCACTAAGTATTAAATAATTAATAACTGTCACAGGAAGAAGAAGCAAGTAATTTTCAGGCACAGAAAATAATATATGTGCAGGGGTGCAAGAAAACATGACCCGCTGAGGAAACTATAAGTAGTTAGGGATAGAAAATTCTATACAGAAAGAATCTGGTGATTTGAGCAAATGGGCAGGAGAAGTCCTGAAGATGTTGTGGTCAAAAATGAGGAATTTGATTCAAAGCTGCTCATTGTGATTAGTCATCAGAGAAATGAAAATCAAAACTAAATTGAAGTCCCACTTGTCATTTATTAGATATGCCCAAAATAGAAAAAAAAATGTAGAAAACAGAAAATTAGTATCGGGGGAGCATGTAGAGTGTTGTTGCTGGTGGGAACATAAAAATGGCCTATCTGCTAAGAAAAGAGTTTGGTGGTTCCTCAAAAATAGAAACATAGATTAACATAATGCCATATTACCTAGCAATATAACCATATAACCAGGTGTGTGCTCAAAAGAATCAAATAGGTGCACACACATGTTCATAGCAACATGTCAAAGGGGAAAATAACTCAAATGCCTATTAGAAGATAAAGAACCACACCATGGTGTGTATATTCAGTGAAATATTATTCAGCCATAAAAAGGAATGAAGTGCTAATACATGCTACAGTATGAATAAAACTCAAAACAATCATGCTAGGCCCTCCCTGGTAGCACAGCGGGTTGAGTGCTGCACTATGAAGCATCTGCAGCCACTGTAGCATGAGTTCGATCCCCGGCCAGGGAGGTGACCCACATGGCATAGCAGAGACCTCTCCTGTCTTGCCTGCTGCTCCCCTCAGCAGTGTATTTCAGTAGATCCAACCGTTCTGCTCCCCACTCTGTCTCTGGTGACTCCTCTCACCTCCCGCGACTCTGGCCTGTACTCAGCTCTTGTATGCATAAATAAATCTTTCCCCAAAAAACCATGCTAAACAAAAAAAGCAAAACAGTCATATATTTATATGAAAGATCCATAATAAATAAATCCACATTAAAAAAGCAGATTTTTGTTGTTTTCCTGGGGCAGGAGTAAGAGGGAAATAAGGACTAGTAGCTTAATGGGCATCAGGATTCCTTTTGAGATGATGGAAACATGTTGGAACTAGATAGAGGTAGTGTTTACTCAATAGTGTGAATGTATTAATTGCTGCAAGATCATTCCCTTTCAAATATTTTATATGTGAATTTCCCTTTAGTGTATATAGAATTGAGACATGAGTTTTATGCATAAAGCTTAAATGATAGTGTAAAAATTGTTCTGAAAGGAGGAGAGAATAAAGATAAATGAAGAGAGGTAGCAGGGAGAGGAGAAAGAGGAAGGACTGAGTAGGAAGAAAGAAAGAGGAAAAGAGAGATGACAGATGATGCATGTGTTTTTGAATAGGGTATTTGAGAGCAGGTGATACCTTCCATGCGCTCATGTTTGGATTCCAGGAGACAGGTCTGGAAAGAAGTCTGAATCTGAATGTAAATTTGCTATTCATCCATTTATGCTTTGCTTAGCTGTTTAAATCTCAAAATAAAAAAAAAAAACTTTAAAAATGATTTCATAAGGAGCAGTTCAAGTCCACATTTTCTGACTAGACATCAAGTTATAATTATTTTTAGGTTGAAAAGTTTTAGAGAAAGTACAAGAGTAAAACTCTCAGAGAAATATCCTCAGGGAGGTCATATTGTATAAAGCATCTCTGCTGAAAGTCAGTTTCACAGACTTAGGACACAGCAGAGCCAATTATCTAAAGATTTATGAGCAAATTGGTCTGTCTGATAAAAACAGGACATAATCCAATAGCAAAATTCCATGTTTTATGCCTAAACTTTCAAGCGTGTTCCCCTTGAAGACGTCGATTCTAAGGCTAGACATGTCCTGTTAATTATATGATTTATATTCTGTTATTTGTTTGACAACTTAGGAAAGGAGAGTAGAGGGATGTTTCCTGACATTTGGGATGCAGACAATAAGTCGTAGACATGACAAAATGGAACAATTTTATGATTTCTTCAGTTAGCTTCTGTCCAAATAGTGCTGGGAATAGAGATTAGGGAAGATAATCTCACCTAAACATCTTCTCATTCCTAGGTCTCATTCATGTCTTCACTTGTATTATGAGTGTGTTGAATAATATAAGTAGTTCCCTAAATTATTTTGCATAAAGTATCACTGAGGGAGAGTGGTAAAATCAAATTCTTCTGCCTCTTGCAAACATACTCTGGCTCAATAGTACTTAATCCGGATACTATTAATAAAGAATTGTTGGAAAAGGCAAAGTTAAAGGACCTTTCTGCTCAAGCATTCTGTGGTTTAGTAATTTTGTTTCTATTACTTTCTCTGGCAAGGGTATATTTATCAATCAAGATGAATCATACGCAGGTAATTTTTTGGACATGACCAATTATACACAAAATCATGTCATTACCCCTTCAAAACAAAATGCATTTGCAGTATCTTTATACTATGATGAACGTAGTGGATTGGGTTAAAAGTATAATGCTTCAGTTCCTTTTAAATTAAGGTTTTTATAGCTTATTTCACTCTAGTATATTTAAGTTATAATTTATTTAACGCCTACATTAAACCAGACACTGGCATAGGTGATTCAAGGACAATCTGCATGATCTTGAAAAGTGTCAAGGTTATGTAATCTTATAATAAGTATAGTTTTATTAAAATGCAATAATTATAATTAAGAACCAATAATTATTCAATAAAGATACAGTATCTGAGAAGACTCATTAGCTTGTTAAAGAATCTGGGTGCTTTTAATAGCCAACTTTAGTTATATGAAATAAATATTTAAAGAGGTATTTCAGATCATGGCACAGTGGATATTGGTTGAATTTGCATGGATCAGATGAGGTGTATTTGGAGATATCTACGTTTTGTGGAACTGTACTAGGATTCCTGCATATGACTAAATGCTTCTTTAAGACATGCAAGCTAAACTATATAACAACTTAGTTTCAACATCAATCACATAATTGAGTCAAAGCAGTAAGTTCCTGACTCACCTTGGCACAACTAGCTCTCAGGATAACAGGAAATAAGATGTCTGATGCCAAGGGAAAGTAGGGTATATTGAAGAGTGTCTGTATATCCAAAGTTTGATGACCTCCAATAATTTCAACTATAGAATGCTGGCATCCATACAGAGACAGAAACAAGTAATGAAAGCCAGTTTTGAGGGTCACTTTATGCCAGGCATTGTTCTGAAGATGAAACATAAATTTTCTAATCTGATCTTCACAGAAACTGTGTTTAATGAAAATTGTATTTTGCCCAAGGTCACTGAGCTAATAGCTGAACCAGCTGTAACCAAATTCTTTATCCCTTGCCTTGACCATCAGAATATACTGACTGCTAGCATACAGCAGAGCCCTATAGTCCTAATCTGTATGTCTGCCATTTTAAAACTTCTCATCAACTCAGGGAAAGAAAGCACAAGAGAAAAGAAAGCAAGCTAATTAATAGTTTTTTTCATATCAAAGACAGTTTGAGTCTTCCACTTGTACTGAGAATCACAGTACCCTTCTGAATGTTCCATCTATCAATTCACAGCATGAAAACAATCAAATTATAGTCTTTGAAGAAAAGGTAAATCCAACCAGGAGATTGATGTTTTTTAAATGAGCAGAATTTGCTGAGCTAGCCTAGAGAAAGCTCCACATTATTAGAGTTGTAGCTGCAAAGGAGGAAAGGGTAGCAGCCACAAAGAGCCCTAGTGAGAAGGTGTCTTTAAACTATAGGCAAGCTGTTCGGCTCCCACACTCAGAGGCTGACTGTTATTCAAGAATCTTGCTAACCTCCAAGTAAACATGATGGCTGTGAGGTAATGCAGCGTGCAGAATAATATGCTGTTTTGTCAGATTTACTCATTTGGAGATCACTCTCATAGCCTGACCCATCACTATTGTAAGAGAAAAATAAAGCTAAAAATTATTTCTTCACAATGCACATTTTATGATGACTCCATTACAGCCAATAGTAGCAGTATAAATAAAATAGAAAACCCTTACAAAGATAATGGTGAAAGGCAGAAATAGCTTATAAGTTATATGTTGATTGTGTCATAGTGAGGTAACCATAGTCGACCCATTTCAAAAGTCTTTAGAGATTCAAAGGGATTGAAAGAAACACCTAGTCAAATGCCCTCACTTTACAGGTAGAGATCATAGACGATAAGTAACTTTGTCTAAGTCATTGAGAAAATGGGTGGCAGAGTCTCAAATTAAATCCAGTTTTCTAAATCTCATCTAGTAATGTTTCTGGAACAGTAAGTGGGTCCAGTTTTTTATTTACTATCTATCTATCTATCTATCTATCTATCTATCTATCTATCTATCTATCTATCTATCTATCTTTAGAAAATGTCTACAGTGATGCTCTGTGTGTAACTTAGATATCAGATGAAAAGATCCTTTGATAAATCAAAGTATGATGGAGCTGCCATCTCACATTTGGAGAAAAGATTCAAGTCTCCATCTTGCCCCTGCCTCGTCATTTATGGATTTAACTGAAATTTGCTTCATGCTTTTACCTCCATTTTATTTCTTCAGCTGAATTAGAGACTACAGTTTTGGTGTATACTGAATTAGAGATTACAGTTTTGGTATATACTGAATTAGAGACTACAGTTTTGGTATATACAGTTTTTCAACACTGTTCTGACCAACAGGAAAGCAAATTGATTTACTACACCAAATACTTTGCCATTGGACTCTTTGTGTATTAGGATCTTTTCTTGAAAGTTTGAGATTAGAATCTGGTTACTATTATAAGGTGAAAAATGTGAAAAATATTGAACCTTTTTTGCTCAAGTGTTTTGAGACTGCTTTACCTGAAAAATTTTCCCTGACCATATATCTCTGCTGGTCCCTGACTTCCAATATACTAATTTGCTTCTTCTGATATAAAAATCATCTCCTTTTCCTTCTCATGGATATCGCAGGCATTAAATCCCAGTTGTTTTTTTTTTTTTTTTTACTCATGCACAGAGGACTTTTTTTTCTATTTGTTTATCTAGCTTATGCCCAACATATCCCATTTTCAAAAGTAAATTGCTCTAACATAGTAATTCCTTAACAGGAGGAACTGTAATACAGCATTTGCCTCTGGAATACCACTGTGTTTCCTATGACCCGAGAATAAACTTTTGACTGAAGCAACTCTTTCTTTTGCAGAGAAAACAACTTTTTAAGAAAGTTTTTCCTTATTGCATTCATTTAAGCTCTAATTTTCTATAAAACCTGATTGTATGTTTATTATCTACTTTTGGTTATACAAAATCAGAATGAGCTTTGTGAAACATAGGTGTGGAAAGTTGGACTACATTGCTTCTATCAAACAGAAGTCAACTGAAATGTCCAGGGGAAATGAAAATAAAAGTAAACTTGTTTTCAACTGAAATTATGGGAGAAAACCAAAATATGAAAATGAAAAAAGAATACAAATTAAGTATTATCACCATTACTTCCACTAAAAAATTTTTCTTTTTTATCTAATGATTGAAAAAATATATTCCTAGAGGACTCCACACCATGCATACTAACTCTTACATTCCCAGAGCTTAAAAGATTTACATTAATGCTGGATGTAAAGATAATTCCTAAAGGAGGAGGTATCTAAAATTAGTATACCTCTGTTTTGTACCTGGACACAGAGGTGTTGTGAAATCTTTGTCTTTGACAGAGAATATATAATACATAAAATATATGTCTATTTATGCACTCTTATACCCCCCATTCACTGAGTTGTACTTTCTAAGTACAAAACACCCACCCTCAAGGGATTGGCAATACCCTATTACATTTAAAATGGCAGCCCTATAATACAGTGGTATGATGCTTAAATAATTTTAAGATTATTTCCTACCTTTAGCTATGAAACTTCTTCAAAATCAGGAAATAAAAATGCATCCCCAAAGTCAAACCTAAATGATGCAAGATAAGATGTGTCTGTCAAGTTGCAAAGCTGAGACTGTATGGAATAAGAGAGGAAATGGACACCCGAGTGTGTTTCTGGATTTTTATGTTATGTAAAATATGGCATTTAGGAGCACAGGCTGAGAGAGAGGAATTGAAGTTGTGTAAGTTTGCTGTTTTAATATATAGCCATGCACCACATAATGGACTTTTCTGTCAGTAAAGGATCACAAATATGATGACCATCCCTTATATATAGCACAAGTGTTTATTAGACTAGACCACCTAGTTTATGTAGGTAACTCTATGAATTTGCACCAGGACAAAATTGCATATGCACAATTTACCCAGAACATATTCCCATCATTCAGTGATGCATGGCTGTAGTTATGTGGGCATTGTGCAAAATAAATGTCTGTGCTGCGTATTGTGGGAGGTCCATCAAATGTTTAAAATTCCTATTTTATTTAATTATTTTTGTGCTACTTAGGAATAATACCTATATCTCTAACTTCAAAAACTACCATTTTCCCTTATTTGACAAAAGATAACTTTTGTGGTCCACATTCTCCAGAGACTATATAAACTATAGTTTTCATCTATCTGAAATATTTTCCATTTAAAGCATAATGACTATAATATCATTAAGATCATTTATATTCTTTTAACATTTCCAGTAGTATATAAAGCATAAGAAGGACTGCAACACAACACCAATACTATAACCCAGCAATTATTAGTATTCAAATCTGATAGTAGGAATGATGACAGTGCAAATTAGTCATTAAATAGACCTGTTTCTGTCCATACATACAAACAGGAAGATGAATGAAACAGTGAATGGATGAATGGACAGATAAATGACAAGTGGATGCAAAGATGACTTGAGTTATTTGTAAACAGACCATTTCAACTGCTATTGCTATTTTACATAAATGTACTTCATTTGTTAATAGAATTTAAGAGAAAAATATTCTGAAGAATAGTTAAAATAAATTGCTTACCTTAAGACTTTTTTGCACATCAGGGAATATAATTTATTAAAAGAGCCCCAAGAAATTAAGAAATACATTATTTAAATCATTAAGAGGTTAGAGGCATTATTTTCCCTACATGTTTAAGGCAGTGTGGATTGATTGCCTCTTATGCAAATAAGATAATTAGCACTCTGAAACTTTTTACCCACATCCCATTTTTTATTACTAATTATATTAGTGTTACTTTGTTAAGGATTACACAAAGTACATTCTGTTCTGAATCGATAATTTCCCAGTTGTTGAGACTTAGTTTTACAAATGGATCAAAAAATGAATGCCAGTTTTTATTGTGCAAGATTTTTTTTGAAAACACAAATGGAGAGAATAGTGTAAAAAGCCCATTTTTTGTTTGAAACAAATTCTGCACATCATATCAAATCTGACCTATTGATACATGTCACTTTGGAAATAGAGAGAAATCACAGACTCAGAGCCTCTGAATTGGCAGGCTCTTTAACAGATTGTACCATGTAGGGAAATTTGGCAATGGGTTGTCCCAGCTGGGGGTCGAGTGCTGCTATTGGCATCTGGTGGGTAGAGGTAGGGTTGCTGCTAAAAAATCCTAAAATGTGCAGGAGCATCCCCACATAACAAATAATTTTTTTTTTGTCTGACATGCCACTTATACCAGTTGAGAAACCCTGGCTCTGACGCAATTATCATTCAGTTCACGAACACCCATGTTTCTGTCTCTGCTGTTTTCCAGCCTCTACTTCTACACCTCTACCTTCTGCTAGAAGTTAGGAACCCTTAGTTCCTCTCACAAATCCACAAAGATTTGGCTTTCAAGCACTTGCACCATTGTGTTCCTTGTCTTCTGAATGCCAAACAAATTGGTTCAGACATCCAGAGTAGACCATTTTCACTTGATTTAAATAGTTGTCTCTCTTTTTTTTTTCATTTTTTATTTATATATATTGGACATCAATTGTAATCCCCATGGATTCCCCATCACCATATCACCAGTGCGCCATCACCTCAGTCTCCATGCTCCCGTCTGCCTTCAACCCTCCTCCTCCCCTCTCCCCACCAAGTGTCCCCAATTTGTCCTTGTCTTTTCATTTTTGGCTTTTGTGTCTTTATTGTTATTATTATTGTTCTTATTCCCTTCCTTGATCCTTATTTGGCTCCCTTATATTCCTCCTGGGGGAGGAACCATCTGGTATTTTTCTTTTGCCTTCTGACTTGCTTTGCTGAGCATAATCCCTTCCAGTTCCATCCATGTTCCTATGAATTCATCTAGTTTTTCTTTTGTGATTGCAGAGTAGTATTCCATCGTGTATAAGTATCACAGCTTCCCAATCCACTCATCTGTGTTTGGGCATTTAGGTTGTTTCCAGGTCTTACCTATTGTAAAGAGTGTTGCTATAAACATAGGGGTGCAGGTATTCCTTTGAATCAGTGTATTTGTGTCTTTTGGGTATATTCCTAGGAGTGGGATTGCTGGATCCTATGGAAATTCCATTCTTAGTAGACTGAGGAACTGCCATACTGCTTTCCATAATGGTTGGACCAGCTTGCATTCCTACCAGCAGTGTAAGAGAGAAGTCTGTATTTGAAATTCTTGACCGAGTGATAGGCTTGATTCCCTTGTCTGTCTGTCTATCTTGATGTTAAACAGTGTAAACATAGTTTACATTGTTGTCTGCATGGCACTGATAGCTGATTATGCTGTTTTGCATCATGTATAATCTTTGAAAATGTTCAAAGCCTTTAAAAACATTTTTTATTCTACTCACAAAAATATTCAGTTCATTGGTTATATTTGTCTTATTTGATAATATCATTAATACCTTTATTAATGATTTCTCAGTCCAGCTAAAAATAGATGTTCTAGATTTATGAACCTACCTAAAAAATGTGATATTTGTCAACAGTCCTCTCAATAGAGTATGTTTCTTTCTTTATTAAAGTATTGTTTTATGTTCTTGTCAGTGTTTCAGCAATGCAGGGTTTCCTCCTCAGTTGTAGTCATCATAGGATTCCTAACCGCAATGCACCCATAGTTCTCTATCATAGTATATTTTTCTCTTTCCTTTTCCCCTTCCTATTCCCTCTCTGGATGCCTAACATCTGTGGTCAGCTTCTAAGAGTTGATTTGAATGTTTGTCTTTGACCCTTTCTTTTGTTTCTTTATATTCTACATGAAAGTGACACAATCCAGTATTTTCCTATCTCCTTCAGCTAATTTCACTTAGCATAATATCTTCCAAATCTATCCATGTTGCTTTAAATCATATGAGTTTGTCTTTTTGATTCCTGTGTACTATTCCACTATATATACCCAAAAAAGCACGCTTGCTCTGCTCATCTATTTTTTGGTTTTTCAGTTGTCTCCATAGCTTGACTATGGTAAATCCAGTTGCAATAAAAAAAGGACTGCAGGTTTCCATTTATATTAGTCTGTTTGTGTTCTTTGGGTGAATGCTTAATAGGAGATAGTCCATTGAGGATCCTCCATACTAATTTCCATTGAGAATGGGCCAGTTTAAATTTCCACCAACAGAGTAAGAAGGTTCCTTTTCCTTTACAGCCTTGCCAGCATTTATTTAAAAGTAAAATTTAAGGGCCTCCCTGGTGGGGCAGCAGGTTGAACACCACACTGTGAAGCATCCCCCACAGAGAAGTGCAAGTTTGATCGCCAGCCAGGGAGGGGACCCACATGGCACAGCAGACCTCTCCTGACTCACCCGCTGCTCTCCTCAGCAGTCTATTTCAGTTGATCTGCCTGTTCTGCTCCCCGCTCTGTCTCTGGTAAATCTTATCACCTCCTGTGCCTCTGGCCTGTACCCCAGCTCTTGTATGCTTAAATAAATAAATATTTTTAAAAAGTGAAAAGAGAATGAGAACTATAAATTTTATATGGGTAATTAACCAGAATAACTGAACAGGATTGATTTAAGAATGAATATATAGATAATACATGCCGGGGAGAAGAGGGAGTGTTTCTGAAGAGAGAGATGAACTCCAAAGTTAAAATTTGTTAGCCAAAATGTCAATGTTACCTTTGCTATCAGTTTATTCACCTGTGAAATGGGTTTACTAAACAAGCATTTGATTCAAAGGGTTGTACTAAGAATCATTTTTGGTAATGAATGTCAAAGTATTTGTTTAATATTTGTAGAAAATATCAAATAGCTACTAGTTGTTATGACTATCATTTATCAATTGTTAAAATAAGGTAAGGTTAATGGGTTTTAGTGGGATGAAAAACTTTTCAAAGGAGAAAATCCAATCATTGAATAGTTAACACTAAATCTTCTCTACCACTCCTCTCCATCTACTCTACTTTATTTTGAAACTATTTTTAAACCTGTGGGATGCCCTGCAGAGAAAGTAGAGATACTGCTTTTAATAGGAAATTCACAAAACCCTGCATTCCAGAAATAAATTTTGACTAAGTTTCTTCTCAACTGTTTTTCACTGCCTCCATCCTTTCATCTCTCTCGTTTGTAAGGCTCCAATGCAAGAGTCTTCAATGCATGGCTGATGGCAACATCTAAGAGAGACCTGCAGGAACGAACTTGACTTCACATACATTACTTTCCTTTTTTTGTAAAAATAGTTAGCCTCCCCAGAAAAAAAAAATATATATATATGCTCTGTAATTAGCTTATGTATTATCCATGTGCCTAGCCAGTGCTCTAGAGCATAATTTGAAGTAAGTTCAGATAAGCTTTTTCCACGAAGGGACCATGTTGAGGCTGACTTTAAGAGATTGTGTCGGTTAGTCTGTCTGCATTGTTTATGTTTGTTTTATCTATTTTAGCATTACATTCTGTATTTCTGAACAATTGAAAATTGATTAGGGACCTACACTTTGGCCACAATTACCTCCCTCATGTACTTATTAAATATTTACATTTACTTATGTTAATTCTATAATTTATAATATGAAAAGAGGAAAATTTGTTTTCACTCATCTTCATTTAATTCATTCCTTCACTTACATATTTAGTGATCAGTACTAAATTTCATTTTGTGAGCATCATGCAGCTACTGCATGCTAAAAAACTGCAAGATCCTTCAAATATAAAATCAGTAACTGAGATGAATTATAAGCATTAAGATGATTTCTTGATAGCGTCAAGACATAGTAGATATCATAGTGGGTATAGTATAATGGGTAATGTAGTATCTTGTCAGAGAGTGGTGTCTTTATAAAGAATATGCAGTTCAACTGATATTTAAAGGCCTGCTGGAAATGTGCTAGTGATCCAAACAGAAGTGGCTATTCCAGACAGGTAGAATAGCATAAGATTATCAAGAAGAATTAGGGAGCTCTGAACCAAATTGGTCTTCTTTGAAGTCTGGTTTCAAACCTCTGCCTCACAGATGCCTGTATAAATGAATTTGACATTTGTCACTCTAAATGTCTCTGTGACCTGTACACTCTAAATTTGTAATCAGGAAAACTGTTATTCTTATTCCAAACACCACTTCAGACACATTTGGTCAACGTCACAGTAGAGAACAGATACATAGATGAGAAAGACATATCCATGATACCTCTTTATTTTTTCTTATATCTCTTATATACCTATTTCTATCTCTACATCTATATACTAACTTTAGTGATGTTATCACCTTACTTATTCCCATGACCACATATAATGACAATGAAGAAAACTGCAACATCCAATTATGTGTAGGAAACTCTCACTGTCCCCAGTCAACAACTGACTCATCTACATGCTCGACAGTGATGGGATTGCTATGGTATCCTATGTTCGAAGTGCTAATAAATGTGCATACAATGTCACTTTCATTAAAAAAAATCTAGATCTGCAGAAACCATTAATGTGATTTTTTAAAAAAGATAATTGAAATTCTAACGTATAACCTACCAGAATCATTATGCTCAAAATTAATGGACATAGGGACCTCCCTGGTGGCACAAGGGTGAAGTCTCAGCACTAAGAAGTTATCATTAGCCACTGAGGCCTGAGTACAATCCCTGGCCAAGGAGTGACCCACATGGCACAGCAGAACTCTCCTATCTGGCCCACTGCTCCCCTCAACAGTTTCAGTAGATCCGTCTGTTCTGCTCCCTACTTTGTCTCTGGTGAATATGATCAACCCCCACACCTGTGGCCTGCACCCCAATTCATATAAATCTTAAAAAAAAAAAATGAAACACTGTCCTCCCTGTATCCTAAGGCTTGAATGCCGGCCTATCAGTAACTGCAGCATCAAAAGAAGTGACATTAACTAGGTTGTTAACAGTATATTATGCTAACCCAACTAGACCTGCTCTGCTGGTGTGTAAAGTAACTATTTTCTTATTTAAATTATTAATGTTTGCAAATATAATTTTTGTAGCAAAACTTGGAAAGATAAAAACAGATAAAACCTAATCATTATGGGAGGGAATTTGTTAAATACTTGTATTAAGTGCAGGGCATGGAGAATATTTCAATATCTTTCTGCAGCTTGAAGGAGGAAATATAAGGGTGTAATAGAGAGAGAGAAATATGGAACATATTATGCATGCCTGGCATAGCTATCACAGGAATTGAGAGGAAATCTCAGAATAATGTCAAGCAAATGAATTACCTGATTGGTTCTGTTTATTGTGCATTTTTGTCTTGTGTCAGGATTTCAGAGGATGATTCTGGAAAAGGGAAGATAGGAAACTCTGAACAAGGACACTGGCAGTAGGTTGGAGAATGAACACAGACTTATTTAAGAGAGAGAATGCAGCTAAAGTACTCAATTAATGACTGACTTGAGATTGGGTTAAAATTAGAAATTAATTTGTGGGATATTCTTATAAATGCAAAACATGAAATGAAACTATTGTCTGCATCCAAATATCCTTCCATCCTTTCAGAGAATATTCAGTTATTGCTCACAATACTGTCTTTCCTTTATAACCACAGATAGCCCTGGTGTGGTTATTTATAAGTCTCCACATCTGGAGAACTAATTTGTTTGTGGACTATTCCAGTTCCACAGAGTAGTTAACTATCATTCAGCTGCACCAAGTTCATTCAACCCTGATAATTAAATTAAATATCTACAGACATCAAAGAAACAGCAGAAACTTACTAACAATACCAAAAAGTTTCCCTGGCCCCTCAAGAAAGTCACACTGTATTTTAATGGAGACAGATGACATATTCTGTAGTGGAGTGATGGTCAATTTAATATTCCACTCGTATTTTAATGTGTCTGTAGTGTAGTCTAGCGGAATATAGTCTCACAAGTGAAGTAACACTTTGGCGGCTCAGTATAATAGGACTGACGTTTCTATGGAGTTCAATATTACATGGGCATGACCTTACTGAAGAGGATTTAATTACTTGAAATACCAGAAGGCTGACACTATAACAATATCATTGCAAAGGTCTTTAGGAAGAAGAGCTTGAGTGTTGTGGCTGCTGACTTCCACACATTTATTAATTTTATTTTATTTTTTATATATCTGCATTCAGTTTCTTAGCTAAGGGCATCACCATCAATTTTTGCACAGGCTGCAAGTCTTAGAAGCAGTGTTTCTCCTAAACATTTCTATCCTTCCTCCATTTTTAAAAGAACGTCTACATTTGAAAAAAATTAAATGCACAATAGTCTTCCCTGCCACACCTATGCCACAAGACATGCCTGTCTCTACAGATGGATGCTATTGTTAGTTCTTTACCTTGTCATGTTAGTACATTAAGCATATTTTAGTTTTGCAACCTTTTCTTTTTATGCATCTTGGGAAGCCTTTCAAGTCAGCATGTATAGATAATTTATTTACTCTGACTGTATAGTATATATACGAGATCTATTTATTTAAATAGCACCCTGATGAATTTAAATAGTATCCTATTGATGGCTATTCATATTGCTTGTAGTAAGTAATGGCTGAGCTGTATGTCCCTTCAAAATCCATATGTTGAAGAACTAAGTCCCCAGCACCTTAAGCAATACCATATACAATGTCAAGAGATAAAAGGTTGGTTACATTAAAATGAAGCTATTTCAGTGACTCCTAATCTATCCTGATGCTTTGTACTTGTAAAAAGAGAAACTTTGGATACAGAGATAGAAAAGATGCTCACACATAGAGAAAAGACCAAGTAAGGACAAAGCAAGATGGTAGCCAACAGCAAACACTGGGGACAGGTCTCACAAAAAAACAAACTTTTTGATACCTTGATCATGGGTTTCCTGAATCCACAACTTTAAGAAAATAAAATTATGTCCTTTAAACCACTTGGACTGTGATATTTTGTTAATGCAGTCCTAGCAAATGAATATGTTTTTTGGTCTTTATAGAAAATCAGAAATCACCAATCTGTGTGTGATTATGAATGTGCATTTCTGTAAAGTAGAGTATATATATGGAATAATTTCTGTTAGTGGATTTATGTGTCCATCAAGTTAATGTTCATGATTATCATATTCTCGGCAAAAATCATTACCTGTATAAGTAAGTGAGAAATTATACCTCCTTTTTTGCTTTAATTTTTATTCCTTTAATTTTTATGTACCCTTTGTGTTTTTCATATCTTAACACCATCAGCCAAATGGAATCCATTCCCATATTTCTACCTTCTTTATTAATCTTCATTTTCTGTTGGTCTTGTTTTCTCTTTAAATGTTTGATTTTTAAAATGTATGTATTATACATCATTGTTAAGTGAGCTGGGAGTGACTTTAGGGATTTGTTTCTTATTAAGAAAATTTTTCATTTGTAATTATGTGGCATAATTTATAATTGCTTTATAGATACTTTTATTTTTAATTAAAATTATATCCATCATCCATCTGGAATTTATTTGTGTGAGGATGGGTACATACAGTCTCTTTCATCATATATATCACCATATAACATGTAAATATATTTAAATATAAAAGTTAGTTGACCTATATAATGTGTGCATATATAGTACTTAATTTTTATTATATTATGATGTGCCCCCTCATTTTAAGTCATATGTTCTAATATGCTTATGATTTAGAATCAGCCAATTTACTTCTAAATATCAGTTCTAAGTAAGTTACTAACTTATTCTGTAATTCTGTGAAATTTCTAGATAAGTTTAAGGATAATTGATTTCTTTAATGTGTTGAATTTTGTTCCAGAATGACTATTTTATTTTTATATATGAGATATTGTCATCTTAGTAAATAATATTGATCTTGCACATTTTTATTTATATATATTTGACATCAATTGTAATCCCCATGGATTCCCCATCACCATATCACCAGTGCACCATCACCTCAGTCCCCTGTGCTCCCATCTGTCCTCAACCCTCCCCCTCTTCCCTTCCCACCAAGTGTCCCCAATTTGTCCTTGTCTTTTCATTTTTGTGTCTTTATTGTTATTATTATTATTGTTGTTGTTGTTCTTATTCTTTTCCTTGGTCCTTATTTGGTTCCCTTATATTCCTCCTGGGGGAGGAACCATCAGGTAATTTCTTTTGCCTTCTGACTTACTTTGCTGAGCATAATCCCTTCCAGTTCCATCCATGTTCCTATGAATTCATCTAGTTTTTCTTTTGTGATTGCAGAGTAGTATTCCATCGTGTATAAGTATCACAGCTTCCCAATCCACTCATCTGTGTTTGGGCATTTAGGTTGTTTCCAGGTCTTACCTATTGTAAAGAGTGTTGCTATAAACATAGGGGTGCAGGTATTCCTTTGAATCAGTGTATTTGTGTCTTTTGGGTATATTCCTAGGAGTGGGATTGCTGGATCCTATGGAA
>JAGFMF010011458.1:4803331-4820655 GCA_019455555.1 Galemys pyrenaicus | reverse complement strand
CCATACTGCTTTCCATAATGGTTGGACCAGCTTGCATTCCCACCAGCAGTGTAAGAGAGTTCCTTTTTCTCTACATCCTCGCCAACATTTGTTGTTGCTACTTTTTTTGATATGGATCTTGAACATTTTTAAAGATAATGGATGTTACTATATTTTCATGGAAGACTTAATAGGATATCTTTATTTCCACTATATTCTTTTTTTTTTCTATTTAAAAAACTTTTCCCCCACACTAATTTTGTGATGACTCAGCTGAATGAATTCCCTTAAATTGTTAGTAATTTTTCAACTTATTCTCTTGGATTTATTGGCTTTGCCAGTAAAGATTAGCTTCCTTCACCCTTGTTCAATTTGTATTTTCTATTTCTTTTTAGTTCACTTTTGAGATCCTTCACCACCTGCCTTCTCCCTCCTGGAATTCAGTTACATTAGTTCCTCTCTCCTTCAAGGATCTGGTTCTCTTTTATTTCCTTGCTTATCTTTTCATAATTGCTCTCCACTGCTTTTCTCCTCATATCTCTTAGCTCTCAATAATAATGGATTCATTCTTCATAAAAGCCCCAGAATATTTCTATTTACTCCCTGCAATGTAGATGGTCACAAACATCATGAGCCCATCACTTCTACCAGATACACAGATGAAAGTGGAAAAAAGGACAGTATCTTAATTGTGGCAGAGGTGTCTGAACAAAATTTAAACACATTCTGTTGAGTTATTCTGTGTGGTTCAAATTTATGTCTGGGGAATTCAAGGGACTCTTTTGATGGGATAATCTATTTCAACTTTCAAACCTATCTCCTGAGACAGTGGTCAAGCACAACTGAAAATTCCAGAAGAGACATAGGAAATAAACAACCTTGATTGTGTCTCCTTCCTCAAGCTTCTAAGAACTTCTTTCTCAGCTCTAAGAGGTTTGTGATGTGATTAGGCAAATTGAAAAAGACTGCTTTTATGCAAAACATGAGAAAGATAATTGAAATCAATCCATGTTCAGTGAAAGTCCTACAGATATCACTGATGATTTAGAGCAATTAAAAGATGTTGTCCTGAAGCAAAACAGAAACATTAAGTTTAAAAGCCTGTTAAAGGAAAATTACCGAAAATATTTAAATGATATTATTCACCTAAGATGGAGTAGGGATAGCTAAACCAATTATAAATCTTAAGGTATTTTATTAATTAGAACCAGTGTTCTTCAGACTATTGAGATGATAATTCTTCACCTTGTATCCTTTGTTATTGTAAAATAACATTAAAATGAAGCAATACATTGACCCTAATTTTGAGTATGTTCTGTGTAAGTTATTGCTGCACAATCCTCAGAAAATATCCTAACTAAAAGTACATTTTTTAACAAGGGTAGTGATTTTCAAGCTATATTATTCAGAAATCTAACTGTTTAAGGAGGTAATTAGACATGCATTTTTAAAGTGAAGGCAGGATAAAGTAAAGGAAGAAATTTTACTCTGCCCAGCACATGACTGAAACAGCCACCTCTGTTTTAATTTATTGAATGTAGGTGGGAAACATAACAAATATATGATTCACTCTGTCACCGTTCTACTTATACTGGCCACAATATACATCATGTAATCAAATTTTCTGGAACTGTAATAGACCATCAAAATCCTTCTTTACAGAGTGATGTAGGCAACTATTACCAAAGGATCGGTTGGCATGAAAGATGAAACAGTAACAATTCCTGATATAAGATTTCACTTAAAAAATCTAATGGGGGGACCCGCCCTGGTGGCGCAGTGGGTTAAGCAACACACTATGAAGCAAACCACAGCCACTGCAGCACGAGTTTGATCCCTGCTGCCGGCCGGGGAGGGGACCCACATGGCACGGCAGACCTCTCCTGCTGTGCCCGCTGCTCCCCTCAGCAGTGTACTTCCGTTGATCTGCCTGTTCTGCTCCCGCTCTCTGTGGTGAATCCTCTCACCCCCCACACCTCTGGCCTGTACCCCAGTGCTTGTATGCATAAATAAATAAATCTTAAAAAAAAAAATCTAATGGGGATTCCCTGGTAGACTAGGGTTTGTCTCATTACTATCGCCCCTATGGCCTAAATTCAAATTCCCAGCTGTCAGATGAAGAGAATAGGGTATGGGAGCAAATTCAAGAGGAGACTCAGTGGCCTATGATGGAGGATTATTGATGCTCTGGTGGATATAGATTTGTGAACCTATACACTTAAAACATATACGAACATATAAATCAACATTACCCCAACAAACATTTTTTTAAAACGGGTATCATTATAAAATTATTCCTTCATAAAATACATAAAACACATATTTTGTATTAAAAGAAACAAAACTATTATAATAAAAGTGTTGCTGAATGTCTTTCTAGGACCTTGATTTCTGTTATGTTCTTTAGCTGCAGGTTATTTTCTTTATCTGCTTCAGATCCACAGATGTCCTTCCTACTCACTACATAACCTAACAATTTGCTTGCTTATATAATTTTGCTGGGAGCTCTGCTACACCATCCTTTTGCTCACAAGGAGCAGGAGAAGCTCTGTATAGTCTGAACACATAACAATTCATTATAGATACTAAGTTTAACCAACTCAGATAATAGATACAGGTTTCACCAAAATAGATACAGGTTTCACTAAATGTATCTACTTTCCTAAATTCTAAGTGTTTATACAGTTTATTTTGTGACCTTTATTTTCACAAACTAGGAAGTTTCAATCTGGAATGCCTTCAAACAAAATAATCCTATGACTTTGTAATAAATTTTTAACACCCAGATAGCCAGCTGTTCCTCTGCAACATTTAGCTTTACTTTCCTGCTATAATGCTCTTACAGCCATTCACCTTTACTTGCACCATTCTACCCAGTGATTTCCATCTTGGAGCCCTTCTTACAGATGGAAAGTTTTGTTTTATTTTTGTTTTCAAACTATGTCCTCAGATGATCAGAGTTTTCTTGATAGGATGGACAGTTACCAAGCTTTAAAAATTTCCTCAGTTTCCTGTCTATTACACAATAAATGGTAAATGCATGAATGAGTGGATGGATGAATGCAAGATGAGCTATATAGTATAAAGATAGAATAATTCATATATCTGAAGTCTTCACTGTACTACTTAGGAGCAGACCAAGCAGAAACTTATGAATTCAAATAATTACTGCTTCAATAGGTCAGCAGAATAATACTTTACTACTGATGATTCTGTAAAATAAAATATGCATTGCCTTTTTATGGGATTGCTAAATCTAATTCTTGATAGAATTTGAATGGAGACAAATTTCTCAGGTAACACATATTGCCTAGGTTTCAATTTGCATTATTAACAACTGACATTTGTTCAAAGTCTACCATATGCTTGGAATTGGAACATATTCCCTTTCACATACAACTATTCAACTATTAATATACCAAATTGATGTTTCTGGTATATTTGGTATATTAGATTTATAC
The DNA here is from genome assembly GCA_019455555.1 of Galemys pyrenaicus. Lineage (NCBI taxonomy): Eukaryota > Metazoa > Chordata > Mammalia > Eulipotyphla > Talpidae > Galemys > Galemys pyrenaicus. The sequence continues at coordinate 4,817,215 of JAGFMF010011458.1, read as the reverse complement.
CATATTTATTGTCTTAGGCTTTTGTTCATATATCTCAAAAACTTGCCTTTGGCATTTAAAAATAAATATAACAAGCTTTACCTTCAAGGGGTTTCAGCTCTAGGGGAAAGCACCAGTAAGCAAAACTAATAAAATTTGGTTTTGGTGAGTGTTAAAAAAATGTTAAGAGCATTGTGGAGAATAGAACCAGAGCATTCTATGTACAGAATTCAGAAAGTATTCTCTAGCAGTGATAGTGTTCTGCTGAGCAGACCATTAGAAGTTGGCAAGGAGAATATTTGGATAAAAATATTAAAGACCAAAGAAATAATGCTTCTAGTGTTTAAAATCTTGTAGAGGAGTCAGGGGGTCTAACAGCTATGGTGAGATCGCCACACAGCAAGAGGTGCATTTTTTTTTTTTTTGGTCTGGGCTTAATCTTGTATGAAGATATCATTAACAATATGAAGACTAAATGTAAGCATAACCAATAATTACAAGATCACCAACTCCAGTAATTCCAGCAAGAAATCATAAAGTAGTTAGATGCTTTGGTACCCTGAAAATGAAAGTAAAATAATTTTGGGGTTGGTGTCAGGAGAATCTATCTATTATTGGAGAAGGATGGGGAGGGGAAAAATCTAAAGGCAACACGAGGGACTGAGGTGATGGTGCACTGGTGAGATGGTGATGGGGAATACATGGGGATTACAATTAATGGCAAGTATATGTAAATTTTAAAATATTTTAATAAAAAAATAAAAGATACCATATATATAAAAAAAATTTTTCAAAATGAATGAAAGGAGGGAAGAAAGCTTGGTCCTCTCATAATAAACTATATAGCCTTGAAAGAAAGTGTATCAAAGGAACAAAATGTACCATCAAGACCAGTCAGATGATGTAGCAAGTAAGTTTTCTTTGATTAGGGTATTGCCAGTAGATGAGGGAAAGACTGTAGGATACCAGAAATTTCAAATAGTCGAACAGTCCGGAACCAGTTGGTTGGTTAGATGTGTGTAGGTGAAAGAAGGGTAGTCAGGGAAAACTCAACAGGTTTCATATAAACACCCCATAAACAAAAATAAGCCATTGCAGAAAAGAAACAAACTTTCCCACTAACTGCTTAATTTTTCATAGGGTGAGGAAGAAAAAAAATGTACCAATAATGCTATAAATTATATAATGGTATGTGCTACAGAAAATAGTCAAATGTATTTATCAGTGCTAATGTAAGAGTAGGACAATATACTCCTGACATGTTAAATCCTTAAGTGAAATAATTTATACTTCTAAATTTTCTTTTTCGCTTGTTCACACATTTAGTGTATCTGCACTAGGAGATGCTACTGTGAATATAAAGTATACACTTAATTAGTGGGTTCATGAAGAGGGAAGGGACTTCAGAGATCATTATGTTAAATCCACTCATTTGACAATTGTGAATTCAATATCCAGAGAGGCATAGTGTTCCCAGTGCCAGGATGAAACTTTTATTTTTTAACTTTTGCTTCTTTAACAGGTTTTCAGTACTGTTACTCATATGGCAGTGGCCCCTTTAAAAGTCTTCATTGTTGAGGAACTTATTCTAGTGCTTCCTGAGTCTTCCAGATCTGCTTGAAATGCCTCCATGCTTCTCAGTTAAGGCTAAGTTATGCAATGCCAATAGACACTAAAATATCAGTGACTAAAAACCAAAAATTTTATTTCTTATCCATGTTACCTTATGTGAGTGGGGAATTCAGCTCCCCATTATGTTTTACTTCCCTCCAAATGGTAATAACTCTTCATTTTTCTACCTGGAAAAGTCTCAAGTCATGTCTGCTCACTTTCTCTTGGTAGGAGCATGCCCATGGCATGTCTTACAGACATATGATCTTCTCATGTGACTGAAAAGAGGAGAACCAGGGATGTGACTGATAAGCAAATATATCCAATGTGAGAGTCTGGAAATTGTCACATATATGAATAAAATTTTTATCTGCTCTTAAGGAGCTCAATGGATATTCAGGACATACTATCTTCCCCAACTGTCCCAAAACATCCTATACTATAATTTCCATAGTCCATTGCATATGTGTTTTATTACAGGCATAATCACTTGCCATTTAGACTTGTTTGTATTATATAAGAAGCAAAATATCAACTCCTGTGGGAATTGACCAGCCTTGAATTTAAAATACAGAGACTGATGTCAGCTAAGCAGAGATAAAATATGGAGCCAGATTATTTCAAATTATACGAACCAACTGCAACAAGATGAATATGCCTTCTATTCAAATTATCTCACTCTAGAAAGTGAAAAATGTGATCCATACAAGATTCTACAAATGAAAACTAGGATCAAAGGTTTCTGGAATCTATGGCTAAATAATCAGACGGATGTCTAAATACTTACGTGCTACCACAAACATTTTCATTTCACTTCCTAAGATTATTCTGTTAACAAAGGTAAAATGTTTCAGAAGGGAAAAATAGATACATAGGGTGTGGCCAACAACTTTGCCTTAATGAGAGAGATTTATTCCAGTAGTGTTAAAAAATGTATGTAATTGAAAGCACTGTCTTTCACTATCTTTTGCGATATGTCTAGTGTTAATATATGATTTTATTAACTTATAATAAGTTTGGTTATGTTATGCTTCTAATAATAATGAAGAATGTACATAGTAGGCACTAAATAAACATAACAAAGGAGATATAAATTATTAATGTTATTTTTATGTTATAGATGAAGAGATCAACATTCAAATAGTAGCTAAATTTTTCAAATACATTGCAGTTATTACTGTGATGAGACATGACTCCAGTATTTGCTAATTTTAAATCCTTTTGGGGAGTGTGCTTTTGTGTGTGTGTGTGTGTTTGTGTTTGTGTTCCTATCATATGCTCACCTGGCATCTAGAACTTGGCATTCTACTTCCAACCTCTGGCTAATTTCTGAATATTTTGACTGTTCTCCTTGGCCACCCCAGGCTATTACCTCTAATCCTTATGCTTGTCCCATGTACTACTAGTCAGAGTACATTCTGGGTTTGCCACACTTACTTATAAGATGTAGTATTGATGCCTAGCAGGTATTCAAACACATCACCAAGTTAATCCTTCAAACCTGAATCATAATTTTTTTCCCTGAATGAAGCCCCTTCTCACTGTCCTAGCTACAAAAAAAGAAAAATTGACATTTCTCTGGTCAAATATAAACTGATATATACAATAATTTTTCCATTATAAAGTCTGAAGTCTGTTGTATATCTTTGTTAGTGAAATATTAATCAAAATTTATGATGGCATCTTCTTTAAAATAAGATTTCATGGCATCTTAATGAATCTTTAGTTATTAAATAGCCTCAAGAAAAGAGAGAGAGAAAGAGAGGATGGATGGGTAAAGGCAAGAAAGAGCAGCAGAGAAAAGTCATGGAGAGGAAAGAAGAAGAAAAGGAGGAGAAGAAAGGAGAAAAATCTCTTTTCCTTGACTTCTTCAGGTAAGGGAGTCACTCATCATTGGATCTATTTATGAAATAGATATGCTAATTAAGCATGTGTTCCACTACTACCACAGCAACCTGACCTAACCTACCCTTCTCTTTTTCCTCTTCAGTAGGCTAATTGTAGTTTGTAATTTAATTTAATTATATATGTCTCCCTTCTATACTATAAACTCTGTGAGGAAAAGAAACCCCCTATACATAACACTAAGATGATGTCTGTGACATAGCAGACACTCAGTAAATGTTTGGTGCATGTTAAATTGATTAGACTATTACAGGGAAGAATAATAAACAGTCCCCCTCCCAAAGGGTGCTCCCAGTCCTTTTTGCCATACTATGGTCTTGGATCTTGCATCTGAAATCTCCTGGCAGAACTTTCTGTCTATACCTGGCAACTCAGTTTTTTGCAAAAGTTGCTGCCCTAGTCATTGGTCCTAGTGTTCTGATGTGGCAGCTTGTCAACTTTGGATTGAGATCAATAAAAATTTCCCAGCATTTACTAACAATTGAAGGCTAAAAAAAGCCATTTTACTGCTGAAATTGTAAACTTCATAACAAGGCCAAAAACCTGATTCTGTAGAAGATTTGTTCATTTAACCTCTGCAAAGGGCAAAAATATGATTTATTGATTTTGATTTTCTAATAAAAAAATCATGTCACCTTTTAATAAGCAACTTATTACCAGATGCTGGGGTCCTGGGTCTCATAAACAAGGATTATGGCTAAGACATATTGAAAGGAGAACTTCAATATAAAAATCAATAAATATATGTAAAAAACAAAATGAATCAAGGGAAAAAGTAGTTTCTTCTCAGGGCTTTATTATAACATTTAGAAAAAATCCTCAACTGCTTTCCAGATCCTGGAATAAAGCAGTGACTGACAGTAGAGAAAGATTAACAAAATAGCATAATCATAAATAAATAGAAATAACTGTAGCAATCATTTATTGGGTACTCACTGCAAAACAGGTGCTGGGGTAGAAGCTCAGAGAACAAGTTATACCCAACATCAAATGCATTCCAGGCAGGGGACTCAGGTCTTTTACATAAATTACCATATTTAATACAGCAATCCTAGGAGCTCTGTATTTTAATAGCCCACATTCTAGAATGAGAAAGTAGAGGCTCAGAGATGTTGATTCACTTGTGCCAAATTACAGTTAATATATGATCCAGTTTAGATCATATTTAAACTTTAAATTCGGTGATCTTTCCACTGAATTGTACTGACTCTCCCAAACAGGAAAATACTAAAATAAGTTCAATCAATTATCCTGTCAATTGGTGGAGTTTTAATTATTCTTGAGGACAATTGTAGGTCTTTTTCTTTCTTTTTTTTTTTTTTTTAATGGATCATACCCTAGGTGCTTCTCAGCTATTGCTTAGTATAATTTTAATAAGTGCCGGCATTTAAATTCTTGTATGTGATAGAAGGAACTGTATGACTGAAAGCCAGGACTTATTTTCTGTGAGCAATGTTTAATCAAAAGTGACCCATAATTTCAAGCTTGGATGCATACCATCACTTCATTAACTAGACACTTGTTCACTTTGGAGCCTCCTCACTCAGGTTTAAAATACAGTGGGTGATTCTAAAGAGGCTCTCTCCTGCCCCTCTCCTCTGGCTGCCCTTTCTAAAAGGAAACAACTTCTCTCCTTTGGTTTTTGATCTTCCCTACTTAATGACAAATGAGCCAAAAAATACTAGAGTTGCTAATGAGAGTGTTCATAGACAAAATTCGAAGTTTGTTATAAGTTTGTGTGTATATATGCATGTGTGTCCATATGTGTCTTTTGGGGAAGATGTAAAAGAGCAGTTAGTTGGCATTATTATCAAAATGTAACCTTTATTCCAGTGTATAATATGATCTCCTCTCAGTTCAGTATTAAAAAGAATTCCCCAAGTCTCAGTAAGGGGGGCATTGTAACTACCTTATCACAAAAGAACAGTTACTGCTGTCCATTAAGTCATGCATGTAATAATGATATAAAGGATATAAAAGGTGCAGATTCTACCCCAGTTCTCAATGATGATATGAAACCTGCCTTTTACAATATATTTTTAAAAATTTTACAGCTTTATATTTTTTAAAAATACTTATGTGTATAGGAGCTGGTGTACAGAACAGAGATGCAGGAGGTGAGAGGATTCATTAGAGACAGAGTGGGTAGCAGAACAGGCAGATCTACTAAAATACACTGCTGAGGGAAGCAGTGAGTGGGCAAGGCAGGAGAGGTCTGCTGTGCCTTTTGGGTCCCCTCCCTGGCCAGGGATCGGACTGTCGCTACTGTGCCATGGATGCTTCACAGTGTGGTGCTCAACCTGCTGCACCACCAGGGAGACCCTATAACTTTATATTTAAAGCACACATTTTAAATGATTTTTATAGAGAAAATATGTGAAATAACCCTAGGACATAAAATGCAAACATGATACATTTGCCCATATTTTCAAATTAAATACCTAACTCTAGACCTATTCTTCCTCTGTCCCCCATCTTTCTTTTCTCTTTTTTGAAAGATTTATTTATGCATACAAGCACTGGGGTACAGGCCAGAGGTGCGGGGGGAGAGAGAATCCACCAGACAGAGTGGGGAACAGCACAGGTAGAGCAACTGAAATACATTGCTGAGGGGAGCAGCAGGTGAGGCAGGAGAGGTCTGCTGTGCCATGTGGGTCCCCTCCCCGGCCGGCAGCAGGGATGGAACTTGTGCTGCAGTGGCTGCGGTTTGCTTCATAGTGAGTTGCTTAACCCACGATGCCACCAGGGAGAGCCCCTTTCTTTCCTTTTTATTGGTATATGCATTTGTTTATGGCATAGATAACCTTTATTGCAAGGATGCTTAACAGAGTGATTTTCACCAAAGAACAGGGAATGAAAAAACTAAAGTGTTGATCATGAAATAAATGGATATCCAAATGTTACATGGACAGATAGTTTCATGAGAAAGGGACAGGACAGAATTGGGAAGCAAGAACAAAAGGGAAGTGCAAAGAGAGCATAAAGAGGGAAAAGGCCAGATAGTTTGTTGAGACTATACATATTGATGTCAGTCTTTTATTTATTTTCCAATTGGACCATAGTAAGTAGGTTAAATTTTTGGGTGAATATATTGAGTTTAATTTATTGGGTGCCAGAATTCCATTTGATTTGCTATGACAAAGACACTATTTGAAAATTGGAATCTTGCCCTTCTTCTAAGGATAGTGCTTGGATTTAGAAAGCCATGAAGTTTGAATCCTATCTTTATAGCTGTGACCTTGGACAAATTCTTAAGTTTTCATTTGTCATCTGCCACAGCTCCTGTGAGAGAAATAAATACACATAGTTAAAAGTGATTAGAGTGAGGGGCAAGAAGCCTGTAGAAAAAATATATTGGTCAAACTTAAGGATTTATCAAGATTTCTGAGAGTCATTTATGGCAACGTAAAAAAAAAACCTTTATTTTTCCTCATGCATAACTCATCTGGGCATTTAGAAATATTGAATTAATTCAGATCCCAATGTTGTAATTCTTCAAGTCAGTCTGTCAATATGAGGAAAGCTAGAGAGTCATCATTTGGTTCATTTCATTTGTCAGTACCTGACACTCTCCTGCAGAATCTTTAGGCAACAAAGTACAATAAAATGTGACAGTGTTTTAAAAATCAAACATTCTTTACATTATCAGGCCTGGGTCAATCCTGGACTTAAAACATTGAATTAAATCACTCTTCTGTATAGTGATCTTCCTCTGGGATCAAAACAGAAAGTCTTCTGCTAGAAAATAACATTTTCAAGTTGGAAAATACTCTATCCAGTTTTGATCCTAGAATAATTTCACAGGTTGTAACTCCGTTCCTGTTTTACATGTTTCTTGATGACCACAAATGTGCTCAGTTTGATGTCCAATATCTTTCTAATCCATCCTACTCATTGTTGAATAGCTAATCACTTCTGGTTTTACACATAGACCTATCCACCTTAGAACGTAATATCTATGTTATGGTGCCGATGAGCAATATCATTGATGAAGTATTTTACATTGAAAGGGAAATTATGTAAATGGAGAAGAAAATATCAAAACTCAACAATATCAGCCATTCATAGATGAAGTTTCAGGAACACATCTCTTTATTGTTTCCTTTCCTGTTACTTTTCCTGATACCAACATTACCTTTCACATGCCAATGATAGAAAACTCATCCCACTGAGCAGTAACACTGACATATCTTGGACTCTTCCACTATCACTGGTATTAATGCTGGGTTAGAATCTTAGATTAGGCAGTATGTCATAAATTTTGAAGATTAGTCAAGGTAAAATATAGGACTATGAAGACAGTATCATGGAACAAACTTATAGAGTGGTGCTTAGATATATAGCAACAAGAGAGAGGAAGAACCTGACATCATGATACTGACCAGTAGATTTCTATAGCAAAAAGGCCAGAGTGGGAGGAGGGACTCCCAGGGGAGAGGAAATGAGAAACAGGGCTCATATCTATGGTTAATGTAGAATAATCGCACAAGAGGCAACCTGTGTTAGAGAGCTTTAAAGAGCAGGACTGGTTTAGAGTCACATAACCTCTAAGACTCTACATCTATGGCCAAGAATGCTGAGATGAGGTATGCAAAACAGAGAATCTTAAGTTGCTAATGATCTGCTAACTGGGTTTCTTTTAAGTCACTAGGTATATAACTGCTTTTGAGCTAAAGGATCTCAATATGTAGTGTACTAGGTTCTCTGGCTCATTTAGATAACAGATTCATAAAAAACTCAAGGAAAAGCAAATAAAGGCTAAGATCAGGATCCTAGACAATTAAGATTTGAAAGACCACTGTTCTTTTGTCATGTGTTTTTTTTTTTGGAGATTATTTATTTATTTTTGCATAGAACTGGGATGTAAAGCCAAATATGAGAGGGTGGGGTGGTAAAAAGTGGGAAGCAAAGCAAGTGGATCTACTAAAATACACACTTAGGGGAGCAACAGGTGAGACAAGAAAGATCTGCTGCACCATATGTGGATTAGCTCCCTGGGTGGGGATTGAACTCAGGCAGTTGTGGAGTGCGAGTTTGATAGTGCTGAGATTTAAACCTTACCCACCAGGGAGGCCCTGTCATGTACATTTCAGGGGGAAAAAAAAGGTGGTAGGATTTAGAGAAAGTTGGGGCTGACATGTTAATGCTGAATCTTGGTGAAATGATCCTTTCCTGAATAAGGTTTTGGCACAATAGCATATTATTATCAATATTTTCAACTAATGATATTCCCTAAAATATTCCTAAGCAAAATAATTATACCATATTACTTAAGGTTCTAGAAAGCAGTAACACAATACGTAATACATACTCTCAACTCGGCCTCATATATCTTTTTAGTTAAGTTTATCATTGCTGTACATTAAATAGCTTTTTTAACAACCCATATTAACTTTTAAAGATTTATTCATTTATGCATACAAGAACTAACGTATAGGTAAGAGGTATGGGGGTTGAGAGGATTCACCAGAGACAGAGTGGGGAACAGAATAGGCAGATAGATTGAAGTATTGCTGAGGGGAGTAGCAGGTGAGGTAAGAGAGGTCTGCAGCGCCAAGTGGGTCACCTCCATGGCTGGGATTGAAATTGTGCTGCAGTGACTGTGGGTGCTTCATAGTGCAGTGCTTAACCCCTTGCGCTACCACGAAGGCCCCTAATTTATCATTATTATCAAATAGTGTTGTCGTTTTTGGAGCTTTTGTAGTAAACAGCCTTTGAGCTGTTTATCAATACTGATTTGGGATATTTTAAATGTCTTTCTTAGTAAACTCTTGCTAATGATTCAGGATAAATGTAATAGTTACCTCTTCTGTAGTTTTCTCCCAATTTCCTAGGTAAAATGAATAAAGTATCTTTATATGTCATAACATTATGCTTAGAAAATTTTGTAGAATTTCCTTCATATTAAAGTGAGTTTATTGTGTTTCCTGTGCTGTAAATTCTCTTCACCCTGCAAGAATATGCTTCTCAACTTTGAACCTCTGTGATATACTATAGGGTTTGATACTGCGCTACTAAAGCTTTGTTAGATTAATAAAGTAAGTATAATTCATTTTACTATTGTAAAACATTTAATAACATTAAAATGTTTATCTGTACTAATGAAACTTTACTATGTGTTTAAGTATGCTAAAGTAGTAGCTCATAACTGATTAAATGCTTTTAATAGTAATTATTTTATAAAAATAATGTATGTTCAAATTAGCAAGTATTTCAAATTAATTTTTATAAATGTCATGAGGTGCTTTTCAGAATATATAAAATATGTGAGTATATTTCAAATAGGTCTGTGACTTACCTTTGATTCTCTGGGGAAGGTAGAACTAATTGTCCAGAAAGCTCTGTCCCACAGTTTTAGTGGGGGAGTTTTGTTTTGGATGGCAGCAATAATTCTCCATGTCATGAAAAATCAGTGTCACTAGAGTTTACCCTTGAGAGAAAGCTGACAATTGTCAGCGTAATAGAAAAAGTCACTCAGGGGCATATCTACCGTAGCATGTTTCAGACCTGAGCACACTATCTTTACTTACACATGCTACCTCTAGATTTTCTTTTTATTTATACCATCTGTTGGTCTGGATCCTGTGTTGATTTGTGCATCATTTTGGAAGACAGAAGTAGAACACCTGCCTTCACAGATGTTTCAAGACGCAACCAGATGTCCATATGTAAAGGGAATTGGCTAAATTTTGGGTGAATAAAAACAATTGCACACAACAAAAATTTTCTGTACACATATATGATCATCAGGAAGTGACTTATTAAAGATCTATAGGCCTTATTAATTTTACACTAGCTTTAACTATCCAGCTTTTAAAATATATATATTAACTTTCCAAATCATGATTTATTTCTCTTGCTAATAAATATAAAACTTAAATATTAGAGGAGAATCTCATTTGGTAATGTATTTAAAAGTAAGTAGCACTTTGGATCGCTTCTTTATATGACAAGCATGGGTATAGATCTGCCTGGGGAAAATACATGGTACAATGTTACTGTTCATCTCTTCTTGACACTGGTAGGCATGGCTAATCAATCATAGCACTCTGGACAGACACTACCAATTAATTGTAATATATACACTTACATTAAAACTAATTGCTTCCCTGTATGAGTATGCATGTGTGTGTGTGTATAAATAAAAATTGGCAAGATGCTGACACTCTCTCATTCTGCTCATCACCATTCAAATGTCACCTATTCATAGAGATTTTCTTTGGTGGAACTATAAAGTAATCCTGTTTCCAAGGAATTATGGAATATATATCATTGACTGACATGGCATTTATCATAATTTGGGATTATTATGGTTATGCTTGTTTTCTTTATTTTTTATAAGTTAAGCTTTTAAAAAGGACAGGCCTTGTCCATCTTGATAACCTCAATGTTGAACACCATGCTTGATAATTGGTAAATACTCAGTGACTGTTCAATCTCTGAAGAAATTTTTATGAGATAACTACCAAGAAAAGGAACAAATATGAGATATATTTGATTTATAACCGTTAGTTCTTTTATCTAGAGAGAACTATGTGTAGGATAAATAGGATGTGATTGATGTGTACAATTTAATTTCTAGCCATTCTATCAAAATTAAAAAACAGTTGAAATCATTTTAATACATTTTATCTAGTTCAATATATCCAAACTATTGACATTAATATTTAATTACTATAAAATAACTAATGTGACATTTAGTGTATTTATGTACTTGGTTATTGAAATCTGGTATGTATTTTATACTCACAGTACACATCGATTTGGGCTTTTTATATTTCAAATACTCCTTAATCATGTGTAGCTAGTGACTGTTGACTTGGACAATGTGGATCTAGAATATAAGGTTTGTATGGAAGCTGGTGAAAAATAAGACCAGATAGTAGGGTTGTTTACAATGTGGAAAGTATGAATGGCATTGTGAGATCTTTTGGAAACAAGTAGGTAAATGATATTTTAGACACAGGTTATGATTGAGATGATTGGCACATGCTTAAGGAAAAGCAGTGTATTGCACAGTAAAGGAAAGAGATGGAAAGAAAAATCAGAGATTACTTGTCATTAAATAAGTGATAAGTAATAAATATTTGAATGCAAGCAGTGGCATAGACTGAGAGAGATAAATCAGACTAAGTAAATATTCTCAAGTAGGCATCTATTCAATATAATTTCTCAAAATCTTTATGATCATATCTATTTTGTACCAATAAATATTTCCAGGTTTCATTTAAAATGATATGCTGTGATAATAACAGTTAAGAATTACAGATTTTTTTTCACTCATAAAAGAAGGCTCCTGCACCTTAAATTATACTCAACTGACAGCAGACCTGCTGAAAAGCAAATTGATGGATGAAATATGAGCATAACATTTAAAATAAAACTGCACCTCATTATATCAAACTTACTTGGAGGCTCAAAGTAGAAGTGTCTTTTGAGGCTACATCTTTATGTACAACGGAAGATGAATGAGAATCTATATAAGTACTGATTGCCATCCAAATCCTGCCCCCATTACTCCTGCTCATCCAAAGCCAACAAGCCCAACGTACCTCACACCTGGTTTTCTCTCTGAGCAAATAGCATTTTCTTTGGATCCAAAATGTACCAGGCACTGTATTAGCAGCTTAACTCATGGAGCTCCCTTCCCTCTTTTTACTTCAAAGAGGTATTATATGTTCTTTCAATTTATCCTATTTTGCTAAAAATTGAGTTAATATATGCAAGAGACTTTATATAGGCCAGTCCATTTGTAAAATATATATAGTTTTTTTATTTTATGCAACAACCTTATAAAGTAAGCACTATTGCTATTAACATTTTCTGAAAATTAAAGATACTAATTAGCTTTACAAAGTCAGAATAACTAAATAAGGAATAGGAACAACCTTGATCAGGAATTTTAGAAACTATCATATCAGGGGCCTCCCTGGTGGTCTAGAGGTTATGTCTCAGCATTATCACTACTATGGCCTGAGTGTGATCACCAGCCCAGGGGCTAACACACATATGGCACAGCAGACCTCTACACTCTTGCCTGCTGCTCCCCTCACCAGTGTATCTCAGCAGATCTGCTGCTTTGCTCCCCTCTCATCTCTGGTGAATCCTCTCACCCTCCTTTCCCTGCCACCCCTGTGCCCACCCCTAAATCCTGGGCCTACATTCTTCTATACAACACACAAAAAACAATCCTATCTGATATCCTTTAATGTTATAACATTTACACATCTATTGTTAATCTAATGTAAGGTCATCATCTTAAGAGCAATGCTCATGAATTTCAAAGAGATAATCAAGAAAATGAGCACTGAGGACATTTATTTAACATTTCCTGAAGAGGTCAACTTTATTCAGTAACTTCAAAAGCACATAAAAAACTGTTCACCATCTTCTATGGTTGCAGTTTTTGAGTACTTCAAACAGTCACAACAGACAGTAATATCAAATATCATTGATAACAAATCAAATAGAAAACCCAGAAACAAACCCACATATTTATGAATCTTTCACTTTATTTTTTAACTTTATTTTATTTATATATATTTGACACCAATTGTAATCCCCATGGATTCCCCATCACCACATCACCAGTGCACCATCACCTCAGTCCCCCGTGCTCCCGTCTGCCCTCAACCCTCCCCCTCTTCCCTCCCCACCAAGTGTCCCCAATTTGTCCTTGTCTTTTCATTTTTTGGTTTTTGTGTCTTTATTGTCATTATTATTATTATTATTGTTCTCATTCTTTTCCTTGATCCTTATTTGGTTCCCTTATATTCCTCCTGGGGGAGGAACCATCTGGTATTTTTCTTTTGCCTTCTGACTTACTTCGGTGAGCATAATCCCTTCCAGTGCCATCCATGTCCCTATGAATTCATCTAGTTTTTCTTTTGTGATTGCTGAATAGTATTCCATTGTGTATAAGTATCACAGCTTCCCAATCCACTCATCTGTGTTTGGGCATTTAGGTTGTTTCCAGGTCTTCCCTATTGTAAAGAGTGTTGCTATAAACATAGGGGTGCAGGTATTCCTTTGAATCAGTGTATTTGTGCCTTTTGGGTATATTCCTAGGAGTGGGATTGCTGGATCCTATGGAAATTCCATTCTTAGTAGACTGAGGAACCGCCATACTGCTTTCCATAATGGTTGGGCCAGCTTGCATTCCCACCAGCAGTGTAAGAGAGTTCCTAAAAGGAATCTTTCACTTTAAATAAAAAACTAAAAATGGGGCCTCCCCTGGTGGCGCAGTGGGTTAAGCAACACACTACGAAGCAAATCGCAGCCACTGCAGCACGGCCGGCCAGGGGGGGGACCCACATGGTGTGGCAGACCTCTCCTGCTGTGCCCGCTGCTCCCCTCAGCAGTGTACTTCTGTTGATCTGCCTGTTCTGC
>JAGFMF010011458.1:4768793-4803281 GCA_019455555.1 Galemys pyrenaicus | reverse complement strand
TCTCTGTGGTGAATCCTCTCACCCCCCTACACCTCTGGCCTGTACCCCAGTGCTTGTATGCATAAATAAATAAATCTTTAAAAAAAAAAAAACTAAAAATGATTCAGTTTAGTGAGGAAGGTATGTTGAAAACTGAGATACTCAGGGGGGCCTCCTGGTGGCACAAGGGGTTAAGTTGCAGCACTATGAAGCATCCTTAGCTACTGCAGCACAAGTTTGATCCCTGGCTAAGGAGGTGACCCATATGGTGCAGCAAACCTCTTCTGCCTCATCTGCTGTTCCTCTCAGCAGTTTATTTCAGTAGATCTGACTGTTCTGCTCCCCTATCTCTGGTGAATTCTCTCACCTGCTGCACCTCTAGTCTGCACCCTAGCTATTGTATGCCTAAATAAATAAATCTCAAAACAAATCAAAACAAAACAAAACCTGAGATACTCAGAAAACTAGGTCTCTTGTACAAGTTAGTCAAGATGTGAATTTATAGGAAAAATTCTTGAAAGATATTAAAAGTGCTACTCCAGTAAACACATGAGTGATAAAAAAGGTAAACAACTTTATGGCTGATATGAAGTTTTAGTCATTTGTATAGAAGATCAAACCAGCCACAACATTCCCTTAAACCAGAGTCCAATCTAGAGCAATGTCCTACCTATTCAATTCTGTAAGAATTAGAGAGTTAAGGAAGCTGCAAAGTTAAAGTTTGAATAAACAAAGCTTGGCTCATGAAGTTTTAGAAAAGAAGCTATCTCTATCATATAAAAGTTTAAGGTGAAGCAGCAATTACTGATGTAGAAGTTGCAACAAGTAATCCAGAAGATATAGATATAAGACAATTGTTGAAGATGGATATAATAAACTATAGATTTTCAATGTAGAAATAGTCTTCTCTTGAAAGAAGATGCTCTCTAGGATATTCATAGCTAGAGAGGAGAAGTTAATGGCTTCAAACCTTCCAAGGACAGTCTGGTTTTTGTTAGGGACTAATGCAGCTGATTACTTTCAATTGAAGCCTCATGGATTATTCCAAAATCCCTAAGGCCCTTAAGAATTATGTTCAATCTACCCTACCTGTACTCCATAAGCAGAACAACAATCCTTGGAAGATAGCATAATTGTTTACAAAATAGCCTACTAAATATTTTAAGTGTACTATTGAGATCTGCTCAAGGAAAGAAAGACCCTTTCAAAATATTACTGTTCCTTGACAGTGCTCCTGTACTATGAAGGGAATGCACAAGGAGGTTAATATTGTCCCCATGCTTGATAACACAAAACCCTTTCTTCATCCCATGGATCAAGGGCTAATTTTGGCTTTTAAGTGTCATGATTTAAGAAATATATTTCTTAAAGCTCTGGCTGGCATAGAGAGTGATTCCACTGGTGGACCTGAACAGAATAAATTGAAAGTCTTCTGGAAAGTATTGATCATTCTCAATACCATTGAGAATATTTGTGATGCAGGCAGAGTTCAGATTATCGATACTAACTGGAGTTCGGAAGAAAGTGAACCTAACTCTCACAATTGACTTTGAGGGATTCCAAACTTCAATGAAAGAAGTGACTTCAGATTTGATGGAAACAGCAAGAGAACTAAAATTAGAGTAGAACCTGGAAGATATGACTGAATTATTGCCATCACATGATAAAACTTTAATGATAAGGAGTTTCTTCTTATGAATAAGGAAAGAAAGTAGTTTTCTGAGGTGGAATCCACAACTGGTAAAGAAGCTGTGAACATTATTGAAATGGCAGCAGCAGATTTAGAATATTACATAAATGTAGTTGAAAAGGGTCTGAGAGGACTGATTCAAATTTTGAAGTTTCTTTTTTTTTTTTAAAGATTTATTTTTATTTATGCATACAAGCACTGGGGCACAGGCCAGAGGTGTGGGGGGGTGAGAGGATTCACCACAGAGAGCGGGGAGCAGAACAGGCAGATCAACAGAAGTACACTGCTGAGGGGAGCAGCGGGCACAGCAGGAGAGGTCTGCCACGCCATGTGGGTCCCCCGCCCTGGCCGGCAGCAGGGATCGAACTCATGCTTCAGTGGCTGCGATTTGCTTCGTAGTGCGTTGCTTAACCCACTGCGCCACCAGTGAAGTTTCTTATGAGTAAATGCTATGAAATAAGTCCCACTTGCTACAGAGAAATATTTCAAGAAAAGAAGAGTCAATCTGTATGGTAAACTTTATTGGTGTCTTGCATCAAGAAATTGTCATAGTTAACCCAAACTTCAGCAATCACTACCCTGATAAATCAGCAGTCAAGAAATCAGCAAAAAGATTACAGTTCACTGAAGGCTCAGATGATGGTATTTTTTTTAACAATGAAAGGCTGTTTTTAATTAAGTGTGTATATACTTTTTTTTTTTATTTTTTTTAGAAATAATGCTATTGCACACATAACGTAACCTCAGTATAGTGGTAGGTATAAATTTTATATGCACATGGATGCTAAAACAATTATGTGATTTCTTCCTATTACAATATTCACCTTACTGTGTTGATCTGGAACCAAACTGCAGTATTTTTGAGCAGTTGCATGCAAAACATTCTCACTGAGGGCTTCTGAAACTCTCTCATCCATCTCTGTTCAGCCATATAATTTGACTTCTCTGGGAAATCACTGAAGGCAGAGATGGCAATATGATTATATTATAATTTCCAATTTGAAACTGATATACTGGGTACTCATAGATTCTGAGAGTTAGAAGTAACTTTAGAATCATTTAATTCAGCTTTCTATTGCAAAATTTCAATTTTCTCTGCTATCTGAAAAAGTAGGGAATTTGGATTCCTGGGTTTAAATTCTCCATTTTTTAAATTGCTTTTAATTGTTCAATGGATATAAAAATGAGTATAATTTTTGGTGCTAATTTAAGATTAGAATAGAGAAACATATGTGTTTATACATAGGAAGACTCATGTACTATTTACATACAATGCATTGACTTGTGAATATGGTTAATTCTTCCCTTTTCCTTAAAGAATCCTAATAATGGTCTCTTCACACATAAGATATGTTTTTGGTTTTTAGACATCAGAGTTGTTAATGCCTGACTATCAGAGTTGCTTAAAATGACTTTTAAAAATCCCTTATAAGAGAGAAACAGCTATTCAGAAACTTCCTTCACACTACTAAGATACAAAAAAAAATAAAATAAAATAAAGTGAACTTTTTATGTCCTCTGTCTGCTCCCAGCTTAATATCATTCTGTCCCAAATCAGACAAGGTAGTTTCTGTCACTTCTTTTCAGATACTTTCAATTTCAGCTTAATTTTTCTTCTAATCATTTCCTACTGGACATTTATTTTCAGTTTATTTGAATATTGAGCGATCATTAAGCTCACTTCTAACTTCTTAGAAGTTTGGGACTATCATTTTTCAGTTACTTGAACAGAAAAAAAAAAGAAAATCAGTTTTGTTTGTATTGGACAAAGAGTTGGGATTCTCCATATAAACAACAAATTTTGAGTTGTGGAATATACATACTTACTGAGTTAGAGTTAATCCTTTAATAATGTTAGACATTAATAGTTATCCCAAAATGATATACACTGATGAACTTACGTAAATGAGATACTATTATTTCCAGAACAAGAATATAATCAATTTTCTATCTACATATCTAATGTTTTATATATTAGTTACTTTGTCACCCATGATCTTCCTCATATCACCCTTTAAATAATAAGGATTTTATATCACTTACCTATTATTTACTGGTTTAAAAAATTTCCCTTAAACCCAACACTTCCTATGTACAAAGTGTGTGAATCGTGCAGCTCACCTTGACTATTTATTGAGAGATTGTAAAGAAATCATGTACAACTTATTTAGACTTCAGGATGTATTTTTCATATTATGATTATTGTCAGTTGTTGTTTAGTAGTTTTCTGAATTTACATAATAATTATTTGATATGCAGACAGACAGGGAAGAGATAAAGCACAGGGAAGAGATAAAGTGGGACCTTGCTGGTGGTATAAGGGGTTGAGTCTCAGCACTGTGAAGCTATCCATGGCCACTCCAACACGACTTTGATCCCTGGCCAGGGAGCTGATCCACATGACACAGCAGACCTCTCCTATCTTGCTTATTACTCCCTTCAGCAGTGTATTTCAGTCTGTCTACCTGTTCTGTTCCCCACTCTGTCTGGTGAATCCTCTCACCCCCTATAGCTCTGACTTGTAGCCCAGTTCTTGTATGCATAAACAAATATTTTTTAAAAATTTTAAAAAGATGCAGGGTTGTGGTATATGAAGTGACGGTCATCATGAATGTAGCAGATCCTTTTGATGCCAATTCTGTCACTTATGCATTCTTTTTCCCCTACCAATCTAAATAAAAATGACATTTCAAAAAGTCACAGTGCCTTAACACATTGATTTAGATCAACTCTAAATAAGCTTTGGTATTGACAGAGACATTTTATATAGTTTGACTATATAAAAATGGTCTGTTTCATGAGTGAGGATTTCATGAGTGAGGATTTACTTCTCAGAAACTTAGGTAAGGATCTAAAAGAAGCTGATATGTGCTGAGAAGGAATGAAAATTAGCAAGTGTAGAAATTACTTCTCTTATTCTTCCATTGTCATTGATAATAAATGTGTATGTACTCAATTAGGTCAGTGCTGTTGTCACATTCTGGATGGGTTATATGCAGGGTGACACTTGTGGGATTCAAAACACTAATCATAGTTAATAGCAAGGCAACCCTATGAAAATCAATAAGCATTTACACTGTAAGATCTTGTGAATTAACACATTACACTTGCCTTCTAATCAGTTTCTTTCCCAGCCCTTTATAAAATGGTTTCAGTGGGCAGTGAAAACAGTCACCATTCTTAGAAAAAATTACTGGGATCTTGTCTAGAAGCAAGCCAAAGCTTTCTGATTGCAGTTTCAATATATTCTTAATAAATATATTTATGTTTTCCTAACTTGAGCTCACATAGATTTATAATCAGTTACATATACCATGGGAGAAAGATGTAAAACTGTGCATGCATTGTGATTTATACAGTGATTAATCTTCCACACAAACATATGAATACATAGCCTTATATTCAGAATCAGAAGTGGTGGGAATTTAATTAGGATTACACCTGAATAGAGAAATCAAATATTGTACAAAAATGACCACTGTACAAACAAAATCAGAAAGATCAATAACACTTCTGAAAGTATGGTGAATAATCCAAAAGATTTTCCAAGTTGTATTCTAGCTTCTATTCTCCAGCACAAAAGAAATATTTTTCATACAATTCTGAAGATTCCTTACATACATATTATATATTCTGCATTTTAAAGTTTTAGGAAATCATTTTATCAATTGTCAGTTTATCAATGAAAATGATGAGCTGTAATCTCAATCTCTCTCTTTCTCTCTCTCTCTAGCTCTTGCTCTTATTCTCGCTATCTCGCTCATAGATTATGGCTTTTCTTCCCTAGAGCAATTTCTGTTTGGCAGCACATTTTGAAACATTTCCAAAGTCAACAAAGAATAAAGGAATGGGGATTACAAAGTTGTAAACTGCAAGTTGTCTTGTTAAAGTATAAAATGATCACGGCAAATACCACTCATGGGGAGCAGTGTCTAGCCACTGATTTTTGCTAATGAAAACACTGGACATGACTTCAAAGGGTGTGCTATCCACTAAGGATGGAGTTTTAATGCTCAATGATGTTGAGTTATTTGGGACAATGAACAACTCTTAAAAGATTCAAGGGCATCAGTAAGAAAGATCCCCAACCTTTACTCTGGATGCTATTGTATGGAGCTTTTTCTTTTTTTTTCCTTTGGTGAATTTGAACTATTGATTACACTTTTCTGAGCTTTTCAGGACTTTGGTATCCTAACCCAATCCTGAACTCTCCTACTGATCCAGTTAGATTTCCGAGTACCCATTCATTAAATAAATACTTATTGCTTGATTTATTGTTTCAGTCATTCTGCAAATATTTATAGGATTCCATTAGATTAATGAATTTGGGCAACTCTATAAAACCTTTACTGTGGACTGTAAGCTTTCGTTTAAATGACACATTATAAAATTTGCTTTCACATATGCCATTATTGCTCTTCATTTTAACCCTACATTAGAGTATCTACTCTAGATGTCAAGTAGAAAGATGTCTTGCCTTTTGCCAAGATTGTAGATTTATAATCCACCATAATGTTTAGACTCCTTCTAGTCAGTGTGAGTGTGTGTGTATATATATATATATACACACTCATACATACACACATATATATGTATACATATATATTCATTTTAGTAACATTTTCATGTTATCAATTCTGTGGTATCTGTTAGCATTGTAATAAAAAATTATGTCAAAATTCCTATTGAAAGCACCTTATATTATCTCTCTGACATAGAGATATTCATTAATTTCCCAGCACTTCCTCTGACTTACTAAGTGCAAAGTGTTGTAAAAAGTACTGTACAGCATTATGATATACCTGATACTATCTCTCATTCTTTTTAATTTTCTACACAAGTTCTTAGCACCTAGTGTTCTTATTTTGGTCCTGGAGTTACAAAGGTTAAATGAGACAAGATCTATATATTTAAAATTTTAGAGTGTAAAAAGAGAAGCTAAGATGTTAAGACCTAAGTTGCTACTAGGTACAGATAATAATGTTATGTTTATGTTGGGGGGAGCTCAAAAAGCAAAGATCATTCTTTTAAAATAAAAACAAATTGTTCATAGCATATTTGACCTGCCTTTTACACTTTAAATGTATACTACCTAAATAATTGAAAGTTTATGTAACAACAACAGCAAAATCATATATTCATCCGTCTCTCTAAGTAATGTATGATCCTGGAATAATCTAATAATAATGCATTCTTAACTGAATAACAGATACTTAGTGTTTGTCTGTAACATCAGAGAGATGGGGATAATCACTGACAGATTAGAACAAATAAAACCTTTTTACTCATCTATTACAGCGTGACAACCTTAAAGTTATTCTAGTGTTTTATTTTGTCAAGATAGTTGCAAAATACATAAGAAGCTAAGGGGAAGGTAAGTTCCAATGGAGTATATCTATGTACATATATAGTTGTACATTGAGGACGTTTATAAAATTAGCCCCCAGTGTACCTCACATGTATCTGCAAATTCTAGACTCCTATTGACTCATGTATACATATGCATGTATGAATGTTTGGATATTGTTTTCAGCAATAATTACTAACATTTGTTGAAAACTCACCACTTGCAGGCCTCACTTTGAAATGTTTCAGATACTCCAACTCATTTAATCCTGACAATCATCACATGAACCATTTTTCTCAGATGAGAAGTCTGAGTCAGAGTAAGGTTAAGCAGCATCTGTGAACCAGAGCCCAAATACACTTCACAGTCTGTAGCATTCCTTTTCTGGTAGATGAGCCACAAGATAATAAGTTGTGAAGTTTTAAGTCTAAGTTCTTAACCAACTGAAGCTGTTGTGCATGTGAAAATTGACCCAACTACTTTGTAGCCAAATCAGCATATTTCACAGTCACTTCTTTTTTGCTTTCTCTGCAGAATCCCACACATGGCTCTGCTTAATGTTAAGCTACGCATGGAAACCTTGTTTAATTGCAACTGAAGTGGCACTATCCCCACACCCCCCTCAGAGCCCCCCCATTATTGTGTTATTGCTACTGCAGGGAGAAGTGACATTTTGTGAACTGTAATGCACAGTTTATACTATTATATATTCTTAGATATTACAGAGTTCTTAAGAAACTGACAGTGAACCGCTTAATCTTTGACATGGTACTGCGATAGTGAAAGAGGTAGTCTATAATGCATGTGCTTTAGAAACAGAATGGGGATCAAAGAAATATATGCTCAAACACCATATCAAATTATGATATTTTATATTTCATTTTATCACTCTAATTGAAGTAAAAAGTGTATAAATGATCATATATAATGTTTCTAGAGTAAGTTAGCATGACATTATATTTACTATTTCTTAGAAATTTACTTGCTAGAGGGCCTCTCTGGTGGCACAGTGGGTTGAGTCCCACACTGTGAAGCATCCACAGCACAGCAGCACGAGTTCAGTCCCCGGCCAGGGAGGGCACCCATATGGTGCCACAGACCTCTCCTGCCTTACCTGTTTTTCCCCTCAGCAGCATATTTCAGTCAACCTGCCTGTTCTGCTCCCCGCTCTGTCTCTGGTGAATCCTCTCACCTCCCTCACTCTGGCTTGTATGCATAAATAGATAAATCTTAAAGAAAAAAAAAAGGAAAAGAAATTAATTTGGTAGAAAATGGCTAACATCTTTAGAAATCATTTTATTTTCATTTGGCTAATTTTCTGCCAGATAATTGTACATAAACACTCAAGTCTATTGAGACTGAGGAAAATATTTGAAAATATTTTGTGTTTTAATTAGGATCTGCGTACTTAGACACCTTTGAACGTACATTCATATATATCTATTCAAATAAATATATTTAAGAAAACACCATGACTAAAATCCTCCGAAACTGTTTTTGTATACATTTTTTACATCAAGTAACATGGTTTCTTCTTCTTGTTAATTTTTAGACAGTAGCATTTCTGCCCTCAGGTGCGCTCACTGTAGCCCTCCGGCAACCAAAGCACCCATAGTCCTCCACTATTGTCCATCATAATTTCTGCCACACCCCTCCTGATCCAGCCCCACCCAGTTGTCACCCTTCCCCCTCTGTGGTCAGAGATCTGTGGTCAGTTCTCTAGGGTTGTGAAAACAGTTTTTAAATGGTTGAACATATTTTAAAATTTGGAAGTGATAAGTTTATGAATATTGCCTATGTGTGAAAACTTTTATTACTTTATAAAGTCATAAAAGAGGATAGTTCAGTGAACAGAGGGGCTCTCTTCACTATAATTCCTGTATAAGTCCACATGTAAACAACCTATTTCTAAAAATATATAGCTATCTTGTGTGTGTGTGTGTGTGTGTGTAGCTATCTTCTATACCTAGAAGAACTAGGGTGTAGACCAGAGGTACAGAAGATGAGAGGAGTCACCAGAGACAGAGAGGGGAGCAGAACAGGTGGAACTACTGAAATACACTGCTGAGGGGAGCAGCCGGTAAGACATGAGAGGTCTGCTGTTGCATGTGTGGGCTGGATTCCTGGCTGCAAATCAGGCTCAGACCATCATGGTGATAATACAGAGACTTAAAGCTTAGGCCCCCATCTTTATCATTTTTGTTATTTTATAACTACTGATGTTAGAAACGTTCAAGAGAGTTTCACTTTGATAATTGTATTCCTCAGGTTTCACCAGGGATAAAGATAATGTTTAAAATATTAAATATTAAAAAGTGAATATTTTCTATGTTCAGAAATAACCATTCATAATTAGAAAGCCAAAAAGTCATTAGGCACTGGAGGAAAACCCTTTACTGATAAGACATTCTCTAACTTCCTTCTAGGAAGGAAGGCAAGAATTGTAACCTTGAGTAGATTCTGAGATCAACCACCTAAGAATGTAAGTCACTATGTCCTACGTGCCTGACAGTACTGTCTTCTCTTGGAAAACTCCCATGCATGATAATGTATACTCTCATGTCTCTCCTCCTATTTCATGGCAGTCCCTGATATTTGCCTGATTTATCATCATGAACATCACAAACAGGACTAATCATTTTCATATGTTTAATCTTGGTTTTAAATTAGTTCTAGCTACCATTGGTTTGCTTCAAGATCATCAAAGATTAATAACCAATTCAGGCAATTGCTTTATATAGCCAGAAGAAGAAAGAAAAGTCTTTGTGTTGATTATAGACTATTGGCAATGGTCTTTTAGCCATGACAGCATACTGGGATTATGGATTTCCTGTTTCCCTCTTTTTATGTCCTTTCATCAGTGTATGTGTAAATAGACACATTTGTTGAGCTGTTTAACACAAACTATGGCAGATATATCCTTCTAATTTTCAACAAATATTTTTGAGAGGGCGATTGATATAAAAGGATGAATTAATCCTACTCATTGGTTTTGGTAAATGACTTTTTTGGTCTATGAAAGTTCCTCAGTCTAGTTGATTGATTTTCTTCTCCACTTTTACTCTACTCATACCTTCCTTCTTTGCTTTTGACAGTGATTCTAAATATTTGATATATATCCTTTTTTTGGTGTATATATCTTCTTATGTATGCTTATTAAACTTATTTGTGTGCATGCATTTTTAATTTACATAAATAGTATTAAATTATAGATTGTGCTTAAAGAATTCCTGCTGAGTGTTACAGTTTTAAGATCTTTATCTCTTGCATTGTGAACATCTAGAATATTTCTCACAGCAAAACTTTTGTTTAATAATAGTTGTTACTAACTATCCATTAATCCAAGAGTTTATTAATCTTGTTGTGCACCAGTATCTCTTATGGAATTTTTACTGTTTTTTTTTTCCCACTTTACTTAAAAACATGTATGCCAGATACCCTGGAAAATTCCCTTTTGAAAGTTTAGAGCACCAGCAAAGTTCAAATCTTTGTAATATTTTGTTTCAATCAAAATTGACAAATTATACATAATTTCACATATTTCAAACTATAACCTATATAATCCCTGCTTTTTGCATATCATTAACATCTCACCAATCCTAATTATTTTCTTCACCTTCTAGAGAATCTGTATTATTTTCTCTCTTCTTCCACTTAACTTTTTGCTTTGCATTTCACCCTCTTTCCAGTACCCAAGGCACATACCTTAAGGCACTTAGATTTTTTGAGGGGGTAGGGGGACATTATTTCAGGAAGAAAGTGAAGAGACCTAGAGTTTAACCAATGAACAAAAGCCAGTAATGGTATGTCACTGATAATTTACCATTCATCAAAACTGAGTCTAAATCTGTTCTCGACCCCATATTAAACCATGTAGAATTTCCCACAAAAAGTTGCTCACAATGATCAGAATATCCGGTAAGTTCTATAGTTTATAGAATGATGATTACTGCGATAGAGGTTAAGCAAACCCTTCCTACCACCACACACACTATCTGCTATGCCTGTGAGATGAGCAATTACTTGGCATTAGAGAAAACCTAAAAGCTACCATACTATCCCTTGAGATGGGATGCTAGAATTTGCAAAATGCTATCCATCACAGCTGTGCTGAACATAGGGCAAGAATTATATTGTGAATAGAAAAAAAAATGCTTCAAATGACTTTCTTCTCTTTCTGTCCTACTCTTCTTTGTTCTTATTTTCCTTCCTGCTTGAACGTAAAAATGCAGCTATTGCGTAAAGATCCAACAATGGGCAAAGTCCAATCATTTGCCATTAATAAGCTCATGATTTAACAGTAAAGACAGATCATTTCAATCCAAAGTAATACTAGAAGAAATATTCGTTCAGGACAAGCAAGTGTCATAGAAGGCTAATAGGAAGAGCTTTAATGTGAGGCGCTTATAAGAAAGTCTAGGACCAAACCAAACCAAACAAAGATGTTTCATTATTCAGCATATGCTCTTTTGCCTGAAAAAATAAAATAACCTGTATGGTCTTCCCTCATTACACGTTATTTTTATTGTCCTGTATAAGTTATATGTTTTATTTGTGCAACTATTTGGCTAATGTTTGACTCCCTCTATAGACTAGGGACCTGTAGAATAGAGACCATATCTATTTCCACTTATTATCCTAGAATTTCAAACCCCAATGTTATACCTGGCACACAAATGAACGAAGAAGAAACAAAACGTGTAACAAAAGAAAAAAGGATTTTAGTCTTCCCTTTCTGTGAACATATTGTGTGGTCACAGAGGTCATTTGTCCATTATGGGTCTCAGTTTTCACAGCTGGTCATTAGACTTAGTCAAAAAGGAATCGTCTAACTCAGTCCTCTGTGACTCTAGATACTGAAGGAAGCTTTGACATTTTTATATTTCAGTAAATTAACAATATTCTTTGTGGAAGAACTTGACTTGGGAAAGAAGTGTCCACTTTATGTTTATACAACTATAGTGTTTAGTTCTTGTTGCCGTAACTCACTTCACACCACCTCCTTCAACCACCGTCCACACATACTATACGTCTATATAGTCTTACTCTGGATAATGGAGTTTTGGCATTTGAAACTCAAATCACATATACAAACACACTGCCATTTAGAAAAATCTCAGTCTTATGGGCCTAAACCATCCACTAAGTGTACATGTAATCAGGATGTTGTTAGACTCAGAATATATTTTGTTCCTTATATAATCTACATTGTGAAAACAAAAAAAGTTCATGAGAAGTTACCATAAGCCAGATATTGCCAGCATTGTGATATAGTGTATAGCCAAGTCCTCATCATCTGACAGAGCCATCAAACCCTATTTTCATCACTGAACTCATACAGGAAAATTATGGATAAAAAATTCTGTAATACCTGGCACACTGGTGAATGAATAAGAAACAACAAATATAACAATTGTGGGGAAATTATGGAAAACTTAAGGGGAAAAGAGATGTTCTTCTATATTTGCTGTAAAACTTGGTCACCAGAGATTATAACGGGTGCTTTAAAAGATACAGTGAATCCTTAGCTATAGAAAGAAAATCACAAGATAATGTGCTGAAGCGACTAAATCTCATGAATACAGAGTTTGGCTACCTTATTATGTATCCATTTACATAGTCAAGAGAGGTCATGTTTCCCTACTGAATGTACTCATTCAATAGGGAATACAGATCGGAGCCCATATCTGTACTGGTTACACATTCACAACTGCAGCAGAGAGATTATACTCTGAGAAAAACTAACTAGTGAGCTAAATATTTCTTTCAAACTTTCTGAGTTGTCAGCAGAACATAGTGCCCCATGCTGAAAATTATGTCAGCCTTTCCCCCCCAGAAATCACTCCATAAAAATTTAACTCTGCACCATTTTAAATTCATCTGAGAAAAGGAGAGATAAAGTACCCTTAAATCAAAGAGATTTATGTATTCCAATAAAGCTGTGAGATTTTGTTTTGATAGCAATAATGCAAGAGCCAACAAATTAAATGCTCTTGAGGAATGATTATGGCTACAGGAGTTATTTTGTTTTTATCAGGATTGAATAGCTGTGTAACTTGTCTTTTACAGTTGTACAGATTGCTGTGGTATCGATAAGTGTCTTATGAGAAATGGTGTTGAATTGGGAGGAAAGTATAATTTACTTTTAATTTGATTTCATTTAGTAAACCTGACTTTACAGCTTGAGTTGTAGTTATTTATTATTTACCAGCCATAATACAAAGTAACCTGCCACCAGGGACATCCATTATGCCCCTTGTGAAGATCGCTGTCATTGGAAGGAATGACACACTCTCTGCCTGGGTGTCAGTGATGAGCAAATTTGAAATTGCCTCTGACCTCTGAGGGAGTTTCTGCTCTACTCACTTCTGCTGCCAGAGGGTCCTTCTCTGTACTTGGCATTCTCTAAAGAGCCACAGAGGCAGAATGGACTGATCAAGTGATCTGGAGGCCAGTCAAGATAAATTAGATGCTTAATTTATACGCCAGGCATTGCAGACAGACTAATTACACAAAGACAGTTTGATAAAGTAATGTTAAGACTCTGCACATATTAGACAGAGCCTGCCTCCATGAAATTATGGCTGATATATGTGCTCTGGGCTTTGAGATTTTGCATGCACAATTGTGCAGTGAGTACTATGAAGCACATTCTGTAAAGGAATTAAGACTGGGTGCTATCTGCTAGCCCTTTCTAATGTTAAACCACTAGTGGATGCAGTTTTCCCTTTGCTTTGTCACTTGCTTTTTAGCACCCACTGAGACGGATATGAAATAGTTAAACAGTAAATCTAGTAATGTGATTGCTGAGAAAGATGCTAAAAATGAGGCGAAAATACTATTCTTAGAACCAATCACTACCAGAGTGTGGAAGAATGGACTTTTTGCAAAATACCAGATGTAAAAGCTCTGTCTTATCTCTTAAGAATCTGGAACTGTTTGAGTACTCAGAGAAACAGAATCAAAAATGAGAACAGAAACACAGAAAGAGAAAGAAAAAGATCTTATAGGACTGCTGAAGTTATATTACAAAAACTTAGGACAAAAAAAGGACAAATTTTATATTCCAGATCTTTGTATTGTGTACAGTGGCTAATAGGGGCAGCCCAAGAGTTCACATCCTTGAAATGGCTTTAAGCACTGTGGTTGAAATGTAAACTTAACTCAATTGCCTAAGGGTAGCTTGAGAATTGAGAGCAGTTACTATAAATTCTAACTCAAAGAAAAGGTCATTTTAAAATCAAGGTTGTGGGGCATGGGATAATTTGTATGATTAAAATTGAGGATCAAATAGGAACCACAAGAGAAACAGTGCTCATAATTACAAGAGGGTAATGTTTTTTGAAAATCCCCCCATATGGAAAGTTACTCTCAGAATAACACTGAGTGTTAACATGGACATCAAAGAAATGTCTTAAAATACTTCAAGAAAAGAACATTTACAATGAACTGGCATAAAGTATGCAGACATCACTGTTGTCAAATTTACTGGGACACAGAATTTCCAGAGGAGATAAGCACTGCCTATAGCAAATAGCAGAGCAGACCTGAATATTATTTCCTCAGATTGTCCTACATGTTTCACCTTCAGTATAGTAGTTACTTCTAGATGAAGGTACCTGCATGTCTGCAATACTGTGTTTATTCTCTTACTTTTCCCCCCTTTATTTATATATATTTGACATCAATTGTAATCCCCATGTATTCCCCATCACCATTTCACCAGTACACCATCACCTCAGTCCCCCGTGCTCCCGTCTGCCCTCAACCTTCCCTTTTCCCCCTCCCCACAAAGAGTCCCCAATTTGTCCTTGTCTTTTCATTTTCGGTTTTTTGTCTTTATTGTTATTATTATTGTTCTTATTCCTTTCCTTGATCCTTATTTGGTTCCCTTATATTCCTCCTATGGGGGAAACCATCTGGTGTTTTTCTTTTGCCTTCTGACTCATTTCGCTGAGCATAGTCTTCCAGCTCCATCCATGTTCCTATGAATGAGTCTAGTTTATCCTTTTTGATTGCTGAATAGTATTGTGCCATAGTTCTTACCTATTGTAAATAGTGCTGCTATAAAAATAGGTGTACAGGACCTCCCTGGTGGCTCAGTGGGTTAAGCAATGCACTGTGAAGCAAACTGCAGCCACTGCAGCACAAGTTCAATCCCTGCTGCGGCCAGGGAGAGGACCCACATGGCGCAGCAGACCTCTCCTGCCTTGCCTGCTGCTCCCCTCAGCAGTGTACTGCCGTTGATCTGCCTGTTCTGCTCCCCGCTCTCTGTGGTGAATCCTCTCACCACCACCCCCACACCCCTGGCCTGTACCCCAGTGCTTGTATGCATAAATAAATAAATCTTTTTTAAAAAATAGGGGTACAGGTATTCTTTTGAATCAGTGTTTTGTGTCTTTTGGGTATATCCCTAGGAGTCAGATTGCTGGATTCTCTTACTTTTCAAGAGATACTTCCAAGCCCTGTTGAATTTCTTAGAGTTTTGACTGAGTTGAAGGGCTTTCTTGGGGCTTCATGGGAGTATTCTCATAAAAAACTTTCAAAGTATGTGGGCCTCTCTGGTGGTGCAAGGGATTAAGCACCACACTATGTAGTGTCCACAGCCACTGCAGCGTGAGTTCAATCCCCGATCACGGAGATGACCCACATGGTGCAACAGAACTTCCCTTTCTTGCCAGCTGTCGCCTCAGCAGTGTGTTTCAATGTATTTAAGTGTACTTCACTAAATTTCAGTGTATTCAGTATTTCAGTCTACCTGTTCTTCTCCCCACTCTGTCTCTGGTGAATCCTCTCACTCCCCCACACCTCTGACCTGCACCCCAGTTATTTTATGCATAAATATATAAACCTTAAAAAAATTAAAGTTTTTAAAATAGGTTTCTCTAGATTTCAAGAAGAAAATCCCAGCAAGATTTCCAGTTTCTTTAGAAGGTGGGTAGACACATGAAGTTCCTGGAAATTTAGATTAGTCCTGAAAATGTCTACTCAACACATAATTTGACTTTTCTAAGACACGGGAAGTATATAAGGTCTTCTTCTTGCTATGTAAAACTGACCAAGAAAACAACTATGGTCATGCATAGACAACTACTTCAATATTCTTGGACTCTCTGACTCTTCATTTGCTAGCAGTTTTCTTGGCAGCATGCCTAAGTGTTGAGTTCTGTCCTACCTCTGTGACTTGTCCCTGTAACAACATGAACCTGCTTTTGCAACAAAATGCTAATTTTGTTTCTGAGCCACAGGCCACATAGGTTATAAGTACATATTGGGAACAATGTAGATTATCAATAAAAATGATCTAAGGTCTAAAGTCAGACTTCATAGGTTCAAACACCAATACTCTCCTTTTGTCTCATTATTACTTTGGGCATGTTATTTTAAAGGCATCAATTTTCATTTTTAAAAAATGATTTGCTAATTTAGTAAAATAGCAAGAATGATTCTGACAATATTGGATGATATGTGAAATAAAATGGCATAATATTTACAAAAACTCTTAGTAACATGCTTGATGCATAATTAGTATTCAATAAAATTTATAGCTGCAATATACTTCTCAGCAAGCCAGAACATAGAGTGGAATTTCTATGTTCTTGAAAGTATAGATTCTCTATACTCTCAAATGTATAATGTTCTTGGTTATACAAAAACTTCCCATTTCTCTTTATAAGAGAGATTGTTGGAGATGGCTATGAGATTATTTTCCTTGCAATTAACTTTAGGTCAGTTATGTCATCCTCTGACTTTTTATCCCAGACATTTTCTTTATCCGTGTATAACTCTGGCAAGTCACTTTATTTGTCTTTAATGAATTATATTTTTACAGTCCCCATAGTTCTCCTGCTACCATATTACCTGTGAGCCATCACCATATTCCCTGGTGTTATACTTCTCCAGCTTGCCCCTCCTAACCTCTCCTTTGCTGTATGCCTCATTTGTATGTTCAGCTCGCTCTTTTTGCCTTTTTCTTGACCTTTTGTTTGGTTTCTTTCCATTCCACATGTGAGACCAACCAGTATTTATCTTTGGTGAGTCACTTTAAGAATAATCCTTGCTTCCCTCTTTCTCTAAAGAAGGTGATGGGAAGATCTAGTACTACTTTCATTTATCGGACTTATAAGAATCACCGCTTTTATTTGAAAATTTTGTTAATTACTGAAATATCTCCATCATTATTGTGTTCAAAAAATGAATTTCTAGCTCAATGGCATAGAAATGACTAATTCCAATAGCACAAGAAAGCCAAGAAGTATACTTCTGCCTATATTCAAACCTTAAGGTTGTTTGTTTGTAAAGTTGTTTAAATGGAATGCTTCATTATAATTTTTAGTATTTTTTATTCATTCAAAACTTGCAAGTCTATGTGAACTATGACATTATGCTAACCACATATATGTGTATATATTTTAGTAGTTAAATTATTTTGTTTCATAGATCATAAAAGGCTTTTCACTGATATTTCACTTATTATTTATTGTAATCCAGCAAGGAATGTGGACAGGCCCCTTTTTAAGATAAAGAAGCTTGTTATAGGAGAGGTCAGTGTCTTTATTATTCTACAAATAAATATAACTTAAATGTAATCAGTTAAAATTTTATGGTGTATCTAGAAAATTGTATTTCAGGTTTTGTTTGTTGACTGTCTTACCACTTACTTAGAAAAAACAGTTCATGCATGACTTTCTCACAGCATAAAACTTAAAATACAGTTACCTGCCATTGCCTGAATCAGTCTTAGATACACACTGAATTTCTGAATAATGAGTTAGCACATAGAAAACCAATGCATTATGCAGAATTGGAGGTCCTGGGAAAATCGCTTGGTTTCTTTTAACTAATATATAATGATTTTAGGTTGTCTGACTAATGAAGCAAAAAAATGCAATGTTTTTTTCTCAGTGGTGCTATTTCAGCATTCAGTCTGGAACTTTATCAGAAATGCAGATTTAGACAGAGTTGTCTGTGCATCTGCTCAACTAATTGGCCTCTGTGAGTGTTGTATGTTCTTTCTTTGGAAAGTATGAGACTTTGAGATTTAGAATGGTCACAGTCATAAAATTATCAATGCAACTAACCTTAATGATTTCTAATGGTAATAATTGCTTTTCGATAGGCATTTACTTGATACTTGATTTGAAGATGAATCTGTCCTGTCCTCTGTCCTGAATATCAACACTGCATTGATATTTATATGAATTTGCTAAATTTCATGGAGTAGGCATAGCTCTCAGTTATTCCTGTGTCCCAAATATGGAAGCTAAGGCTCAAAGCCTGAAAGATTTGCTCTTTTGCTCACCTAATCAGTGATAAAACCAGATGTAGAATTCAAGATTTCCACCAAGAATTTCTTCTAAAAATTTTTCTATATCCATTGATTAAGCTGCATGTGTTTCTAGGCAGGAATGTAAATGAGTTAGCCTGAAGCCACCCTTTAGTGATCTCAATGTGTCTAATATGAAGCTCTCAGCAAAAGACTAAGCAGATACTCGGTTGGGTCAGGCACTCAGACTTCGTGTTACTTAAAGGCTTTAGAAGAGCTATTGGGAAAGGATTTATCCCAGAGTCTAGAGAATTTCTGCAGTGATTAGTGAGGGTCATGGGGAAACCACTGAGGGTTCAGTCTTGGGTCTTCAATCTTGAAACTCAAAAAGGTGGCATGTCATTTTATTGACACAGTTTAGACGTATACTGAACTGACTGATATGCGCATGGCACATTGAAATTTGGTAGTTACTTTATGACCTATCCCAAAGAAAAATGATACAATTAAAATACCAGACTAGAAAAACTCGTAACAACTTCTGTATTTTAATATGTGACATGTACTTTATAAATATTCATCTTAAAATCCCGTTTTTCTACATCTAGTAGCACATTTTTTGGAAACAATCTCAAAGTCAGAAACTTTTGAGAAAATGGTTTAATCATATATATATATAGTTTCTAAAAAAGATTAATTTATGCATAGAAGAACTGGGGTACAGTTCAGAAATATGGGGGTGAGAGGACTGCCCAGAAATAGAATGGGAAACAGAACAGGCAGACTGACTGAAACCCACTGCTGAGAGGAGCAGCAGGAGAGACAGGAGAGGTCTGCTGCACCATGTGGGTCAGCTCCCTGGCCAAGGATTGAATTGATACTGCAATGCGGATAGCTTCATAGTGCTGCGACTTAACCCCTTGTGCCACCAGAGAAGCCCTTTAATCTTAAATATTGTTTTTAAATAATAGAAGTAAGAACATATTCAACACAGAATGACCTTAATATTCTATAAGATATCTGTGTGTGTTACGTTGATCACAACTACCTAACAATGCTCTAAAATAGCTCATCTCTGAAAATGCAAAACATTTCTTGTGTAGTAAAATTTTTTTCAGTTGAAATGATTTCATCAACTAAGATTTCATTTTGAAAGGGTTGTTTTACAAGTAGCAGTTTCCTAGGATTCAAATGAAATATTTTTAGTGATTTGAGGGATAGGGATTTCCCTTTGGGGGGAAAAAATTGTGCATTCAAATTTGAGAAAAACTGTTTATTATAAAGTGTAAAGTCAACTACTATGTGTGTTCTTACACAGAAAAAGTTATAAAAAACAAACAAAAATGTTAACTGCTATTTTCTTTTCAGAAAAATGTTAACTGCTATTTTATTTTCTACTTTATTTTAGTCACTGTATAATTTCTTTACCACCAAGAATAAACAGACAAAATCAGTAAAGGTTATATGAAAGTCATACCAAAGTTGCTTGTCATTCCCCGAATGATGCAGGCCAAATGTTTCTTCTATTGTTTTAATATCTGCTTTATAAAGGCACTTTTCATTGAAAATTTAGTTTATCAGCTCTAGTCTCTCAACCAGTTTACTAGTTGGTCCACATATACTAAGAATATTTTGCCATTTTTACAGGGCTAGATCTGTTAAGAATATTTTAATATTTTTAAGTCTCCGAGTATATGCTTTGTAAAATGGCAGTAATACTTCTTTGGTTAACTTCATGTCATTTTAACAAAGAATAAGATATTTCCTATAGCCTAATGAAAGTATACTATAAAATATAATTTATCAATTCTAAGTATAGTAATAATTATAATTTGAGTAATGAATCTGTATGATTCTACACAGGAAAAAAAGGATTAAAATTTTATGAATTTTATGAATCACATCATTTTTAGGACATTTTACTTGTGAAATTGGCTTTATTTCTATTTTGAAATAAGAAGTGAACATAGAGAAATTGGTAAATTTGACCATGGTGATTTAGATTGTGTATAAATGATACTGTCAAAATTTGAATTTTGACCTTTCGTCTTTAAATCCACTCTTTCAATCTTCGCTGTGTACTCTGCCTCTCAAATCCCTTTAAAAATGAGGGTGACAATCTTATATTGCTCCATGTAGGCTCTTTATGCTCAATTTGGATGCTACATACCATATCTCTTCTTTTCTGCACAGTCTGTCCCCACCCAAACCAGCTTCACAATGCTCCATCTGAAGACCCAGGCTCATCTGATACTTGTTTTTCCTCCCCTTGATTCAATTTTTAAAAAATGCTTATGCGGGCTTCCCTGGTGGCATAGTGGGTTTAGCACAGCACTGTGAAACATTAGTGGCACAGCAGTGCGAGTTCAGTCCTGGCCAGGAAGGGGGCCCACATGGCGCAGCAGACCTCTCCTGCCGCACCTGCTGCTCCCCTCAGCAGTGTGTTTTAGTCAATCTGCCTGTTCTGCTCCGCACTCTGTCTCTGGTGACTCCTCTCACCTCCCACGACTCTGGCCTGTACCCCACCTCTTGTATGAGTAAAATAAATAAATCTTTTTAAAAAAATGCTAGTACATGTTTTGCTCCAAATTTACTGAAATGGCCCACATATTTGAGATACTAAGAAACATGGGATAGAGATATTCTTCAGAGACTTTTTTTAATGTCAGCTCTTCTTCAAATTAGCTATTTTAAATATGCCCTGAAGATATTTTTTTTAATTTTTTTTTTTAAGATTTATTCATCCATGCATACAAGCACTGGGGCACAGGCCAGAGGTGTGGGGGGGTCAGAGGATTCACCACAGAGAGCGGAGAGCAGAACAGGCAGATCAACAGAAGTACACTGCTGAGGGGAGCAGCGGGCACAGCAGGAGAGGTCTGCCGCACCATGTGGGTCCCTGCCCTGGCCGGCAGCAGGGATCGAACTCATGCTGCAGTGACTGCGGTTCGTTTCATAGTGCGTTGCTTAACCCACTGCGCCACCAGGGAGGCCCACCTGAAGATATTTTTAAAGTACAACCTGAAACTTGTGAGAGTAGTTCCTCAGTTCTGAATGACTAATAAAAAGAAAGAGGAGGGAAAAAGCAACTCTCTGTCTCTATTCTGATTCTCGCATCACTGTATGTCTATATTTCCCCCATCAAACTTTTAGAGTTCAAAGGCAACACCAGCTTTGAGTGAGTTTTCCTGTAGTAGTATTAGAAAGTTTCATTGCTGCTGGCTCAGTGCTTATTTGAATGGACCAGCAGGACCGTTTCCTCTGTGTTATGAGCATCAGTGCACAGCAAAGAGCAGCTCAGACTTCACTGGCACACATTTGAGTGCTTTTCCACAAAGGTTACATAAGGAAACAAGGATTAGGTACCGGACATATACCCCTTTTATATCCTTGGTGACAGACCTTTCAATATCTGCTTCAGGGAAGAGTTTCTTCCTTATATATTTCAGGACAAGATTTAGGCATAATCCCAACTTCTTAAAGTTATTCTAACATGCTATAACCTTATTAGAACTTTGTGAGGGGGAAACACTTGTTGGTGCCACTTCTGTGTGAGGAGGAGAATCATCAGAGAATTTGCACTGGGTGTGGTAAAGTACATGGGCTTTGTAGACAGGCAGATGTGTGTTTACATCAGAGTCCTACCTTTTAGGAGCTCTTTCAAATTGGGGTCTATTAGAAGTGACACGAAGATAACGGCTTGAGGAAAGAAGATACAGGAATTACTAATAGGAAGTGGACAAAGAGATTACAAAGTATGGGAAGTAAACCAGGGATGCATTATTCAGAGGGTTACATCTGTGTGTCACCTAGGCTTAGTTCCATGGGGAAGCTAAATGACAGTGTAGAACATAATTCAACACCACAAAGAAGCTAGATTTTTTTCTCCTTTGAATTACTATTTATCATTGTCTGAATCATACTCTTGAGAAAATGAACTTCCTGACACTTCTGGCCTAACCAATGAACAGATGAGGAAAAGTAAACTGAGGTAAAGAGTTGCTGTAGGACCCTATTAACAGATACCAGAAACTTGAATATGTTATGAATATGGAGATGGCATCTACAGTTTCTCCTATGCTAAATAAGCACAGTAGGGCCTCCCTGGTGGTACAGGGGTGAAAGTCTCAGTGCTATCAAGCTATCACCAGTCACTGAGGCATGAGTTCAATGTCCTTGCAAGCAAGTTAGCCCACATGGCACAGCAGACCTCTTCTGTCTCGCCCACTGCTCCCCTCAGCAGTGAATTTCAGTAAATCTGCCTATTCTGCTCCCCACTCTGTCTCTGATGACTCCTCTTACCACCACCCCCACACCTCTGGTCAGATCTTGTATGCATAAATCAATAAAAACTTAAAAATAAAATGGGCACAATAATTATAATTTCACAAAATGGGTTTGAAGGTTAATTGGAATAACGTGTAAAATGCCTGGTGTGGACCCTAACAGTAATGGATATGCACATACAAACATAAAAATGTATTTAGGTCAATGTAAACAAAATAAAGGTTATAAATTCTCTGGGCTGCATAATTTCAGTTCTTGCAAAATAATATTTGAAGTGCTTGCTTTCATCTAGGGAAAGATGTGCTTTTTGGTAGGCAGGGTTAGGTGAATGTGTCCATATACTCTATGGTAAATGTATGCTAACTCCTGGTAATGGGAAGCTCAGATAGGAGAAAGGAAATGAATTAATTACAAAGCATCTTGCTGAGTAATTGTAAGAACCCAAGAAAAGGCTAAAAGGATTGGCATGGTGTCCCATGCTGATTATGACAATGTCTGCAATGAGCAAGTAAGTTAACTTTCTTAACCAAAAAAAGAACTAAAGAATGCAAAGAAAAGGAAGGAGTCAGAATTGCTAAAATCATCAGTTACTCTCCTGGTGTTTGTTCATATATCCATTTATCTTTATTTTTTTTTTTTGAGGTTGTCTGTGAGATGCTTTATTTTTTTAAATATTTTTATTAAAATATTTTAAAATTTACATATACTTGCCATTAATTGTAATCCCCATGTATTCCCCATCACCATCTCACCAGTGCACTATCACCTCAGTCCCCCGTGCTCCCATCTTCCCTCAACCCCCACCTCCCCTCCTCCATTTATCTTTAAATGTATCAGAAATATACTCTAAGTACCCATGTGCCCGTTATTATATTTAAATTATAAATTTGTGAAGAATAGAATTGTTTCTTGCTCTCCATAGTTGTGTGCCTTGTTGTGAACAGCAAAAATAACAAAATACTACAAAACAAAAATAACTATGAGATCATTAAAATAGTGTATTTTACTTGATGTAATTAAATTCATTAAATGCTCTTCTAGAACTGTTTCAGAGTCAAAGTTCAATTCAAGGTTCACGTGGGGGCTGAAATTTTACAGCATACAATTCTATATGAAACAGACTGAAGTAGATTAAAAACTTTCTTTCAAGTTATGACTGTGTCCTTCAGTAGACATGTATTCTACATTCACATAACTTCTACAGCATTTAGTTTCCAGACTTCCATGGTGAAAATAATACTTACCTTGGATGAAATATGCTTCTCTATTTCCAGTTGAGCATGGTCCAGTTCTTCCTGGTACTTAGTATTATGATTCAGAGACAGTTCCTTTAACCTCTACATCTATGTCTTAGTCCAGTGCATAACACATGGAATAGGTAAAGCATACAGGCTATGCTGAACAAATTACTGTGAAATTATGACTTTATAAAACATGTGTATATTGCCATCAGTGTCACTTATGTGTGTATTATTTCCTTTAGAATCTTACCAGTACTTTGTCAAATATCATACATGAGACTACTTAAGAACCTCAGAAAACTTACACTTAAGTCCAAAACAAGTTCCAGAAGCTGGTTATTTCAATAGGAAATCTTTGTACAATGAGCTATATAACTAATAATAATATAGTGATGTTGAAAATATTTGGGGAAAATCCTTAAAATTAACAGTTTAATATCTGAATGTAATATTAATAGAGGTAGTAGGACATATGAAGGTAGGAAAAGCATGCATCAAAGTCCTAGTTTGAGAATGAGTTATGCTGCTTACTGTCACTGAGTTTAGACAAGTTACTCAATTTCTGTATGCTTTAGTTTCCTCATCTTTAAAATGAGATTGATATGAGCATTACATTTTTTTAAACACTAGGCAAGCCATTAGTGAAGTTTATGGAATGTGGCAAAGGCTAATTAAATGTTAACCTTTATTATGCACTAGATTATGGGTGAAGAATTTTATGAACACCATATAATCTTATCAGTTAAGGCTAGCATTATCTTTTCCTTTATACATGGGTAAATTCAGTTTCAAGACATTGTTTTAACTTGGCTAATTTTACACAGATAATATATAACTGAGACAGGTTTCTTCCTATAGGACTCCAATGCAAGCGCTTAACCATACTGCTTTTTGAAAAGATAGGCAAAGCAAGGAGTGAAGTCTGGATAACATCTCTGTTGGAAATTCAGACTTGAACAGACTTGAACTACTAAAAAAATATTGGCATTAAAAAAAGGGAGGGTTGATAATCTTATAACTGGTCTGAAAAACAGAAATTAGGTTTTGATAATCCAGGCCCTTTCAAGTTTTATGAGATCATTGATATAATCATGGTTAGAGCTAAATTTTATTTATTGTTGAAGAGTGTTGAGAAAATTAACCATTTCAAAAGGGAATATCGTCGTCTCCTAGGTTAGACTAAGGTGCATGCTTAAAAGAATATAATTTAGATTTTTTTTCCTAATCTACAATCTGAATTAGGATAGATGTCTGAAATCAAGGGAGGACACAGAATATGGATTCTAAGCAATCTTCTGTGAGTGTACAGAAAAGTAAATGACTAATTCCAACTGATGAACCTAGAAAGGTGATCATAGAAAATCAGCTTTAGCTTGAGGCTCAACAAAATGTGTAAACTATCATTCCTCCGTAATGAGTGTTATATTGATAGTAAATTTAAAACCCTTTTGCTCAATTACCTTTTATTTTACTTCCTGAAAATTTCTCTATTCTCTAGATGGTCATCCACTCAGTTCCTGTTCCAGAAACAAGTCATTAAACAAATTCTGCAATAAACAGTAAATACACTGAAGCTGGCCCATATTTTAGAAAGTACATAATCAGAAAATAAAGATGAATTGTGGAACCTCTTGAATCTTGAGCAGGGTTTTCCTCAGTTACAGCAATTAACATGTTTGAAAACTAGAATTAATAAACAATCATAGCCAGTTCAACTTCAATTATCATTACAAATGTTTGCATTTATTTTTGCAGAACACTTGACTTTTAATTATCTTGTTAAAATCTGTTTGTATTTAGATATTAATCAGGTATCTTTTTAAAATCTTACCAGGCTTGTTTTGTAAGGTAAGCCAGGGAGATGCATAATTATAATTAACTTATGCCATTATGTCTCAAATAATTGCTGCAACTATAGCCATAGACTTACTTAATTCATTTATTCATTCAATAGCATCATGTGTTAGAAAACAATTACTTCCTAAAATATATTGTGATTATTACAGCCAAACGATGTCTGCTTTTCTATAATACTCTAGGACCCCAAAGATTTTGGGGAGTATATACTAGTAAATGAATCTGTCCTTGCATATAAAACATGGTCCAACTTTTATTATCCCTATAATATTTTGATTATACCTGTTTTTCCTTCCCCAGTAGACTGTGATATTCCATATATGGTGTCGGTGGTGTGTGTATATTTCTATATATAGAAGGCTTTATTACAATTTATATTCCCCCATTCATAACATGATAATTGGAAAGTAATAGCCGTAAGTTCAAATTTTAAAAAGAATTTATCTGTCAGTGTAATCTGTTGATAATAATATGCACTTAAAATCTCTTTAAATAGAGTTCAATTGTGAAAAAATTCAGGCTTTGGCATTAGATATACCTAGAATGAGAAACCTGGCTCACCCTGCCTTAGCAAACATGGACATATTGTGTAACATCTGACCTTAGACACTTCATCCCTAAAGAGGAATTATAGTGTGATCATATTTCAAGAAGAATATTAGCACAGTTTATGGCACAGAGTAAATATTTAAGAGGTCATATTTTCCTTTATATTTAAAACAGGGAAATGAGATTGCATTTGAAGAAAATCTGCAGCACTTGCAAGAACTGATTGCATTGCATAGCCCTCCAGTCCATACAAAGAAGCAGTAAGGCAGAGCCATTCTTATGTCTGCTTGGAATATTTCAGTTACTTGGCTCTTGGGAGCAATTTTACTGCCTTGGTGGAAGCTTATTGGCCCTCTTTGTATGTGGCTTAGAGAAGAAGTTAAATATCAGTAGCTCTGTCCTACTCCCCGAGTCCCGGGGGTATAGTGTGTTTTCCCTGACTCAGAACCTTCAGAGCTTGAAAGAGGTAAAAATAGTCTGGAAGGCAGTTTTCTATTAAATGGTAGAAAGTGGCACAGAGCCAATTTCTAAACTGAAATCAAAAGCCAAGAGAGTGCAAATGCTAGTTGTTCCATTGTTGCCCTGGATGGGGAAGCAGCCTTTTGAACGGCTAAGTAGAGCAACAGAAATATCTGAAGGATCACATCCATATGGGCTTTTGCTTCAATGCAGCATAATAGAAACAGTGCATTTGATGACTCGAGAGAGGTCAATCTATCTATTAAGTTACCCTCAGTGTCTAGGACCTAAGTATCTCATTTCCATCGCTTCCTGCCTTTGACTTATTAATGTGCTTGTTTATTTTGTGTTTATTTTTGTTTGTATTCAGCAGCTTCTTCTTAGATGTCTCCTTCCTCTAATAATGCCTACATCCTGATGTGTATGCCCTCAAGTCTAGGTTACAGCTAGTGATTTGCTTCTAAAGGACAGAGTATAGCAGAAGCAATGGGATAAAACATCTGAGGTTAGGTGGTGAAAGTGTCTGACTTTTGTTTTTCTTAGTATACCCTTTTCTGCATTCTAATGGATGCCAGCTGCCATACTGTGACCTAATCTAGGGAGAAGTCTACTTGGCAAGGAAATGAGGGATATTCACAATCTTTGTTGTTGTTGAATATGTCATTTAGAAATGTTTCTTCAAATTTCTGTAAATAGTGCCATTGGGATTTTGATAGAATTAAAATCATGTCCTCAAAATGATATCTTCACTGGAGCATTATTAATAACCAAGATATGGAGACAACAACCCAAATGTCACTGGGTTGATGAATGCTTAAAAAAATTGTTCTATCTCTTTGTCTGTCTATCTATACACAGGTATTTCAGAACGACTCTGCATACAAAAATTTAGCAATTTGCATCAAACAGACCATTTTCTAAATACTGTAAACTATCAAAGATCACAAAGAATGAAAAGAACTTGACAAGTTTTCTCCTACAAGTATTAAAGGGACTAGATTAATACAGCACCAATTTTGTATTCATAGCTTTTGCAGAGGCACTTGGAACTGTTTCCCACGTGCAGCTAACCCAATGGCCAGTCTGATAACTGATAAGAAGGTTTCCTGTCTTATAGGCCAGTTCCTAGTCTTATGAATGGTTTTAGGTCAGAGCTAGGCAGGAGCTTTTCACATGTGGTTTCAAGAGTTCATAAACTGTGTGGTGTCAATTTTCCTAAATTCTTGTCTCTTCAGAATATCCCCAGACTTTATGATCTTCTTTTGGATCATTCATCCAGAAAGCTGAGTCTTCATTTATCCAGTCACATACTTTCTGCAAAGCCTTCTGTATCTGGGACAAGTGGCAAGAACAATACATACTGGGAGTTGACCCCACCCTCTTAAAATCAAAGTTCCTCACTGAGATAGGTTATTTCCTCCTCCTTGAGATCATTAGATGCTTGTGGACAATTTTGGACATAAGAGCTAGGAGAAGAGAAAAACAGTAAAAGCAGATTTATTCTACTTTCTATGAGCATTAGAACATCGCTCTCCTGATCCTTAATGAGAACTAGAGGTTCTTTTTCATCCCTCTCTGCTTAGAGAGAGGCACACATCTTGACTTTGGTACTCCTTGAATCCACTCTGAGAAACATCAAAGGAGGAGAAAATAGGTAGTACCATTGTTCACTTTAAGATCTTGTCTTCTTTCTCATTGATCTGGTCTACTCTTTAGTTTTCACAGCCCTCAAATGACAGCTATATTATTTTCTGCAGGTTTTACAGCTATAATCAGTGAAGGAAAAATCAATTTTCCTAAAATTTAAATATCTCAAAATTCAAGTATCTCCCATTATTGTAATTTGTTGTGCTTTACTGTAAAATAAATTTCTATTATGTTACCACTCAAAAGTACTTTTAATAGTTCTCAATGCATACCTAGTTTTCCAAAGAATGCATCTTTTACTTCAAGGAAAAATATAATACACAAATCCAGGATATATACAAGTGCAATAAAACTTAAAAGTAATATAAATATTCTCACAGTATAAAAGTGCATCATACTGTGTGATAAATGTCATTATAGGTCCCGCTTATCTATTTTCTTGTAGGATCTTACCAAAAAGTGTTAGAATTTAAAATGTATTCACAAAGTGTCACCAGGCCTTTGATGAATGTTTGTTATTTTGAAATTTATGATCAAGGATACTTGACTCAGAGGTGGTTTGGCTCATCCACTGAACTGCAGTTACTGTTTGGATGGAGGCACCAAGCTTTAACTCAACAATAATATTCACCAGATGCTTGGGGTATAAAAAAGAAAAGTCATCAAAATCAATATGAGCCTATTTTTATAGAAAACTGTACTTCATAAATAGCATTCCTCTTCATCTCACAAGTTCAGAATACAGACGTTTCTTCATTCTAGAGTTTAAAAAGCACTCTCTCTTTTATATTTTGTTCTTGCTCTCCTACACATTTAAAAATAAGCTTTTGCAGGTCCGTATAATAAGTTAAAGCTAGACAAATATCATGTCATGTCACATATATCAAGAGGCAACTTTCTGATTCCTTCATTTTAAAACAAAAACACTAATTTGAAAGGAAACCTGCACCCCTATGTTTATTACAGAAGTATTTACAATAGTCAAAATATGGAACAACCTAAATGCCCCAAAACAGATGCATGGACTAAGATGCAGAATATATGCACAATGGATTACTACTCAGTGATCAAAATAAGATAAATGCATTCCTTTTGTAGCTACACGGATGGAGGTAGAAGGAATTCTACTAAATGAA
The DNA here is from genome assembly GCA_019455555.1 of Galemys pyrenaicus. NCBI lineage: Eukaryota > Metazoa > Chordata > Mammalia > Eulipotyphla > Talpidae > Galemys > Galemys pyrenaicus. The sequence continues at coordinate 4,773,823 of JAGFMF010011458.1, read as the reverse complement.
GTAAATCAGAAAGAGAAAGATAAACACCAGTTGGTTCCACGTATATGTGAAATACAGAGAAACAAAACAAAAGGTCAGACAAAGACAAACCTTGATAACTCATCATAGATATAAGGCATCCAGGAGGGGAGGAGACCAGCAAAGGAAGGGAAAAACAGTGGATGATGGCTACAAGAAGGGGGATGTGGTGGGGTAGGAATGAAAGGGAAAGGAGGGTACATCGTAACACTGTGGGTACTTTTGTGGGGGTATAGCAAAATAACATACTTACACATTGTATAAGCTTAGGGGCTTATGCCCCTAAGCCATGTACTGTGATATAAATCAAGATCATTTCAATAAATATAACCTAATAAATAAATAAGTGAATAACATAAAGAACTAGTATGTATAAAATTCACATGAACAATAGTACTGAACATTTGTTGTATACCAGACTCTGACTTGTAGCCTCAGTCTCAACTGGGAAAGTGAGTAAGTATGCTTTTTGGAAGATAAGGACAAAAATCAAGATATAGTGAAGGTGAAGGGAGAGTGGAACATGAGGTATTCGATTTGATCTGATAACTTGTTTTTGCAAAACACAGTTTGTTTTGGATATTCTGTTACTTGAAATCACTAAGATCTGATTTATATAGAAATCTTTATAGTGAAGATATTGTAATATCTGATCTGGTTCACAATGAACTCTTTCTGGATGTTTTACTAAGAGACTAGTATTAATATCTTAATGTGTGTGGGGGTGGGGGAGGTGAGGAGAATATGTTTGCTTTCTTATTTTAGAAGGTGGAAATAATTTATTGGATGGAAAACACAGCTTGATCAGTTAGCAGATTAAGACAATTGTTCACAACATGGAAATCATCCAAAAATGACTAAGGTCATCAGTTAAATGCAAAAGAACTTCATGTAATTTAACTTTTCAAATAATTTTATCAAAAATTGATTTCTTATTCCTATTTTAAAAATAATGTACAATAAAGCTTTATATGTATGGATTATAAAGACTGAACTTTGTACTACATTTATATTCAATCTGAGAGTTTTTTAGGCAGATTTTTTTATATAAAAATAGTAGGAAAGCTATACTGGAACAAGTGACTTTAACCCACTGAGTTTCAGTTACTGTGTTTCTCCAACATGGATAATAATATCCACCCATCTGGACCCTGGGAATGATGTCAGGGTTGTTTAGTAGAGTTTATATATTTCTGGGTTATGCTTATTGGAGCAGGAAATGGTAAAAAAAAAAAAAAACTTGCTTGAATATGCATCTTAAAGACCATCAAGTCTGATCCAAAGAAATCAAAATAAGAGACAGTGACCAAAGATTTCTGTGTAAGTCAGGACTCAATGGTTACAACTGTCCAAAGGACAGAGTGGGAACAGTAAATGCAACCAGTCTGGTGGTTCATTTAAGGAGAGTAGTAGTACAAGGACCAAATTGTTACTGGCAACTGAAAAGTGTTATTCCTAGAATGGCAGGATCCAGGGTCTGATTATTATGTTTTACCAATAGGCTACCAGGTATGTGTGTATATATATATATATACATATTAGTTTAATTTTAAGGTACAGCTATTAGGGGAAATGCATTAATTATTAGAGGGGAAGTGTCATGATAAAGACAAGATAAATCGTTGATTATAGGGTTGATTCAGCAAAGGCAAGCTCATGTTGCATGTTATGATGATTGTTATTAAGAGGGAAGAAACTGTTTTTGTGACTTTTGAAAGGCTTTAAACAACCAAAGTGTTCTTAGAATTATCAAGTGAAATATATGTTTAACCTCTTTCGTACAGATCTGGCATGTTGATCAGAGATTTCATCATTGCAGGCTTTCCGTTGATCATGTGCATAAAAACTTATCTTCTGAATCCTGTATTCAGTCTTCAGCAACACCTACAAGATTTTGTTAAATTCATTAGATTTTCTGAAGAGTGTGATTGGGAAGAATTGTCAGCAACAAGTACATTATGGAATTTGGTGATGATTTCAATTTGCTATGAGATCTCTTCATGCCCCAGGTGTCAAACATGCAAAAGAGATAGCCACAATTAACATAAAAATGTACTTTCACTTTCTGTCTGTTAGGGTCTAGGAATACAATTGAGAGGAGATGTGAAAGCTACTAGAACAAATTTGCCCCATCCATTTAGATTGCTAATTAAAAAGAACTCTGCTACTTGAAAAGAACTCTTGTAGCTGGGCCACTTTCATTTTTACTGGAGTTATCCTGTTGATCTCAAAATTAATCAGCAGTAAAACAAATGTTTGAACAGATGTTTTCTAGCCTTATTTGTTGCTTCCCCCGACCACCCAAATTAACCTGTTTTAATGGTGAAAATACTTGTTCAATGAAATCAGTCTAGAAGACCAATCCTGTGCAGTCATTTTCCAAGAAGCAGCTGCCACCTGTTTTTACTTCTGCTACTCCCACCTGAGGAGCCAAAAAGTCTCATAATCCTTCCTCCAGTTTTTTTAGTAGCAAGAATATGTCACATCACCTGGCTTCTCTATGGTGAGTTGGTGATTTTTGCCCATAATTTGGAATCTTGAGATAGTGATACAAAGTACAGGGACAGTTCAGAATTCCTCTTGCAGTATTATATGGGGATAACCAGATGTATCATTATTATTATACAGTAGTATCTATTATTAGAGGTGAGAAGCAGAGGGAGCATCCCCATAAGCAGTTGACCAGACTCCTTAGTCTCTCTTGCTTCCCTATAAACCAAGTAATCTTTTACTAAATTTACTGTCCTCTTGAGTTAGCTGGTGGTCTTTTGTTGCTCACAAACAAAAGCTTGAAACAAATATGCAAATACTTTAGTTAAGAAAAAATGAGGTAAAATAACAGTATCAGATTTTCCAGATTGCCAATGACTTCCAGACATCGTTTCACACCAAACATTTTGAATTTTAGACAAATACTCTGGTTGAGATTAATATACCCATTATTCATTGATTTTAACAAAGGGTTGACCAAACTTTTAATTTACATGTTGCAATGTGACATGACGTGAAAGACACAGATGCCTGAAGATCCATGCCTACTATGAAGATTATCTGTCATTTTTATAAAAAATATTATGTGGTATCCATTTATTCTCAGCTATGCAAATTTCCCAAGGATACTATTTGATGGCAGGACCTAGTGATTTGAATTATGTCTTTATTTTTTAAGTTTTATTTTTGCATAACACTGGGGTATACGCCAACAATGTGGGGAATGAGATGAATCACCAAAGACAGTGTGGGAAGAAGAACAGGTGTATCTGCTGAAATACACTGCAAAGGGCAGCAGCAGGTGAGACAGGAGAGGTCTGCTGTGTCCTATGTGGGTTAGCCCATACCCTGCGATTGAACTCGGGCTGTAGCAGTGACTGTGCTGACTTAATACCTAAGCCACCAGTGAGGCCCCAAATTATGCCATTCTTTTAAAGGAACATTCAGTGTAATCAGTAGAATCATAAACATACAACTTTCCTCCAATGTTTTTCTTCATAGCAAATGTAAGTATATGTCTAGACCAATGTTTTAAAAATCATTAATTAATGAATGTTTTAATCTCAGATTAAGTGTCTATAAAATTCAAAACTTTTGGGTCAAGTAGAAATATTAATATGTGTTTGAATGAAAATCATGTAATACAGACATTCCTTTGGGAATTAACTATAACCCAATTAAGCATTAATTAGAACATTCTTTGTTATGCTAAGACCTAAATGTGTCACTGGGAGAAATTCCCCATAGTTATGTGACAAACAGGTGTTTCTATCCTGAATTGGAAATAGAATGAGTGATATAAAGACCTAGAGACCTAGAGTGTTCTCAGAATACAGAGCAAAGTGTTCAAGCATGTGCTAGTATATGACACAAAAGATAGACTCCTAAAGCCCAGGGCCAACCACTTCTGTATATTGTATATGTATTTATTATACTGCAGTTACTGCTATTAAAACCTTGATTAGGTTATCATTTAACCTCCCTGCTCTGAGTTTCCTCATTAATAATATGGAAACAAAATTGTTATTTTCTAAATCATATGACATTTGTAAGGATTAAATTAGGTATTTACTATAAAATGTGTAATCAAATGCTTAGTACACAGTAGATTCTTTGCAGCTAACGACTGATGTCAGTGTTCTTATTACTCTTTTGTTTTCTCCTTTCATTTGTTCCTAAGCCTTTTCCTTTTCTTTTGTAACTTATTATTGCAACAAAATAACCAGAATCAAGATAAGCTAAAATATAGTGAATATCTCAATAGAGATACAGACCATAATTGTATTTAAATAAATGCCATTATAACTTCTTGGAAGAATTAAAAAATCATAATTCAATAGTCACCATCAAATATCTCAATGGATGGAAGGGATACATTTTTAGCACTGTCAATAGTTAACCAGTTGCACATTAATGAATGTATTATTTATGATTGTTACTACCAGCTAATATCAGTTCTGACTGAAAACCATATGAATAGCAACGAATTTGGAGTTAGATATTACAGTGCTCTTGAAATTTTTTCTCTTGGGTAGCATAGCCTGGAGGAATTAATTAAAATGAAGTATTTTTTTAAAAGAGGAAGAATTGATGACAAGCTAATAGGCACTAAGTAATACAGAATCAGGGATATTTTTAATCATCCTTTGTAAAATGAAGTTAAAAGGGGGAAAGTCAGAAAAGGTTGTGTAGGTCATATGGGGTTTAACATTTATTATACGATATTATTCAAGTGATCAGATGGAATTGGATACCTCCAGAAATATTTCTGGAAGCATTTAAAATACACAGAAAATGATGGTCTCACTTATAGGTACAAGATGCTTGATATATAGCTGTGTCTGAAAGGCAAATATAATAATGTTCAGTTACGCAAAGCAGTGTGAGAAGTTACATGACTTTTTGTTTGGATGACTGTTTTCTTTTTTTTTATTAAAATATTTTAAAATTTACATATACTTGCCATTAATTGCAATCCCCATGTATTCCCCATCACCATCTCACCAGTGCACCATCACCTC
>JAGFMF010011458.1:4725097-4758061 GCA_019455555.1 Galemys pyrenaicus | reverse complement strand
TTCTTCTTTCCCTATTTGGATACCTTGTGTACCTTTTTCTTGCCTTATTGCCCTGGCCAGGACTTCCAGTGTTATATTGAAGAGCAGTGGTGAAAGAGGGCATCTTTGTCTTGTTCCGGATATTAGGGAAAGGATTTTAGCTTTTTGCCATTGAGAATTATATTGGCTATGGGCTTGTCATAGATGGCCAAGGGCCTTCATCATAAATCGATGCTGAACTTTCTCGAAAGCTTTCTCAGCATCTGTTGATATAATCATGTGTTTTTTTTTCCTTCTTTTTGTTGTTGTGGTGGATTACATTTATTGACTTTCAAATATTGAACCATCCTTGTGTTCCCGGGATAAATCCTACTTGGTCATGGTGGATTATCTTTTTGATGCATTGTTGGGTTCTGTTGCTTGCCCAACTCTTAACCTCTCACACACACATGGAAAACAGAAGTAGCATAAGCAATATATAATGGCACAATATATAAATGGCACTATAATGGCATTTTTTTAATTTAGAAATTTAAAAAATTTCTAAGTCAAAATAAAAGAAGGACTTTAGAAATGGGTGAGACTCTCTGTTCAGTGCCATCTCAAATCCTGCCTGGCCCTTTTTATCATGTAGTTGAAGACCATTTTCAAACAAGTGCTGCCAGTTTCCAATAATGTTAGATGAAGAAACATTTTTTCATTTTTTCATCTAAGAAACATCTTAGATGAAGAAACATTTTTTCCTCCTTTGCAGAATGCCCATCTATCCACTTTTTTTTCCACACTCAGAGTAATCTTCAATAAATGCTCAAATATAGTATTCAATAAATGTTATTTATTATTAAAGACAATATGAATATACAACCCCTACTTGAAATTATTTTATAACATTTAATGCCCTCAATAAAGTATAAATGTTAAATTCAATTTACAAAGCACATTATGATTTGGAACATCTTACTCTCAGATTTTATCAAATAGACACTCATATACTACATACATGGAATATATCTTTTCTCAAATCTTCTTGTGTATCAGGTGCCCTTCAAATACGAAGAATCATCCAAGTGATAAAAGCCTACCCTGTTACATCAACACCTAGCCTATAACCCCCTTCTCTGTCTGCATATTCAAGTTCTCACCTCCAAACATGGGTCAGGAAATCTTATGGCTTTCCAGTTCTTGTAGATCTTTCTTAAATTTATCTTTGAGTTTTCTGGAGGAACAGAAAAGTTGACTTTGTCTATTTTATACCTAGCATCTGGAACTAGCCTGCAGTGGGATCCCTGAGACTGTACTTTGAATTAGAGATACCAGTTGGCCAAGAAAGACAAGTCCATTATTTTTTTTAAAGATTTATTTATTTTTTATTTATACGTACACGATCTGTGGTATAGGTCAGAGGTGTGTGGAGTGAAAGGATTCAGCAGAGACACAGTGGGGAACAAAAAGGCAGATCTGTTGAAATACATGCTGAGGGGAGCAACAATGCAAAAGAGGAGGGGCTTGCTCTACCATGGGGTCAGTTCCCTGGCCCAGATCAAACTCACTGTGACTGGCATAGCTTGATATTGCTGAGACTTTAACAACTGCACCACTAGGGAGGCCCAAGAAAGACAAATTCTAATATCAGTCTAAAACACAAAGTGCTATAAATGTTGAATGATTCCAATTGACGACACCAGGGATGGACTGCCAGTGTGTACACGCAAACACACACACACAGCAGTGAGAGAGAAAGGATGAAAAGTGGGGGAGGGCCTACATGGTGGTGCAGGAGGTTGAGCACCGCACTGTGAAGCATCTGCTGCATAGCTGCATGAGTTCAATCCCCGGCCAGGGAGGGGCCCCACATGGCCCAGCAGACCTCTCCTGCCTCACCTGCTGCTCCCTTCAGCAGTGTATTTCAGTCCGTCTGCCTGTTCTGTCCCTCACTCTGTCTCTAGTGAATCCTCTCACCTCCCTGGACTCTGGCCTGTACCCCAGCTCTTATATGTGTAAATAAATAAAATCTTAAAAAAAATCTTCTAAAAAAAAAAAACAAAGAAAAGTGGGGGAGAATGGATAAGAAGCAATTTTAGTTACTAAGGGTTTAGAATCACGAACCACACCCTGAGCTCCTATGTCTAGAATTAGGACATAGTTATTTTCCACTTATGAGTAGGGAAAGCACCCACTTAATCATTTAACATTTACCCACTCCTGATTTATGATCATTCTTAGTACATCTGGCCTAAGGACCAGAAATCAAAGTCATACTCCATGATTTCACAAAACTGGGCAAAAATACATGAAGGAAATCAGTATTAAATCAAAAAGATACAAAGAAGGAAAGCTAAGAGATGAATCTCATGTTTTTCACACTCAAGAAACTGCAGTTCAGTTGACCCTTAACCAACACAGGGGTCAGTGCAGTGCAGTCAAAATCCATATATAATTTGACTCCCCCAAATTTAGTCACTGATAGCTTGCTATTGTAGAAAACCTTCACAATATCATGAACAGTAGATTAAAATTTATTTTGTATGTTTTTTGTATTATATACTGTAGCCTTACAATAAAGTAAGCTAGATAAAACACTATTAGGAAAATCTTAAGAAAAGGAAAACATATACATCACTGTATTTACTGAATCTGTAAGATTATGTCCTCTTTTTATGAGAAAATGTGTGTAAAATGGATCTCCATAGTTCAAACCAGTGTTGTTCATATCTTTTTTTAAAGATTTATTTTTTTATGCCTTTAAGAACCAGGGTACAGGCCAGAGATGTAGGGGGCATGAGAGGATTGACCAGAGAAAGAGTGGGGAGCAGAACAGGCAGATCGACTGAAATACACTGCTGAGGGGAGCAGTAGGTGAGGCAGGAGAGGTCTGCTTCACCATGTGTGACAGCTCCCTGGCCAGGGCATCAAACATGGGCTGCCGTGGCTTCTGACAGCTTCATAGTGCTGAGACTTAACCCCTTGCACTACCAGGGAGGCACTGTTGTTGATGTCTTAACTGTATTTGCCCAGTGGTGCTGTATAGCGTATCCAACAAAAGTCTGATGGCAGTATTGAAGAGGCCTTTTGTACAGTGATGGTAGGTGTGTGTTATTAAATGCTGCTTTTACTTTTCTGTGTTCCTTAAACTAGGGATTTGATGTGTGCTAAAATCTTTTGACACCACACCCCAGGTTATGCTGTTAGGGAAGGGACTGGAGCATGAGAGTGTCAGAAAATGTAAACTTAGTTTGAGTAGTGATGACAGTTGTGCAACCTGGGCAAGTTACTTCTCTTTTTGCTGTCATGATTATTTTATCTGTACACTTCTGGACAATATAGTGCAGAGTTTTTAAAGATGTTGTAAATAAATATAATCTTTACTCCCTAAAAGAAATATACAACAAAATCATAAGACATTTTTCCACTTGAAATGAAACTCAGAAAATCTGGAGACTTTTGGTGACATTCAGTTCTTTCTTTTCCTTTTTTTGGGGGGTGGCGTATGTTTTGGAACAAAATGCTCTTTCTTTTCTCCTTTCTGATGTGAATGCTTTGGCATCAGTGCCTTCAGAATATTTTGTCAGTTGTTCATAGAATTGCGGTCATTTCCCAGTAATTATCCATTTCCACTCCATGGCAGAAGTTTCTCTCTGATGTTTCTCCATTTCTACTCCATTGACCAGAAGCTTCTCTCTGATGTTCCTATGAGAAATATAAAAATCAAAGAAAAAATTTGTCCCCAGTGCAAAGAACTTTTGCATGATACTTCTTTTCAGACATGAACTTTTAAAGGATTGAAAGATTCTGGAACAATATGAAAAATCTCCAGAGTGGAAACAAAGAAAAACAAGCTTTATATTATATAGACACATTGAATTGAAAGTTATCAGGTTCTTTTTTTAAGGAGAGCATAGACATGGTTAAAAAAAAGAACTGTTGTTATTCATAGACAAAGTCACATATAGATCTATATGTATCTTTTTTTTTAATATTGTGTAAAGGTGGATCTTAGATGTGACTCAGTTTTCACAACTGCATGATGTGCATACTGGACAAGAAAGCTTGCCCATACACTTGATTTGAATATTTATATAAAATAAAATATTTAGATAGGTAGATATTATGTAATCCATGCTCTTAGTTATATGTACCTAATACCACAAATTTATTTTTTAAAGATTTATTTATTTATGCATACAAGGGCTGAGGTATAGGCGAGAGGCATGGGAGTTGAGAGAATTCACCAGAGACAGAGTGAGAAGCAGAGCAGGCAGATGGACTGAAATACACTGCTGAAGGGAGCAGTGGGCAAGGCAGGAGAGGTCTGCTGGGCTATATGGGTCCCCTCCATGGCCAGGGATTGAACTCGTTCTGATGTGCTGCAAATGTTTCACAGTGCAGCACTCAACCCACTTACTCCACAAGGGAGTCCCCTATACTACAAATTTATGATTAAAGCAGGGTGATGATGCCAAAACCAAAACATTCAGTATGTTTCTGACAATGTTGAGCCCATCCCCTTACACGTGTGAGACTTTTTGTGTGCATTTTTCATATCACATACATGCACACAAAACAATCAGGATGCAAAATCAAAGTTTTTTATATCAGAATTTAAATAGATTCTTTTGAAATGATTTGAAATGATCTGTAAAAGCAATCACCTAAATTTATCATTTCAGTAAATGTCATTAATGCTCAATAAATGTTATTAATGTAACTAAATGTTGACACATTGCTTTAAAATATGCTGATTTATATTTCCACTACAGTTCCACTAAAATGCCTTGAATATTAGCCAACAATTAGTTTTGTAGTGTTTTTTGCTTGTTAATATATGACATTCTTATAGACATCTATTCATATTGTTACTTTAATTTTCATTGACTTAACTACTAGAAAGTTAGATAAACTATTTGTATATCTCCTAAATTATTCAGATTTTTCTTTTATGAATTGTCATTAGTGTACTTGAAGTTGTTTTTTTAATTTATAGCTATAGGAGCATAGTGAAATTTTATTTTCTCTAAATCTATTGTGTATCTATGTCCTTTTTTCTCTAAATCTATTTTGTATCTATTTCTATTTTTGAGATATGTAACTCAATAAAATTTCTAGTTTCTGTGTGATCAGAAGGGGTTGTTTCCTGGTTTTGTAGCTATAATGGTTATGTGTGAAGTTCTTTAAATTTCTATGTAGCTGATTCAATTGTATCACTCAATACCCACTCCCTTTCTTGTAATCACATTCTTACCTTACTTTTCCTTAAATACCCCAGGCATACTTCTGCATTCTTTATTCTTGGCTTTGCTCAGGGTTCAGTTGCTCATAGAAGGTACCTGGATAATCAGTTTACATTTCTCAAGTCTTTGTTCAAATGTTCCATTTTCAGTGATCCTACCTTATGTTATTATTTAGTATTGAATTTCTGACCCATTCTTCACCTGGCCCTTTTTGGCCCCAGCATTCACATTCTCTCTTTCATTGCTTTGCTTTCTTTATTTCTTATTCTACAGCCCTGTTACTTCCTGACAAAATAGATCATATAATTATTTATCTTGCTCTCTGTTTGTCATCTGCTATTTATTAAAACATGCAGCTGCATGTCTTGTTTATTTATGTGACTCAAGTAGCTAGCACAAACAAGATTCAATAAAATATATACCCAATGAATGAAATATATATTCCCTTTCTAGTTTTTCATGAGAGATTTTTGATATCCTTCATTATTATCAGTATTTTTGCATTTTAGTAATGTCTCTATTCTCAATGGGATTTCTTTTCCTGTACCATATGAGAGAAAATTTCACCTATATTTACTTCCAGATACATAGTGTTTGTTCCAGCTCCATTTAATCAATGACACGCCTCTCTCTACTGAACTAGAATAGCACATACTATATTTAGTAAATTATAAAATACATTTAATTTTATGTATTGAAGTCACCTGGATTTGCAACATTATATATGACTGAGTGGTATAGGATCACCCCTCCAGCTATTGGTATATGACATTTAGATGTAAGTCTGCAATCTGAAATTTTTATTCTTTTCAGTACCCTTTTGTCTCCATACCAGTAGTACACTCATTTAAAAAAAATATTTATTTATGCATACAACAGTTGGATTACAGGCCAGAAGTGCAAGGGGTGAGAGGATTCACCAGAGACAGAGTGGGGGGGCAGAACACGTAGATCCACTGAAGTACACTGCTGAGGGGAGCAGCGGGCGAGGCAGGAGAGGTCTGTTGTGCCATGTGGGTCCCCTCCCTGGCCAAGGAGCGAACTTGTGTTGCCACTTCTGAAACTCCAGTGTGTCACTCAACCCCTTGAGCCACCAGGGAGGCCCAGTATACTGATTTGATATTAGTAGCTTGAGAATGAAGCCTCACTGTATACAATAGCATTTTTAATTTTCTACTACTGTGTTTAATTTTTCCACTTATACATTTCAAGTTTTACTATACCATACAGTTTTATGTATTGATATGTTCATTTATTATATGGTATCTATCCTCTGTAGAACGTGTGCTCACTGAGATCAAGAATTTTATTTTCTTTGCTTATAGCCTTTCCTGATGACCTCTTGGCCATCAGGGAAGACCAAACACATAGCTAATTCTCAGTAATTCTTTGAAGAATGAAAGATTTGCTTTAAATTTCAAAACTACATTGTTAAAACAGGAAAAGTACTGTTAAATCTTTTCCCATGAAAATATGAACTCTTTTTGCAATTTGCAGCAACACAGATGGAACTGGAAGGAATAATGCCAAATAAGTCAGCAAGAGAAAGATAAATATTACATCATTTCACTTATATGTGGAATATAAAGAAACAAAACAAAGAATCAATCAAAACCAAACCAGTGACAAACCCTAGAAGTTTATCTGGTATCTGAGAATACTGGAGGGGGAAGGAGTTGGTGGAGAGCAAATGGTGAAAAGTGGCCTAATTGACTATGGTGGAGAACTGTAGATGCAGTGGGTGTGGTATGGTAGCATACCTCTAAATGGGTGGGAACTGATACCGCTGAATCAGGTACAGTGTTTTAAACCAATGTTATATCAACCACACTCGCCCATATTGTGTGAATTCTAACATTCTTTCTTAAAAAAAGATTTATTTATGCATACAAGAACTGAGGCACAGGCCAGAGGTGCAGGAGGGGAGCAGATTCACCAGAGACAGAGTGGGGAGAAGAACAAGCAGACTGAAGTATACTGCTGAGGGGAGCAGTTGGTGAGACAGACAGGAGAGGTCTGCTGCTCCAATAACATATTTTTTTAACACTGTCCAGGTAAATGGCCAACTCATCATCAAAACAAATATATATATATATAAGTTTAATATCTCCATTCCAATTACTTATGTCAGTGTTTAAGCATTTTCATCCTTATTATATTTGTTAGAACCTGAAGATATTGTTGGACAATAATGGATATAGTGAATATCTCTATGCTAACTGCCACAAGGTTAATACTATATAAATCTCTGCTGAATGAGGTTTGCTGAAGGAAACCATTTATTATGTAATGCTAAATTAAAAGTAAGACATAACAAAACGTTGCGTGGAAGAAGCCAGCCAAAAAAAAAGTACATATTATATAATGCAATTTTTATGAAGTTCAAGAACAGGTGAAATTAATATATGGTGATAGACATCAGAATAGTGTTTACCTCTGGAGAGGGTGTTGATAGGGATGGAGCAGGACTATAAATGCCCTTTATCTAGGTAGGAGACACACAAATATATGCATATTTAAGCTTTGCTCACACTGTATATGTATATTAAAGTTTACTTTAAAATAAACCTTTAGACAGTATATAGAATGGTTTTATAAATTGTGTGTTTATAGCAGGATGTTTAATCTGAAAAACAGAAAACCATAGGTGTTTGTCCCAAGACACTGGAATTGAAGGAGATTTCATCTTAATGTCTCATATATTTTATAATTTTCTGTTATGATTATATATATATATGTAAGCAAAGGCAAAGGTTTAGTTTTATTTATCATTGAACCTCAGTACCTATAAATCTGATAAATAGCCTGTACTCAATAAAAATGAGAATAATCTATATGACCAAAAAATGGAGCTGTCCTTCTCAGTCAAAATTGTGAGCAGATATGGATATTCTAGCTTACTCCAAACAATTATAGTGAATGTCTGCTTTATTTCTCATTGAACCCTTAATTCCTAGAATAGTTCCTGCCACATAGTAGGATGCACATTAAGTATTTTTTAAATGAGTGAATGAATATGAATTGAACTAAAATTCTCACGTGCTTGAATATCACTTGGAAATAAATCTCAAGTGTCCTCTACCCATGGTGGACTTGTGTTTGCATCTGCATAGGATTGGATAGGATATGAAGGAGTAGTGGAGCACTTTTTGAAAGGAAAGACCTCTTAGCTTCAGTGGCAAGTCATGTAACATAGCAGAAAAAATGGTTGAGATTTAAAGTCTGGAAGATTCACTTAGAACCGTGATTGCTCCACATTTTCTTTTCTGTGAAGTCTATCCAGCTGTCCAAATATTGAGTGCAATTTTCTTTATCTGCAAAACAGAGAAATTTCTGAAATTGAATGAAATAATACTTGTCAGCCTCTAGTAAGTTTCCCCTGCATGCCACTCTCTATGCTATGAACAGTGTATATATTATCATATTTGAACAGTGTATGTATATGAACATTGTATATATTACCATATAACATATATATAATATGTAAATTACTTAGTGTATAATTCAATAAATACACATTTCTTCTTTATGATGCTAACTATTCAAATCATTCCAGCTAGCTTCCTATATGTTTCACATTACTTTATTTCTTTAGATTTTAAAAATTACAGTTAATATGTTGCCCTTTCCTTAAAGAATAAATTATTCAGAGGAATGGACCACTCCTTTCTTGGGTCATATAAAGTGTATTGAAATACCAAATCTTATTGTGATCTTTGGTAGCATCTATAATTTCCAAAATAAATGCATTATTATTTTTAATCCAATATCATTTGATAGCTTTTGAATACTATGACTGAAGTGAAAAATAAAAAGATTTTCCACTGAGATACCAAATTCTAATTTTTTGTAGTTGTCCCTTGTAGTGTTAGACCCTTGTTCTCTCTTGAGAACAGCATAGTTGGCTGACCATCTTGAAATGACTGAATAGCAAAATCCCTGTGAATATATAATGACAACAATTAAGGTGACAATAGCTCTATTCTACAAGTTTAAACTAGAGGTAGTGGCATATTAGATTTAAGATGTTTTGACTCAGAGAATAATAGGAAAAACAGAGCTAGGGAAAGATTCACACATGAATATGTATGGTTGATTAAAGAAAGTTAGAAGGATTTCTGGGCATCTAGGAACTTATGCCAGCTTAGACGGAAGCTATCTTGTTTAAAACTGAAGAAGCACAGTTTGCAGGTGAGATGCCATAAAGGAAAGAGGGGAAATACTGACAGGGCTCCTCCCTGAAACATGAGTTTTGGAAAGGTTACTGGCTCTGTGTGTGTGTGTGCGTGTGTGTGTGTGTAAGGTCACACGCTGAATCAGGCTAATTGTGTCAAAACAAATAGGAACTGGTGGCAGGTACAGTAAGGTGGTGATACCTTTTTTGGGAGGGGCACCTTATACTTCCAAAATAACAACAATAATAATAGCCAATGTTATTTCATTTTAATTTTTTGTTTTTTAAAGATTTATTTTTTATGCATACAAGAAAGAGGGTAGAGGCCAGAGGTGCAGGGGGTGAGGGGTTGAGAGAATTCACCAGAGACAGAGTGGGGAGCAGAACAAGCAGATTGACTGAAGTACACTGCTGAGGGGGAGCAGCAGGTGAGATAAGAGAGGTCTACTGTGCCATGTGGGTCAGCTGCCTGGCTGAGGATTGAATTTGTGCTGCAGTAGTTGCGATAGCCTCATCGTGTTGAGACTTAACACTGAGCCACCTGGGAGGCCCCAATGTTACCGCATTTTAAAAAATAAATAGGAACCAATGTCACTTTAGTGTCCCCCAAATTCACCCATAGTAAAGAAACTGACATTTCAGAGTACCAACTAAGTATCAGGATGTATGCTAGATATTTCTAGAAGTTACTCAATTTACTATACAGAACAACCTCTACTTTAGGAATTGCTAACCCAGATTGGAAAAAAAAAAATCGACTAAGGAAGGTAAAGTGGAAGAAATGAGAAGAAAAGCATATAAGAAATTCCCTCATCTAGAACACAAATGAAAATGAGGTATGAGTTTTTATAAAGTACAGAAATTTCTCTCTCCACCCCCTCCCAGCTTTTTTTAATGTTGCAGAAAGGCTGGGATTAGGAATCCTCCCACAGCTCATCTCTCCTGAGAACTTTCATCACACTGCTTCTGATTAAACTAACAGATTAGACCCAATGGCATAAGGCAAAGCATCTCTCCTTTGAGAAAGAACAAATAAGAATGAAGTGTTAGATTGCAAAACTAATTATATATTCTGTTCAAGCGGCAACCATCTGTTGCAATTGTTTCAAAAGCAGACATAAGTCAAGTGTTGGGGTGAGGTGTTTACTGCTGTGAGCACACAGAAAGTCTCTGACCCCAGTGGAGATTCATTGTTTTAGCAGGTACCTGCAGGCTACAGTGGGATTGCACTGTTGTCTTGGGAAGCCCACTTTCCTGTGATAGATCCAGGTAACTGGTGACTCAGTACTAGACATGCTTCCTTCAGAAGTGGGTGTGATTCTTCAAGAACTGATACTCAGTTTGCAGAGGGGAAAACTATATGAGGTACAGTGAGAGTCTGCGCTACCTCTCCTGCAGATACTTTATATTTGCACATGCACTCTTAGGTATATCTAGTTCCTAAAGGGAGGAACAGGATACACTAATCCCTGCATTAAGTGGATAGAGTAGTACCTAGCACATCACAATGCCTAGGTATGTTGTAAAAATAGAGCTGGCTTTAAGATGGGTGGAGGTTTTTCTGACCAGGACAAAGCCAAGAGAATGAGGTACATACCCTTAACCAAGTGCCCCATCATTCTTTCTCTCATCACTTTCTTCACTTGAGAGGCTGAATGTGGGGCCTCCCTGGTGGCGCAAGAAGTTAAGGCTGAGCGCTATGACGTGTCCACAGCCAGTGAGTTGGATCTCTAGCCAGGGAGTTGACCTACATGGCTCAGCAGACCTCTCCTGTTTTACCTGCTGCTCCTCTCAGCAGTGTATTTCAGTCTGTCCGTCTGTTCCCCACTCTGTCTCTGGTGAATCCTCTTACCCTCCACACATCTGGCCCATACCCCAGTTCCTGTATGCATAAGTAAATAAATACATTTAAAAAGAATGAAACAGGCTGAATGTTGTGCCAATCTGTGATTTCTGATGACTCTCACTAACTTATAGGGATTTGACTGTAAGTTAGTGTCATTATACATTGTGGAGGCTTTTGGAACCCAGCTATAAAGAATACTACTCAGACAAGGAAAACGGTTTTCCTTTAACACAGCTCATTCTATTTCTAAGTGTATAAAAAGTTTTTTGATAGAGGTGCTTTTTGACCTCTTTTGTATTATTGAAATAATCTGGTGTACAGGGTGATTGAATGAGAATGCTAAAGGTACGGGGCTATTCCTACCTACTTTCACTGACATCTGCAATAATACCATGAACACGGGAGGCTTGCTCTGGAATCTCTGACTTTGGTTCATTCACCGAGGCTGGTGATCTCACTATCAGTCTATCAAATTGCATAGTTAAAACTCTTTCACTGATTTGAACTCTTGAATTTTGTTTACAGTTTTGCCATCGCTAGCAATACATGTGTAGACAATTTCCTTCTCCCTGTTAATCGTCCAGTGTTGATTAGAACTTTAATATCTTTCCTATTGAAAACTGCAAATTCCCCTCTCTTGGTGCTCCTCATGAAAGTTATTATCCAGACCATGGGGCAGTTTCCCATGGAAACATTGCAGGTGTCAGTGTCCATTTGAAATGAAATATTCAGGTTCAGCCAATAGAATTTACAAAGACTATCAATGATGCTAGCTAGCACCCCTCTTTCTAATTGCTAATAGCAATTTCTAACAGAATGCATAGTCGGGGAGCCAGGTAAGGATAAGTAACAATTTCAGATTAATAAATGTGTCAGGCAATTCTGTACAATTTTTACTCAGAACTTTAGTTGGATACTGACTTTTGCATCTATCTTCATGTTTTGTTTTGTTTTTTCAAAGATGACCATGAAATAGAGAATGAAATGGGCTCTACATTTCAACTATAGTATGACTGATGAAGTCCAATGAAAGTTGTATTCTCATGGCATTTGAAATTGTATGTTGATTTTTCCCAAGGGGAATGAAGGTCACTGGGATTCATGAATGGATAACCCTGAAGTGTTTGCTAATGCTTCCCTTTGAGGGGTTCAAAACCCCTCAGTGGGACTTAGTAACTTCAAAAATAAGTACCTTCTAACAGCCTAGCAATAGAATAAATGAAAACAAATTATTGCAAAAATAGTTATTGATTTTCTTCACATTATGCTTCATCTTAACATTGGAGCTGCTATGTTAAAAATATGGCCACAAATACCTCAACCTCATGACTATTTTTATTCTGTGTCCTTATTGTTCTTGTATTGTAAGTATCACATCCCCCCAGGATATGTCCTCATAATAACATACCTTAAATGACTTCACCCTCTTACCCACCAGGGCACTGCCATAAGTCTCTATCTCTTTAATATTTAGAAGAATAAAACTGTCAACATGTCTTATTTATTTATTGTTCATTTATTTGTGCAGCATTTTACTTCCCCCCCAAAGATTTAAGGTGAACTACAACAAAAAGCTATACAATAATAATGAGTGTAAGAAAATAGGACAAGGGGGAAATATTATTGGGAACAGAAATTCAAGATCATACTGAAAAATGAAGCCAAGTTTTCTTGCCACTAGGGGTTGCCCAATGGCTACTTTCTAACCTGTGATTTGACCCTGTCATAAGACAAAGAAAGTTAGATCATTTTTATCAGAGAAATGGTCGTTATTTTCTTTTGATATTTTCATCCAGATGTTTGTTAAAGTTTACATTCAGTTTTTTGGTTTTATTTTCAAGAATTTTAGAGTTATGATATAAAATCACAGTTTAATGTTAAGAAGAATAGTTGGGGATCTCCCTGGTAACTTAGTGATTAAGGCTTAGTCCTGTCACTACTGATACAAGAGTTTGATCCCCAGCCAGGTTGCTAAAGCACATATGGTGCAGCAGACCTCTCCTGTCTTACCTGCTACTTCCCTCAGCGGTGTATTTCAGTCAATCCACCTGTTCTGTTCTCTACTCTGGTGAATCCTTTTCACTCACTGCACCTCTGGCCTGTACCCCAGCTTTATGCAAAAATATTTTAAAAAAAATAATAGTTGGAATGCTCCAGGAATACTATACAATATGACATATACAAAAATTGGGAAATAAATGGGCAAGGTACAATTAATGTAGCTCAAATATTGCCAGTCCTATCAACAGAAACTTCTATTGTTAGAAATATATTGCAACTTGAATAGTCTCATCACAAGCCCAGATTCCTCCAGATGGACCCCACTCAGTGAGGTTGCATGTGAAAATCTAGTTAGTTATCCTATCTACGCAATGTGGTGCTCAGACACAGAATTGATCTTGTTGTAGACTGGAAACTCAAAAAGCTCCAAGATGAGGGCTATCTTCCCTTGGGATTGATTCTGAGGGGTTCTAGGAGGGTTATAGAGACACAATCTATATGGATGTTGACTGAAATGAAACGCAGTGGTAACTTCGAGTTTTCAGCCATGCTTGCAGAAAGATGGCCGTGTATAAAACAAAGGCGCGAAGCAGAAGCTACTAGGATTCAGGGTTGTATGAAAATACTTGTTTTTGTTGTTGTTAAAATGGAAGAAGCAAATATGTTATGGATTCAGTGAAAGAAAAAATGAAGAGAGAGTGTACCAATATGTGAGAAAAGTGGGACAAATGACACAATGGATGATAAAGTGGTAAATTTGTGGTTTGGTGAATGCAGTCACTTTGGATCTGGAGCACATCTCTTTTTCTGGAAAAGATACAATTTTTTTGAGGAAAGGGAATATGCCCTCTCCCTCAGCCTCAAGCCATGTGCGCCTCCTCCGGGTCCTGGCCTGATTATCTAACTGCCCCTCACATGGGCTAATCCACAAAATCAGTGAAAGTGAAATCTCAGTTCTTGATAGTAACCTTCTCAGAGCATGAACTGAATTGTGGCAGGAAGCATTCATTTCTCTAAAATACGTGGGGCCATAGGTATTTTAGCTAAAGGAAGTTCAGAATAGATGTCCACTATAAAAGAAGAATAAGCATCTTCATCAAAGAGATGAAAATAGAATCCTAGTGTCATGAAATAAGCCAGACCTGCCAGAGATGAGGCCCCACACCTTGAAAACATTCACCATTTATCTGTTTGCTGTTGGATTGAGAGTCCATATTGACATTTTCTGATGAGTGCATGACTCAGGGCAGGGCACAAATTTGACCAGAGAAAATTTGAGTTAAGAATAAAATACAGGGGCCTTCTGGTGGCACAAGGGGTTAAGCACCACCCTTTGAAGCTATTCACAGCCACTGCCGCACAAGTTTGACCCTTGGTAAGGAAGGGGACCCACATGGCTCAGCAGACCTCTCCTGCCTCACCCACTGCTCCCCTCAGCAGTGTGTTTTAGTCAATCTGCCTGTTCTGTTCCCCACTCTGTCTCTGGTGAATCCTTTAACCTCCTGCACCTCTGACGTATACCCCAGTTTTTGTATGCATAAATAAATCCTTAAAAAAATAAAATGCAATAAGACCTTCAAATATAACATGTGGAAAAAAAAGTCACATTAGACTATTCTTTATGAACACCAAACTGCAGAACTGAACAAGGAATTCAGTATTTTAGACACAAAGAGATTTCACCTTTCAGTATGCAAGGTAATTCAAAGATATGATTTGGGATTTTATCTCTAAAACATAAAATTACTTATCGATGTGAGTATTTTAGTTTGTATTCATATTTAAAAAAACATACCTTCCAATAGAAACACTATATTAAAATATTAAACTACCTTTGGCCTTTAACAAAGAAAAGAGAGAAAACATAGATCTATCTCTGCCAGTGGCTGTTTTCTGTGACCCTGGGAAAATATCATAAGCTTTCTGAGTGTCACTTTTATTATTTATAAACCAGGAACACTAGTGATTGCAATTTCACAAGGACTTTTTGAAATTAAATAATATAAAGTATATGAAAAGGACCTTCTCATAAAGTTGCAGAAAATAGAATACAGATTTTCAATCAAGGTGCATGGGGTAAATCCCAGGATTCTAGAATTCTCCCAGGAAGATGACTAAGATGTCGTCTGTAAGAGAGATAAAAGGAAAGAACTGCCAAAACAACCTAGCTTCCTTAAGGAGAGCTCAGGGGAAGAATACCTATATATAGTCAGAGCCATCTTTAAAATTTCTAATGACTGATTAAAAGAAAAAAAAAAGATAAAGACTTCCCGCTGCTAGAACTTGCCTGGGTTGACATTTAAATTCAGACAATTAAGAATAGGGACCTTGAGACCAAACTACTGTTTAAATATCCCAGAGGGAAGAGACAGGTGCAAGGCCAAAAAGGCAATGGTCAGTGTTACAGCTATTAATTAAGCAGCTGAATCAAACTAGTTGGCATCTTATAAGAGTGCCTCTTAGCTAATGTTAAGGCAGATGATGAACTTCAGGAACTGGGGTTCAGGGTATAGAATGTAGTGCCTAAGAAGAATAGCAAAAATAAAACTGATCACCCAGCTGGAGGAAGGGGTTATTAGGCACTCTTTGAAGGCAGAGATACAACTATCTATCCAGCACAAAAGAAAGCCAAGGTGTTTAATTCTTTTTGATGCAAATGTTGATGAGATTGTTTTCCTGATTTCTCCATTATTTGCATATAGAAAACAACAGCATTTTGGTAATATTAATGCAGTGGCCTGCCATTTCCCTGTATTAGTTTATGATTTTAAGCTTTTCAATATGGATGGGCCTAGAGGAGTATTGTGCTTAGTAAAATAAATCAAAGAAATACAAATGATGTGAATTCAATCACATATGGTATATAGAGAAAAAAACAGAGGGCTGAATTAAAGAGAATAAAAGTTTTAAACTGTAAGACTAAAGAGGAGAGGAAGAGGATGACTAAATTGAGTAAAAGGGGTCAATTATATGGTAAAGGACAAAATCTGTCATTCAGTAGTAAACTTATGAATATACACATTGAATCATAATGACTCACACCTGAAAGTTATATGTTATAATGCAGTGTCACTTCAATTAAAAAAAAAAGGAGAAGAAAATGTGAAACCCCAGCAACTCTAACTGGGGGAGACAGGTAACATAGGGAAGATGCTACGGCCCTCAGTCTGAAAGAAGAGATGGCTTAGAAGGCCTAGAAAAAGCAAATGACAGCACTTCAGTGAGAAATCCACAATCATTGTGGTTGATTTTTAATCATCTCACTCAGGAGTTGATAGAAGCAGATAGAAACAAAATAGAATGAGCATATAGAAGATTTGAAAAACATGCCAACAAGCTGAAATAATGGGCCTTTATAAACCACTACACCCATCAAATGCAGAATGCATATGCATTCCACAATCTTACACACAAAATATGTACATATATGTGTGTATACATATATATATATATATAAATGTGTACATAATTTAGAAAAAGTGATCTTGAGGAGTCTATAAGTCAAGATCTACAACTTCAGTAAACAGGCACTATCAACCTTTGGAATCCTAAAAGGAGGGGTACGCTCCTGAAGGTGGCTTTCAGTGACCAATGGGAGTGATAGCAAAAGACAGGGGAGATGCTGACAAGGGCCAGGCATATCAGCCTCCCTGGCACAGAGCAGGAGAGGGGTGGAGTGTAGACCAGGAAGTTGCCTGTCACACATGCCCAAGGTCATGAACAAGGAGAGACGTAGGACACATTTTAAACCTAGCCAATATGACTCTGGGGCCTCACTCTGAAACATTATGCCAGGTATGTGTATGCAAGAACAGGTAGGAATCAGAACATCACCCACTAAAATGTGCTAAGCAACTTAGAATAAACACAGTGTGGGCCCTCCTTATAGGCAGTGAAGCTAATTGACCTGATTTGTTGTTTGGGTTTGAGATAGGGTACTCTTAATAGGCAGGGTAGAGCATGGAGAAGGGGGGGGGGCAGGTGCACTCTCTCAATAAGGTTTGACAGTTTTGTTTTGTTTTTAATATTTATTTATGCATACAAGAACAGGTACAGGACTGTTGTAAAGGCCACAGGTGCAGGAGTGAGCAGATTCACCAGAGACAGTGTGGGAAACAGAATAGAGTGGCAGATAGACTGAAATACACTGCTGAGGGGAGCAACGGGTGAGACAGAGAGGACTACTGTGCCATGTGGGTCAGCTCCCTGGCTAGGCATCGAACTTGTGTTGTAATGGTTGTGGATTGCTTCTTAGTGCTGAGATTTAACCCCTTGTGCTGGCAGGGAGAACCCCCAGTTTGAAGTCATTTTTGCTAATCCAGCTAAGGTAAAAATTCAGGCTCCATGAATAAAGATGGCAAAGGAGTCTAATTTATTCAAATATACAGAATTTGTTAAAAATCAACAAGTGAGTACACTCTAAGCAAGACAGGAGTCTAAGAACGTTCCCAGGTTTTCTGTCACAGGTGGCAGGGTAAATGAATAGTGGTAGTTCTTCTTCTTTTACTTGTTGTGCTGGGCGCACATTTGATTTTATGGTTATTTTGAGACTGTAAGTGGCATGAACAATGTTAGTTGTCTAGTAGGCCGTTATATATAAACATTTAGAATTTAAGAGATAAATGGTGGTAAAGATATAAATTGGAAGTTATTGTGAAACAGACACTAAAGATGTCAGGATACGTGTATAAAATGAAGAGACAAGAATCAACTCAGGGAAAGCTGAATTCAAGTATAATGTCAAAAAAGGAAGGAAAGCACTAGAAAAAAGAGAAGCAAGAGTATAAACAATAGCAACATATTATTGCTAAAGGAAAACAGTAAAATAAAAAGTAGGTTAAAAAATAGCACATCGTTAGGCTCTCCCTGGTGGCGCATTGGGTTAAGCAATGTACTATGAAGCTAACGCAACCACAGCAGCATAAGTTTGATCCCTGCCACCAACCTGGGAGGTAACCACCATGATGTGGCAGATCTCTCCTGCCTCACCTGCTGCTCCCCTCAACAGTGTGTTTCAGTTAATCTGCCTGTTCTTTTCCCCCCACTGTCTCTGGTGTATCCTCTCACCCCCCATACCTCTGGCCTGTACCCCAGTGCTTATACACAAATACAATAAATAAATCTTTTTTAAAAAAATAGCACATGTTTAGTCCATCAGGGTCCTCCCTGATGGCACAGAAGATTAAATCACAGCACTGTGAAGCTATCTGTAGCCCCTGCAGCACAAGTTCGATCACTGGCGCCCAGGGAGGTGACCCACATGTCACAGCAGACCTCTCTTGTCTCACCCACCCGCTGCTTCCTTCAAGCCCTCAACAGTGTAGTTTAGTAGATCTGCTGTTCTGCTCCCCACTCCGTCTCTTGTGATTCCTCTCACGCCCCCACACCTCTGGCCTGTACCCTAGATCTTATGAGCATAAATAAATGAATGTTAAATAAAAAAAAAACTTCATAAATATTAAATATCAAAATCACTTTAATTTTACAAAAGTAGTACTCATTTGACATGAAAACAACAGGAATCACCTGGCACCCTAAGATTGCATGGCTTGCAACTTACCAAATTGAAATTCAAACGTGTGTCTCTGTTTACTGAATTCTTGAAACCCTCTCTTCATTTTCAGAAATAAATAACACACAAAAAAATATATCTTGAAAACTTTGTTTGATAAGATTTTTAAGTAACAAGGTATTTCAGGAAGACTTAACAGTTTCAATATTTCTGAGAGCTCTCATCTCTTCCTTCAGATCTCAGGGTGATGGCATCTCCCCCCTACGCTCCACTTACCCTGTGCAGCCCCACTACTCTGCGCTGTCTGTAGGTCCATCCCTAGAACTGTAGTTCTGAAACTCAGTGTGCATCTGACTCACCTGTGGGCTTGTTAGGTAAAGATAGCTGGTTTCCTTCCCCAGAGTGTTGGATTCAGCAGCTCTGGGATAGGGTTGAGAATCTGCTTTTCTAACAAATTCTCAAGTGACTTAGATAATGCTATTTGGTCTAGGGACAGCACTTTGAAAACTGTTGGCTTCAATCATGCCTACTGCATCACAAACAGTGCCATTACTAAATGTTCCAAAACTGCACGGTTCAGGTGTTCTATGGAGACACTGATGGAATCAATATGGCACTGAACCTCTCTGTAACTCTGCTTTCTAATCTGTAAATTAAGATAAACGTAGTTTCAATCTTATAATTTGTTGAGCATTGAGAGAAAGGGTCTACAGTATATGACATGAGCTAAGAGCTCAATAGATCATTACCAAGTTTTGAAAGTCTCATTATCTCCTGCTTTCCCAGACATAGTGTGGAGTCCAACCAACCCAAAGTAATTAATATTTCTCAGTAATTAACATTTCTCAAAAATCTTCTCTCCCATTTCTACAGATACCATGGTCAGTGTGGTACTTTTAGTTCTTATACTTGTAATTAAATGCTGTAAGATTCAATTCAGGACTCTAGTGAATTCTTGGAATGAATGCATTCACTTTCTTATTCTGATGACATCATGCTTTTATCCTAATCGTACCTTCTCCCTTATCATACAACTTTGTTTCTCTGTCCGAGTAGACTGGTTGTGGATGGAGATAGTGTCTTATGCATCTCAGGAGCCACAGGTTCTTTGTCAGTGTATTTGGCATGAAGTAAATATTCAACTAATTTGAATCAATGAATAAATGAATTATTTCTGGGTGCTGTTTCCTAAGCAGTGATCATGTTGTTCCACTTTGCCCATGACACTCAGAAAAATGGCAACCCAAACCAAAAATGTCAGGAACCATTAAAATTGCAGTGGTATTGTACACCTCTATTGTCACTGTGTCTCATTATCTGAATAAGACATAGCAGAGGAAGCAGATGGTTTGGGAAAGCATAAAATAAACATGAGTAACACAAAACCTGCCACTCAATAACACTAATCACACCACAGATTTTGGACAGTGGTGTCTTCTCCACTTGCTAATAAAACTATTGTGAAACATATGTTCTGGGAGAAGTGAAAATAGATAAAGGAAAGTTGCAACATTTTAACACTGCCACTTGCTTTAAAGTACATTTTTGTCTTTTTGAAATGCCTTTCTACAACTACAGTGAATATACATAAAAATTCTCCATTTCAGAATGCTCTCCTGGAATCTGCAGCCATTCTATCACTTACTTTAAAAGCTAGCCTGTGCTTTCTTTGAAACCCTATCATTTAATTTGCAAAATAATTTCATATTCTAAAGCTGAGATGATTTGCATAGGTCCAGGGTTATTTTGTACAGAAGTGACAGCTTTTCAACACAAATATTTTGAAGCCATTATATATAAACATTTCTTTGTAGCTTTTCTAAAAGGGATTTTTTACTTGTAAAAGTTTCATGGTTTGTATGTTTAGAACATTAATCCTTATGCACATACCTAAAAAAAAAATCAGTGAAATTTTTGTTCCTGTAAAGTCTTATAATGCATGTATCTGAAATAAAGGCAGCATGACCCATTTCTCTAATAGGTCAGATGCACCAATCCATTGAAAGATATTGTTATATAACCTTGTTAAATTTTCCAACCTTTAACCTTGTTAAATTTTCCACCTTGGTCAAGTCTACACTCTTTACTAGAATCAAAACACTGGGCTTTGAATACCACTTTTTTTAATGGTTTATGAAATAAAATATAACAAAATATCTAATAGTAATTAACAATGGGAATTTGACTTTTAGGGAAAAAAAGCATATTTGGTAGTAATTCAAACAGTGAATTTTTAGTATCCTAATTTCTGAATTCAGCCCACAAAAACTTAGTACTACCTAAGTCTTTGAGTAAGATGTCAAAAATGACCCAATCCATCAAATATGTGTTTGTTATTTTCTGCAATGTAGTCATTATGCCTCGCCATGCCAATACAAAGAAATATGTCAGCCTTGCCCCTTTGTTCAAACAAAAGCCATTGTCTTATGAGAGGCCTTTAGACAACTGTGACCACAGCCCATTTATATCAGTGCTGTGGTGAAGATATGAAGGGAGTAGTATGGGAACGCATAGATTAGAAAGATGAGCTAAAAGAGCATCATAGTTATTACTCAGTTGAAATTCAGTGTTCCAGGAGATTACTGGAGCTGCAGGAGGTTACTCAGTGCACCTGATCGCAGGGATCTCAGGCAAAGGTAATCATGCTATATAGTGTGCATGTCACAAAAAAATAAAAGTTCAAGTACTTTGAGGCAGTACCAGTTTTTAAACTTCCAGAGGAAGAGCTGTGTCTTTGTTAGTACAATGGCTAGAATCTTGCATATTATTATTATGTATGTGATACTAAGTAAACGAGTAAATGGAAGACTGAGCTACAGTTCTTGTCTGCTGACTGTACAAATGACAATGACAACATTACAGATTTTATTGGGTCATGATTTGCAGGTGTCAGTGTCATAAGAACTTTATATCTGCAGGATATGTTAGAATCTTTATGACTAAATATCAAAACCAAACTAAACTTTAAAATGAATTAAATCTCTATATAAATATATATTGATCCTCTACTGGCTCAAATATAATGAGGAAGAGGTAGACTGTGACACCTGTCCTCACGAACCTTTTATTCTGATGAACATTCTGACAGTAAACTAGTACGAAATAAGTTTCCCAACTTTATTTTTCAATCAGTACTATGAAGCAGGGTGTCAACAGATTAAATTTGCTATCTGATACTTGCTATCTGTTTTTATAAATAATGTACTATTGTTACACAGCCACTTCTTTTCTTTGTGTATTTGGGAGCAGCAAAGTTAAGTGGGTATACTAAAAGCCCTAAACTCTTTGCTCTCTGTTTCCAGAAAAACTTTGCCAACTCTGCTATACATGAAAAAAAAAAAAAAAGAAGAAGAAGAAGAAACAAAGATTTAAAAGAATGGAGATTACAGCATCCCAGATAGACTTCCAGGAATGAACTTTTTAAGTAGGTGACATTTATCAGAGGGATAAAAGATGAGAAGTCAGCCACATGAGGGAGAGAAGCATCATTTGGAATAGGCATAAGTAGGAGTGAAGGTCAGAAGTGGGAAAGCCCAGAGAGTGTTTGAAGTGCTTAATGATGACCAGTATAATTGGAGGAAATGATCATGGGAGAGAAGGAGTTGTTATGAGATGATGTTGGAAATAAAAATAAAGTTTGATTTATTACTTTTTTTCTCCATTTAACCTATCAAGATAAATAGGTATCTCTGGAAGGATGAAAAAAACTCCATTTAAAGACAACCTACCCAGACCTCAGCCTAATGGTAAATACCTCTCATATTTTGAGTATGATTGTTGTTAATAGAAATAACCAGTCTATTGATGGAAAAGATGGACTCATCTCCAACTATGGCAATAAATCTGGCATGAAGAAGGTTATTTGTGAGGCAAAACCAATTAAATGTGCATTTACGCTGATTCTGCAGCAATTCCAGAGTGATTTTTTTTCTTTTGAATGGCAGTGCTGGCAAAATGCTAACAAATTCAATGTACCATGCACCACATGAAACCCAGAGAGTATTTCTAGAAAATGATGATGGTTTTCTAAACTAGTCGAAGGGGGAGGGATATTTTAGTCTAATGCACTCCTCTATATCAAGTTGTTTGCTTGAATTATTTATGTTTGTACTGCAATTTTTAAACTGGGAGCATCAGAGACATTTATGCCAGTGAGAAGTTAAGGACCTTGTAGGTCACTCAAGGAGAATGTTAACTAGGGCATGTGGCACTGGCTGAAGAAATTCAATTCAATGTCCAATTCACTTCACAAGTCACAGGGGCTAGGCTGTCGGACAGACTTGGATATTAAGATAGATTTGGTTACTTTTTTAACTGCACACATGGAGGAATTACCACCCCCACCTAGAGCCTCAGTTTCCATATCTCTAGCTTAGAGACCATACTTTTTGATTTAGTTCTTTATTATAAGATTTGGTCATGTGCCTGAAGAATAGAATACATAGTATAATGAATCATAGCTGTTGTCATTGCATCATTCTTTTCCTCCAGAAAATCCAAGTTAGGAAAATAATGCATTAACTCAACACTAAAATACATACTTCACACAAGTACCCATTCTAGTGGTAAAGAAGACAAAGATCCCATGTAGTTTTAAAATCCACAGAGAAAACAAATCAGTTTCATGAATATCTTTGACTACTTCTTAAAATATTATTTCTCAAGCTCCAACCCAAGCCTACTGAATCAGAATCTGCAAAGGAAGAACTAAAAACTACTTTTCAAAAGATAACCAAATGATACTAGTCATTTGGAATGCTTGAGTCATCAGTCATATAGACAAACATAAAACACAGAGTAGATCTTCCTCTTGTGAGTGGTATAGATAAAATGCATTAGGAAAACCAAGTTTGGGGGGGCCAGCTTCCCTATAAAGTTCTCCTTTTGTGACTTTAAGAAAATATCTAGGAAAAAAGGGTAATTGTTATGTACAAATAAAAATAAAATGAGTGAAGTGAAATAATAAAAAAAAATGTGAAATAAGAGATGAGTTTTGAATCTGAATGAGTAAGTACTTACTTTGAGGTAAACTTTTTCGAATTTTCAGTTGGAAAACCAAGTTTGGTCAACCGATAAAATATTAGGAAATTTGGGTTTTATGTATAGTGTGAGAAAACATTCCATGTTTTGATCAACTCTAAATGTTTAATAAATATGCATACCAGGTTATCCTGCCTGGTGCAAAGGATTGCACCATAATAACTTATATATTAGCAAGTCAGGTTCCCCAAATCTAAGAGTGCTTAGATCAACATAGCCATTGAGAGCAAGAACACCCAACTCATATCTTTTCATTTCCAGTTACTTTAATTGTAACAGCATTGCATTATCACATATAAGTTCCAGGAGAGAATCATTATAAATAAACATCTGTATATATTAAGCTCACCACTAAAAAACCAAATCCATCACCAATTTACCCTATTTATCCAATTTACCAGCCTTTCTTTCCCTTAACTTCTGTTAACCACTAATTTTGTCTTATAGTCTACAGGGTTTTTTGTTTGTTTGTTTTATTTAGTTCATTTGTTGTTTCTTCTCCCCCCATCTCTTTAAAAATTGAAGTAGCATTGTTTTATAATACTGCATATGATACAGGGGTTTAGGATCTTACCTCTTCAAATATGGTTTTCCATGACACCCCCACCAGTAAGGCACCACCATAGACCACTGGGGCCCACCACTTAGGTACCTCGTATGAGTGAAATCATATAGTCTTTGTCTTTTTCTGCTGACTTATTTCATGAAGCCTATAACCCCCTAAGTCCATTCATGTAGATCTTTTAAAAAACATTTGAATGGGGCCCTCCTTGGTGGTGCAGTGGGTTAAGCAAACCGCAGCCACTGCAGCTTGAGTTCGATCCCTGCTGCCGGCTGGGGAAATGACCCACATGGCACAGCAGACCTCTCCTGCTGTGCCCGCTGCTCCCCTCAGCAGTGTATTTTGGTTGATCCGCTCTGTCTGGTGGATTCTCTCACCCCCCCTACCTCTGGCCTGTACCCCCGTGCTTGTATGCATAAATAAATAAATCTTAAAAAAAAAAACCAAAACATTTGAATGACACTAACTACAAATTAAAAAGAAAATACATAAAAAAGAGGTAGATCTTGTATCTTATTCTATAGAGAAAAATCAAGTAAAATTGAATGCTGACTAGATTTGTGGCAAAATAGTAATAGAAAGTATAATGATGATGGAATGATAGCTCTAAGCATTTACTCTAGGCCACACAAATACTTTTATGCAACATTTTTACTAATCATCTGCCCCTTGTGGATGGGACCTCACATTGTCCCCATTTAACAGAGGAAAAAAATTGAAGCAATTGAGCACTACCGTTAGGTCATTATCTTTATAACTAGTCAAGATGTGAACCATGCTATCTGACCTCTGAGATTAAGTTCACTTTTTTAAAGATTTATTTATTTATGCATACAAGAGCTGGGTTGCATGCTGGAGGTGTAGGGGGTGACAGGATTCACTGGAGACAGAGTAGGGAGAAGAACAGGCAGATCTACTGAAATACACTGCTGAGTGGAGTTGAAAGCGACATTGGAGAAGTCTGTTGCTGCGCCATGTGGGTCACATCCCTGGCCAGGATCAAATTCATGCTGCAGTTGCTGCAGATAGCTTCATGGTGCTGCTACTTAACCCCTTGCTCCACTAGAGAGGCCCCTGAGATTAAGTTAATTTTATCTCACTTTAAAATTGTATCACATAATGTAGGAGTAGTGTAGTGAGGAGCCTGACTCCATTTTGCCCCTGCTGAATAGATGTCAAATCATATTTTGGTAGCATTGGTATACAATGCTGTATATTATTTAGGGGAATGGGTTCACACCTCTTAGATATATGTTGTCACACTACATCCATCTCCAATGCACCCAGAATCATCTACCATTGTCCATTGCATCTCCTTCTGCTTTGCTCTTCACCCTACACTATACCCCTTCTGGTGGACTCAGTTATGTAGACAAATATCAAGAGTTTATTTTGGTTTCACTTTGTCTTTATAGATGAGTAAAGGCTCCTGGTATTTGTCTCTCTTCTTTTGACTTATTTTGTTATTTTGCTTAGCATAATCCCCTAGTTCCACCTATATGGTTGCCCATGGCAAGATGTAGCACACCATCATGTATACATACTATATCTTTTAAATCCATTCTTCTGTCTTTGGGCACTTACGTTGTTTCCATAATTGGCTATTGTAAATAGTGCTTCAATGACCCTATTTTTTGTTTTTGTTTTGTTTTGTTTCTTTAATTTATGCACACAAGAGCTGGGGTACAGGTCAGAGTCACGGGATGTGAGATGATTCACCAGAGACAGAGTTGGGAGCAGAACAGACAGATTGACTTAAGCACACTGCTGAGGGGAGTAGCGGGCAAGGCAGGAGAGGTCTGCTGTGCCATATGGGTCCTCTCCCTGGCTGGGGATTGAACTCGCACTGCTGTGCAGTGGATGCTTCACAGTGTGGTGCTCAACCTGCTGCACCATCAGGGAGGCCCAATGACCCTATTTTTTGATACTTGACTGCTGACAGCTTTTAGACTCAACACACTCTCTTGCCCTTTTGCTATGCATCTGGACACACTGATAAAAAACTCACCTGGTGTGTTCTCTTTTGGATTTGGTGTGCAATTTAAAGCTTGAAACCCTTGCCCTCTTGAAACCATCACCCTAACTTTTCCCTCTAACAGTAAAAATGAAAACCAATCTCTTTTCCTTGCTATGTCATTTGGAACCTGTTTGGAAATGCTACCCAACTTTCACCAGACAGATCAATTATATAATTAATAATCTTTTTAATACTTCTTTGGCATGCCTGTGTGTGGTGCCATAACCCTTGATCTCCAGATTTAGGTGGGGATTCTTATGCTCCTTAAAGACCATATCAAGAATGGATGTGATTTAACATATCTCTTTGTCTTCCTTATATATGTTATTCTGATATCTTATACCATCAGCCTTCGCCTCTCTCTATAGTACTCAGAAAAATTCTTTCAGTAGCAGCAGTAGTGAATATTGAACACAGCAGCCTTCTCTCTGAAAAATGGAAATCATCCCAAACTAAACACAGTTCCATTTCCCTCTGAGATCTGTGACTGCTTTGGCATTCTTCTCATGATGATTACGTTTTTTTTATCAGACAGCTATAGTTGATTAGTGTTGAGTAAAGTGATGGAATCTTTTTATCATCCTACTCATATAGGTTTGTTTTAGAATAGGCAGAGGATGGAGACATTTCTCAGCCACATTCTGGGTATATAGGATGGGTGTAGAAGAACAAGTGTTTGCTGGAAAATCTAAGCAAAAAGGAAGGAAGACAGTGTCACAAAAGCCAGTGAAAGAGACAGAAAGAACAAATGTCAAGAATAAACCTGAGATAAAATAGTGACCTCAGGGGGCTTGATAAAGTTGAGTCCTGTGCTTCTAGAGTAAATATTCTCTCATCATCTTATTTAAAGAAATAATCAATACAACAACAACAAAACATTTTTCTCAGCTATAACAGAGTTGTGCCCATTAGAGAGACCCCTGTAGGTACCATCACATTCTTGAGAAAATATGACATTAGGCTCAGAGTGTGACGCAGCTGGCAGAATATCCCTTGAAAATGTTTTGCCTTTCAGCTGCAAAAGTTCTTCTAACAAAGTGGATGTTAGAAGAAGCTCCCAGGCACCCCTGGCTATGTCTATAGCTCATTATCTCCTCATTACAGGGAACCTGAAGGGGATGAGGAAAATGCATTCGAAAAGACATATTCATGTTTTATTGATTGTCAACAGAGCTCAAGTCTCTGAATTCTCACACTTTGGGATATTTTGTTAGGAAAATAAGCACAGTAGGTCCTTGTTTACATGCCCTGTTCCTTCCTGTGCAATTGATTATAGCACAGCACAAAATTTAGCATCTTCTTCAATTAGGTTCTCATGAGCCACCTCCATACATGAGTAAAGCGAGGCATTCAGTTAGCATATTATTTTGGATCTCAGAGGATATTCTATGACTTGAAGGTTCTTTCTTGACAAATGAGGAAACTGAGGCCCAGGGAAGTGCATCGGCTTGTCCACAACCATACAGTGAGTGGCAGAACTTAGTTTGAAACTCAGGTTTTCTGATGTCTTCGCTCCATCCTTGAAATTATTCTGCCTAGCTTCTGTAGGTACACCTCCCTCCCATTTATGGACATAATAAATAATAGTGGTAGTTTTAAACTTCCTTATAATGTTAAAAATAGTATGTATCTCAAATAGGTAGTCTTAATAAGAGAACCCAGATTGTACTAAGTGTCGACAAATAGAACAAACACTCATCATGATGTTATGTCTGATAGATTAGTGAAGGGATTTAGGAAATAACATTCTGATATGAAGATACAACTTAATGGAAGCATGAGCATTGTCAGAAGGAGGAAAGTATTGATTAATTCTTAAAGGTAGACACATAGAAAGCAGTCAGAAAGTGTAAAGAGTATGGACTTTGAAATCCATGGAGTGACTATCATAACTTTGGGCAAAATATTAAATTTTTGAGTTTTGCTTTCTCATTAAAAATGAAAACATACTACTCACTTTATGTGAATGTTAGCCCTATATTATAGTGACCTTTTATCAGGGTATTATTATGTGTCAGGCAGGGGTCTATGCATTTCACAACTGTTCATTTATATTTGATTTCATACAACTCTATAAAACAGGTGTTCTTATTTCTATTTGACTAACATAGAAAAAAACAAGGCATAGAAGAATGTATTCTAATGTGAAAATTACTTGGTTTTAATTAAAGCAAAAGAGGTCTGTAATTCATAGTTTACTACTATGCTAGATATAGTATATTTTAAGGACACTTACTGAGTATATCATAATTGCTTAAAAAAGTTCATTTATGTTAGCAGTACTGTACTTTCTATAAAATTGATGATGGTGGTGGTAGCCATGAAGAAGAGCAGGAAGGGTGGGGGAAGAGGAAGATGAAGAGACACAAAGGAATAGATGTTATTAGGGGGACTACCCAAAGTTACATATGCTGGTAACACCTGTTTTCATTATTCTCAAAATCTCATTAAATTTTTTTTTTAAAGTACATTCTTTGTGAATATATACTACATCTTCTTTATCTACTCATCTGTGAATGGGCACTTAGGTCAGCTATTGTAGATAGTGCTGCCATGAGCACAGACTTGTATATATCCCTTTAAAATACTGTTTTTGCATGCTCTGGATAAATACCAAGGATAGAATTACTGGGTTATAAATCTACTTTTAATAATTTTAGGCACTACCATGCTGTTTTCCACAGGGGCTGAACCAGATTATATTCCTACTGACAGTCTACTATGTTTTTTTTTTCTCTCCATACTCTTGATAACATTTCTTATTTCTGGTTTATATCATAGGCACCATTACACAAGAGTGAGATGATAGCTGATTGAGCTTTTGATTTGCGTTTCCCTGATAAGAAGTGATACTTACTCATATGTGGCATATAAAGAAACAAAACAAAAGGACAGAAAAACCAAACCAAACCATATAATTATGACAGCAAGGTTGAGTCTATTGGAAGAGGAAGAAGAGGATGGAGAACAAATGGAAGAGGGGGTCTAGTGGAGCATGGTGGAAAATTTTAGGTGCATCAAAAGTGGACGTAATAGAGTAACATATATCCTAAGATCTGTGAGCGTATTTCCATAAGTCATATATAGTTTTGTAAATCAGTGTTACTACAATTAAAAGAAAAAAGTTAAAAAAAGCAGACAGACTTTTCGAAAAAAATGTACATTTCTTATTCTTTCACATTTCTTATCCACTGTGAGTCAGCAAAAGCCAGGAACTGCTTATAGTTACCTAAGAACTTAATAATGGGAGCATAACCCCAACATATCACTACAACTAGGGGGAGGAGATGTAAATAAGCACTGCCCAGAATTGATAGCCTACTCACCTTGAAGAGTTGAAGATCAGTCATAAATCCATCTAATTTCAGAACTTGTATGGAAATGCCATTATACCATGTGTACAGAAGATGAAGAAGTTAAACACTTATAAGTAGTTTTAATGGCTTCCAAAAATAATAAGGTTGTGAGACAGAATCTAAACTAGAAAGTTCAAGTAGATACCGCTATTTAAGGGAGAACTTTCTAAACATCTGTATTTTTTTTAATGACTACATCACTATAGCCATTACAGCAGCACACATTTATTATCTCACATTTCTTTGGTCAGAGGGCCAGGTGAATTCAGCTCGCTTCTCTGATTAATATGTCACCAGATTGAAGTCAAGAGGTCTGCCAAGATGAATTTTCAGGCTTGAGAATGGATATTAGTGTATGTTGGCTGGAGGGCAAAAGGTAACATTCCCTTGCTGGTTCTCAAGTCAAGATCTCACTGCTACAGAAGTTGCCCACATCCTTCTTCATATGGCCTCTTGTACCTTTAAGGCAAAAAGAGTGTTTTGCATCCATGTCAGACTTATAATTTCCCTGGGTTTCTCCTGCCACCCTCCAGGTAAATGCCTCCTTTTAAGGAACTGTGCAATTACACACTCACTCAAGTACTTTCCTTAACAAAATATAGGTCATATGGCATATCTTTACAATTGCAGTAATAGCTCATCATATTCCCAAGTTTCTGAGGCTAAAGCAGGGTATCTCTTGTGAATCATTTTAGAATATCTGACTGTCACACCATCAGCACTGGCCCTCACTTACATGTATTTCCTTCCAAAGCAAGTATTCTCTTCACTACAAGAGTTATATCCCAGATTAGAGGACTCTTCTTTTATATATATTTTTTAAATAAGTTGCAGACAGGATACTGAAGCTTAACCTTTTTCTTTCTTTCTTTTTTTCATAGAAGAAATAAATAGAAGGTGATGATAATTAATTTTCTATTGCTGCTATAGCAAATTATGACTAATGCAGTGCCTTGAACAATCCAAATTTACTATCTTACAGTTCTGCATGTAAGAAATCAGACACAGCTCTCACTGAGCTAAAATCAAGCTTGCATCAGGGGTGTGTTCCTTTCTAAATGCTTTAGGAGAACTTACTATTTGCCCTTCACAGATTCTAGAGGTTGCCCACATTTCTTGGATTATGGGCCCTTCTTCAGTCTGCAAAGTCTGAAATGGCAGATCATGTTCCAGCATTATATAGCTATGCTCTCTCATTCATAATTACAACTCACTTTAATCAAATATTCTTGAAGTTTCTAAAAGAATATTTTATTTAAAAAATATTTTTATTTATATAGTCATATATACTCGGGTATAGGCCAGAGGTACGTGGGTGAGAGGGTTCACCAGAGAGAGATTTGGGAACAGAACAGGCAAATCTACTGAAATACACTGCTGTGGGGAGTAGCAGTGGAGACAAGAGAGGTCTACTGTGCCATGTGGGTTAACTCCCTGGCCAGGGGTGGAACTCATGCCTCAGTGACCTGAGATAGCTTGATAGTGATGAGACTTTAACCCCTGTGCCACCAGGGAAGCCCAATACTCTTTGTTTTAAAAGATTTCAACAAATTAGATAATCCAGTGTAATATCCCCTTGTCATAATTCATATTCTTAATCCCAGCTATGAAATCCCTCTTGCAATGTAAACCACATATTTATAATGACAACTTTGGGGGTCATTTTCTGCCTACGATTTTGACTTATCCAAAAAAAGTGGGAAAATATTCTGAAGATTCATGTGTTTCTCAGGTAAACTAAAGTTTTTCCAGAAGGGTTTAGAATTACAAACCAGAAATATAACTGTGATGTCTTCCACATATGTTTCCTCTGCTCCTACTGAAACCTGTTTCATTTTTCTTTCAAACAGAATTGGCTGTTCCCTTGTTCCAGATTATATAATAGAAATAAGATATTCAGCATCTTCTGATTTTATAATATAGTCACCAAAAGAGCTAATCTTGATTGTCTCTCAAATCATATTGCCCAAAATGTAATAGCTAATTTCCTACCCCTGACCTAAAAAGTCATATAAAGTGCTTTAGAATAATGAAGCCAAAACGTGCCTGACAAAACCCAATTACAAGTTTCAAGGATGGCTATCAGGATATGCTGGGTATTTTCCAAGCAGAAGTTGTTCATTTCATGTCCTTTTGACTTTAATTTTTATTTTATCTTTACTAGAACTATGACATTGGAACAAGACCCTCAAATACCAGGCACTTGACATGATGCACTTGTTTGAAAAAGCATCACATGTGTAGGCATTGATGAATAAAAAGTAATTGTATTTCAAAACATGAAAGGAAATAAGAATGCCATTTAACAGATGGCAGAGAGGTTTATGTGCATGGAAAATTCAGGCACACATGGGGTTTCATATCTGCACATGTGGATAATGATTGTCAAAGAATCACTGCTTACCAGTCTTATATCACCATGTAGTGCTTGAACATTACTTTTATGTGTGTTGCACTCAGCTCATCAAAGGAATTAAAAACTGTCAAAAACACCCACTCCAAACTCAATATAAGACTGGTAGAAATGTTTTATTAATAGGATCAGGGTTGGGGAATCCCAATATCTGGGTGTACTTAGTGGAAATATATGATCTGTAGAAGTCTATTTTGTGGGGAACCAAAGACTGAACCAAAAGGAAAGAAAAAATTTTATTTACCGAATAATACATGTATACCTATTAAATTTATCATTTTAGTATTAATTAGCATTTATTATTTCTAAACTGGTGGTTTTCACCTTGGAGTAATTTTCATCCCAGGACATCTGGCATTGTCTACAAACACTTTCATTTTAGTTGTGGCCCTACTGCTAGCATTTAGTGGGTAGAGATCAAGGAGGGTCCTGAAAAATTCTACAATGCATGGATCATCCCCATTCACTCCACAAATGGAGACTTTTTTTTTGTTTTGTTTTGTTTTTTTATATTATCATTAGTTATATTTGACATCATTTGTAGTCCCCAGGGAGTACCCACCACCATTTCACCCGTGCACCATCACCTCAGTCCCTTGTGCACCCTCTGGCCTCTTCCCCGTCTTTGCCCTCCCCCCTTCCCCTCCCCCCCATGGTCCCTTTGGTTTATCCCAGCTTTTTGGTCTTATTAAGCTTTTTTTTTTGGGCCTCCCTGGTGGCGCAGTGGGTTAAGCAATGCACTATGAAGCAAACAGCAGCCACTGCAGCACGAGTTTGATCCCTGCTGCCGGCCAGGGAGGGGACCCACATGGCGCGGCAGACCTCTCCTGCTGTGC
>JAGFMF010011458.1:4711707-4724420 GCA_019455555.1 Galemys pyrenaicus | reverse complement strand
GTTCTTTGTATATCTTTGTGATCAGACCCTTGTCTGTTGTGTGGAGCGCAAAGATTTTTTCCCATTCAGTGGGGTTTCTTTTTGTTCTGTTTAACGTTAAATGGAGACTTTTCTAAGTGCAAATGTTCGTAGTGTTGAGGTTAAGAAACCTTATTCTAGGTTTTATGTTAGTCACTGGGGAGAAAGGAAACAATAGTGAGAGCAGATAGAGATGCCTCTCTCCTCATGCAACACAAATCCTTATGTATTGTGCGTTTGCATATCACAGGTTCTCCCTAGTCCTTTTCTTATTTTCCCTTATTCTATACCCAGAGTCTATTGGTTTAATACCAAATGACTACTAGATATATTAGACTAAAAGCTAGACCAAGGAGAGTATGATACTATAAAAAAGAAGTGGAAAGTGTCCAACCAATAGTAAGGATATAACAAAAAATAAATTCTACCAACTAGTAATATAATTGGGGCCACTTATTTACAGACCAAGCAACCTATCACTCTATGCAAGAGATACACATGAAAAAGATCATAGCATTCAGTGTAATGTTAGCTTATATTTACAATTCTTTGTAAAGGGAGGCAGGCAGGGAGGACCATAAATTATTCTAAGAAATCTGTAGCCAAAATGATTGATTTCAGAATTAGACCTTAAAGTTGGATGTAACAACTATCTGAAGTCTATCTTTTCATTATGTGTTAGATATATGTATATGCAATTATGATATAATCTCCCGATTATTCCAAATGAAGAAAATGTCATTGTTTAATGCTTTCTTGTATAAATAAACATGGGCCAAATAAGAATGTAGGTATGTGGTCCTTATATTCATAGGTCTGACATGGATATGCTTCTCACTTGTGTGTGTTTGTGTATGTGTGTGCACACCAGAGTGCAGATATATGTGTATGTATGTGAGATATGCAGCCTTGCTAGTTGCAGAAGTGCTTTATGAGGGAACAAACACTTGGCCCTCATAATCCAAATCCACTGTCCAGGTTGGATATGTGGTTTTATGAGTGTGGTTTTATCACATTTATATCAGGTGATGTCCAGTACCTGGTGATGGCTCTTCATCACATTTCTTGGTTCTCTGTCTAGTTCTCCCTTTCCTTAAGCAACCCTTCCCACTTAGCTGCTGGATGGTTTAGAATATTCAGTATACAAAGGTTGTTTCTGATAGTGCCCCATTTGCATTACAGGTGAGAGTAAGAACTTAAGTCTTTTAAAGAAAGGGATGATTACACTCTGGTTTCTTTTCTAGGTGTTTATTGTAAGGAGGAGATGCCAGTCTTTTGGGGAAGGAGGCTGAAAAATACAGTTTTAATTACCAAATTAAATTTCATTATTTTCATCTCAGACTGTGATTTTAATTTGAGTATTTCTAGCTTCCTCAATTTGTATTTTGTCATGTGTGATTTATAATTTGAACACAGTAACCTGGGTATACCCATGACCTGGGAGGAAGGGATTTTGAAAAATGATTCTGAGGGGCCTCCCTAGTGGTGCAGGGGTTAAAGACACAGTGCTCTCAAGCTGTCACCAGACACTGAAACATGAGTTCAATCCCCAGCCAGGGAGCTGACCCACATGGTGCAGCAGATCTCTCCTATCTCGCCCACTGCTCCCCTCAACAGTGTATTTCAGTTGACCTGCCTGTTCTGCTGTCCATTCTGTTTCTGGTGAATCCCCTTACCACCCATACCTCCGGCCTATGCCCCAGTTCTGATATGTATAAATAAATAAACATTTTTTAAAAATGATTCTGATCATGGATCCCTCAGCATGGTTGCAAATCCATATCAAATTTTCTATGTGAGAGTCAGCATGCAAACTCGTCAGCAATACTAAACATTTCATTTTGTACAACTGAGTTGTGAACATGTTTTCCTCCTCTTAATTACCTTGTATCTCACAATGTAATTATTTGAAGATAATTGTTTTCTTGTGATTTTGAATAAAAAGCTCATTATAGAAAATTAAAACCACCCAGAAAACTACAAGGAAGGAAGTGAATTTTCATACATATTACCCTTCCCCCAAAGTCAAATTATCATTGTTATCATTAGGCAAACATCATCTCTCAAAACAACTGTATTTGTGCTTGGAAATATTTGTCAGCTGCATCTACAAACAAGTTTCTCGTCACCATTTTGTTGCTCAGTAAACAGTTTAAGTGATTTATCTACTCACTCTTAACTACATGACTGACCAGTTACTACATAACCATCGAACTGACAGTTAACTCCCTCATCATGTGAGTCAGCCCTTTATAAGAAAATGTACCCATGCATATATCAGATTGACTGGGCCATGGGTTTCCAGACGTTTGGCCACACATTATTCTTGGTGTGTCTGTGAGGGTGTTTCTGAAGTAGCTTAACATTTAAATCCATAGACCGAGGAAAATAAATTGTGCTCCCCAATGTGGAAGCACATTATCCTGTCAGTTCAGGACCTAAAAAGAACAGAAAGACCAACCCTCCTTCAAGTTAGAAGGAATTTCTCCTGTTGACTGCTTTGAGGTAGAATGTTGTTTCTTTTCTGCCTTCTGACTTGAACTGAAGCATCAGATCTTGCATTTTAACTCAGCTGGCTTTCAAATTAGAAGTCACACCATCATTTCCCTTGGTGCATAGGCCTTCAGCTTCAGGCTGGATCTACTTTTTTTGGTTCTTCTGGGTCCCCAGCTAGTGAGTGCAGGTTTTGAAATTTCTCAGACTCCCTTATCATGTGAGTCAGCTATTTATAAGAAAATGTACCCATGCATATATAGTAGTTGAAAGTTACACATGTAGATGTATGTATACATGCATATATATATTATATATATAAATTATATATATATATATATAAAATCTGTTCTTGACACTGTTTCTCTGGAGAGCAGTGAGTAATATAGAAGCCAAGCACTGGACTCTCCAGTCTGAAAGCCAGCACTTTTTCTATCTCTGTCCTTCTCTGAATGAACACATGAATACTTTTTATGACAATTCTTGGGAAGTAATAAAAATCCCCTGCTTACTGTACACCAAAAAAGTATGTTTTGGCATGCATCATAGCAGGTATTTTAAAACACTTATTCTGTTTTAGAAAGTATCACTTTTCAAGCCTTCAAACACCAAAATGTAACAGTGGAATGAGAGCAGTTGTGCTGGTTGAAAAACGGGGGATGTGGGATGGGTGGAAATTACTCTCCAACCTTCCCCTGTATTCTAGAGCTCCCAGAACAAATCTTAAAAAAACAGTAAATATTTCACTTGGACTTTGCCACTCCCTTGGGGT
The DNA here is from genome assembly GCA_019455555.1 of Galemys pyrenaicus. NCBI lineage: Eukaryota > Metazoa > Chordata > Mammalia > Eulipotyphla > Talpidae > Galemys > Galemys pyrenaicus. The sequence goes on along the minus strand of JAGFMF010011458.1, from coordinate 4,721,137 downwards.
ATGAGAGATAGGAATTACCTTTATTTGATACTTAATGTAGAAAGAGTATATGGGATTAAACGATCATCAGGATAACATGTTTCCAGTAAGACCTAAATAGAGGTGTCCTAATCTAGAATACTAGATTTCTGATATCATCATTTTCTAAGTGATCTTGAATGTTCTAGGTCATACTGTTACTGTAATTTCAGGTCTAGTTACCCAGGCAGGAATTGACCCCAGGCTGTGGTGATGTGCTGAGGGCGAAAAAAAAAAAAAAGGCAATTTTATATATTTATTGATTTATTTTAAGATTTATTTTATTTATGCATACAAGAGCTGGGGTGCAGGCCAGAGGTGTGGGGGGTGAGAGGATACACCTGAAACAGTGAAGAGCAGAACAGGCAGATCAACCGAAATACACTGGTGAGCAGCAGGCGAGGCAGGAGAGGTCTGCTGCACCATGTGGGTCCCCTCCCTGGCCAGGGATGAAACTTGTGCTGCAGTGGCTGCTGATAGCTTTATGGTGCTGCACCTTAACCCTTTGCGCCACCAGGGAGGCTCCAAATTTGTTTAGAGAAATAGATATAAGGAAAAGTTTATTAAGGAGAAAGGAACAGAAACAAAGTGGGACTCCCTGGCCAGAGTTAACAGGCCAAGGAGGAGCAAGGACGCCCTAGGTGTCTGCCTCAGGGAATGTAGACCTTCTTTCCCTAATTGTTCTAAAGCATTCACTCTCTTTGTGACGGGTTAGTAGTTGGTGGTCTCACTCCCTCTGCGTTCATGTCTCTGTGCCCAGAGTTACACTTTAATCTCAGCCCTTAGTCCTTCTCTTCATCATCCTTGTCCAGGAATGTCCTGTTGTCCCTGGTCTAGGGGTGTTTGATTAGTCCCCTTTGGAATTTGTTTCCCTTCTGTCTAGAGTCTTCCCCATTCATCCCAGACTTTTTTCCTATTTTATTCTGATCTTCTTCTAGCTACCTGCCTACCCGATGATTCAATATTGAGGTCTATATCTTAATGACATAAAGAAGTTGTCCTTCCTAATTGACATGCATTAACATACTTATTCAAGTCATTTAGGCATGATAGAAAATATCATACAATTCATTGACCACATCTATTTTAAATATGAATGATAAAGAAATAGTTCTATTTCATGTTGTTGGCAAGGCAATCATGTGCAAACCTATGTAAACCTAATAGTTAGAGAAAATTTTGGTTGTGACCTTAGACAGCTTGCTCTGCATCTTTTGTTTAGTTTTTTGGTCTTTTTAATATCTGAAAGTGGAGATGATGATGCTATTTTGTGGATTTACTGTGGCAACTGAAATCAGTCACTGTGCCTGTAATATGGTAAAAGGTGATTGTATATTCCTTGTAAGGTAAATATTGTTTTTTAAAGATTTATTTATTTATGCATCCAAGAGCTGGGATACAGGCCAGAGGTACAGGTTGAGAGGATTCACCAGAGACAGAGTGGGGAGTAGAACAGGTGGATCTATTGAAATACACTGCTGAGGGGAGCAGTGAGCAAGGCAGGAGAGGTCTGTGCCATGTGGATCCCCTCCCTGGCTAGGGATTGAATTTATGCTGCCTGGCTTCTGAGAGCTTCAGCTCTGCACTCTAACTCCTTGGGCCACAAGGGAGGCCCCATAGTGAAAGTTATTTATTTTCCAGATCTTAAGTTATATACATAAAACCATATTTAGGAATGTAATAGCAGATTACCTCTGAAGAGCAGTAGTTTTTAATATCATATAACAAATTAGAATTTAAAATTATTTTCAGGGGGACCACGTTTCTACTAGCATATCAAAGAATTGAATTCCAGAGCATCGTATTCATACAAAAGAGAAATGGCTTGTGCTTAATAAAAATAGATAATTTGTTTTACTTACATGTTTAATTACTATTCACCCATAAATTGCAGTTTCAAAACTGATACTGCCCTGCCAGTGAATGGAGCTCTAGATGGGGTTACAAGTAAACCATATGGCTCCGTTTATAAGTGTCCTTCTCTGGTCCATGTATCATTACTTTTCAGAACATAATGAAGACCAGGGCTTACAACATAAAAGACAGGTCTCAGAAAACAGAGAATCAAGAATACAAGGTTTCACAATTTTCAGAAATGCCTCATCTCTTCTTATAGTTGTTTGTGGGGAGAAGAAAGAAACATCTGTCTGACCTTAGGGAGTTCTTGACCTTATAACCTGCAGCTTCTCAAACTTGTATCTAAAGATTGATAGGTAACTGAAAGACTCCATGTGTTCTCAAAAAAATGCACTAACAAATAAGGATAACCAATGAGTCTTTTTTTTTAGATTTTATTTATTTATGCATACAAGAGTTGGAGTATAGGCCAGAGACACAGGGGTGGTGAAGGAGTCACCAGAGACAGAGTGGGATGCAGAACAAGCAGATGGATTGGAATACACTGCTGAGGGGAGCAGCGGGTGATGCAGGAGAGGTCTGCTGCACTATGTGTGTCACCTCCCTGGCCAGAGATGGAGCTCATGCTGCAGAGTCTGTGGAAGCCCCACAGTGTGGCGCTCAACCCCATACACCACCAGGGAGGCCTGATAACCAGTGAGTCTTAAGTTAACTCATCAATTATCTTTTTTTTTTTAAGATTTTTTTTTTGCTTGTAATGCATACAAGAGCTGGGGTATAGACGAGAGGTACAGGGCATGAGAGGATTCACCAGAGACAGAGTGGAGAACAGATCAGGCAGACTGAGAATCACTGCTTCAGGGAGCAACGGGCAAGGCATCAAAGGACTGCTGTACCATGTGGGTCCCCTCCCTGGCCAAGGGTTGAACTTTCACTGCAGTGACTGTGGAAACTCCAAAGTGCAGTGCTCAACCCCTTGTGCCACCAGGGAGGGCCCTCATCAATTATCTTAAACACATGAACTGAGTACCTACAGTAAGCTGACATATTCTCTGTACCTACTAGGTCATAACTGATATGGTTAGAGATTGTCATTTCCTTACCTGAGTAGTCATGTTTCTTCAAACCCAGCTTTGGAATACAAGATAGTATCCTTAAATGAAATGTTTCTATAAATCAGGATATCTAGGTCTTAATTCTTTTGCCACTTAATTCTATGAGCCCCGAATGCTGATTTAGCTATTCTAGGTCTTGATATACTCATTGTAATCCCCAGTAAAATAAGGCAGGAAACTGAAGGTGAAAGAATTTGGGAATTTTGTATCAAATCATATAGCCAGTAAGCAGTAGGATCACCTTTAAACGAGGTGTGTTAGCACAGAACCCGCACTCTTAAAATTCCGATCTATCTCCTACTACTCTGATTTCTTTTCAAGTTTCAGTGTGAACTGCTGGTTTTCACAAAACACAATTTTTTTGAACTCTGTGATTTTAGGCAAATTATTCAATTTTGCTTAGTCTCTGTTTCCTCATATGTAAAATGTAAACAGAATATAAAGATAAAAAGGCATGTTTGTTTCAGTAACTAAAGAGATTATTTCAAAGTCCTTATGAATGTTTCTAAAAATCTTCAGCCCAAGTCCTATTCAAAAGTAAGTTTGGGGGGCCTCCCTGGTGGTGTAGTGGGTGAGCCCTGCTCTGTGTAGCATCTGCGGCACAGCAACACAAGACCGATCCCTGGCCAGGGAGGGGACCCACATGACACAGCAGACCTCTCCTGCCTTGCCTGCTGCTCCCCTCAGCAGTGAATTTTGGTTGATCTGCCTGTTCTGATCTCCACTCTGTCTCTGGGGAATCCTCTGACCTCCCGCACCTTTGACCTGCACCCCAGCTCTTGTATGCATAAATAAATAAATATTTAAAAATAAAAAGTAAGTTGGATAGAACTAGGAAAGGTTCTAACCAGATAGTACATCATTTCACCTTTTTGTACTGATTTTCATTGTCTTCCTGAGTCAGAATAAAGAAACTTTTAGCTTCTTCCATTTCTTAAGATTGAGCTAAACACTTTTCCCTGACTTGGTTGTTCCACACTACAATTGCCATCTATCTGTAGCAGTCACTCAATTTTTTTAAAGGATAACCAATTCCCTTAACATTAAATGTCTCTTCTTTTCTGACTAATATTCAATAAATGCATCTTCAACTCTTAACATCTTGGTCAAGAGCATCCCAAGTTTGTCACAAAAATTAAAAGTAAAGAATCCAAAATTTAATTTTCTTATTTTCAATATAGCTTTAGTCTTCTAGTTTCAGGCAAGATTATTCATTTCTCTTCATGGTAGTGGGGACCAAGAATGTGTGTGAACTACAAGATAGAAACAGGACTTAGTTCTTTAGTCACTGAGTTATGCCACACCATATTCTCTCTCTGGGAAAAACTATGAGTCACCTTTTCTGGGTGATTTGATAGTTAAGCTGCACTGGTAGGTTGTGATTGTCAATTATCAGCAGTCATATTAAGATTTAGATATTAACATGGTGCTTTAGAGGCTGTGTGTAGACCTACTTAGTCCTGTACTACTTTGGTTGTTTTAATTTAAGGTGTTCACAGCTTAGGCTTTTATTCTGTTGAGATAAAGAGAGAGTGCCCGTCTACAATTAGGTCATGGCCCAATCTTGTATGTTTGGGAGGGAGACAAATGCATGATAGCAGGACAAATGCCAAGTGTGCAGAAAGCATAAGCTCTACTGTAACACACCATAACAACACCTAGCTCTCCCTCACTCAAGAATTGTTTGAGAAGGCAATCTCAGTTGAGTCTTAGAGGACTACTTGCAGGATTGCAATAGCATGGAATGAATTGAGTCAGAGATGATTGAGACCACATCCTGAGCATTTCTGTGGCCAAGTGCAAAGTTTAGTTGATATCCTGAAGGTTACATATGAAATCATATCAGTTTTTTATAAGCAGGAAAGTAGTTTAATTTTCATCTGAGGGCTGGAGGAAGACACTTCCATGAGTAACATGGGGCTGTCCGAGAGACATGATCATCAGATTGTTGAAGGAATTCCACTCTCTGTTATCTAAAGGACTAATCAAAGAACCGAGGTAGATTTTGGGCTACAGAGACAGAGACCAGTGTAGGACATCTGGTGCTTCACGGAACAGGGGAACAAATGTTTATTTGTGGTTTCTGGGCACTAGTAGAGCTTCAGTTATTGAAGATATTTCAGTGGAACTGGGAGTTGTCCTAATTTGGGAAGGTTTGCCACTTACTTGTGCTTGATCACTGGTTTGTGGCTATAGGTGCAGATATGCCATGGGTACTTGGATGGGTATATTTAAGTCTTTTTCAAAGACTCTGTGCCCTTGTAGATAGATTTGCGGCCATATGTGGCTGCTAGAAAGTGTGCAGATGAAGCAAACCAGCTGAAGGTCACTGGTGGAATGACCTTCCTCAAGGGCTAAGATGGAAGTTCAGATAATGAGAATCCTTTGTATTCATTGTAGACACAGTCTTTCAATTAGCAACAAATAATGAAGTAAAGGTCCTTGGAAATCCGTGGCCTTCACCTTGTAGCCAGAAAGACGTAATTCAAAGAGTTCTTGATTGGATCCTCCTGGCAAGGAACCTTAAATTACTTTTTCTATCAACTGTCAGGATTCACAGGGCATAGGCCCCTCTACACATTTGTGTTATGGAGTATCTTTCTTTTATTTTTCTTTCCAGAAACCTGAAAAATAACTCTTATAAAATAATGACCCTGAAAAGCCAGATATTAATATAAAGGATATTTTTGAACAGTAACAAGAACAATAGATGTATGTGTGCTTATGTTTACGTTAATATTTACAGGATATGTGTGGTATGTTACATATGTCTTTAATATAGTCTGTTATGATCTTTAGTATCTTTTTTTTAAAGATTTATTTATTTATTCATACAAGCACTGGGGTACAGGCCAGAGGTGTGGAGGGGTGAGAGGATTCACCACAGAGAGCAGGAGCAGAACAGGCAGATCAACGGAAGTACACTGCTGAGGGGAGCAGCGGGCACAGCAGGAGAGGTCTGCCGCACCATGTGGGTCCCTTCCCTAGCCGGCAGCAGGGATTGAACTCGTGCTGCAGTGGCTGCGGTTTGCTCCATAGTGCGTTGCTTAACCCACTGCGCCACCAGGGAGGCCCATGATCTTTAATATCTTAAAGAGCAATCTATGAGTAAAAAGATTATTTTGGGGGGGTCACTTAAGAAAATAAGAGAAGGAATGGTGTTGAAATAGCTCTACTTTATTTTATATAAACTTCAGTGGAAAACATGGGTCAGTTTGGTCCCCAGAAGAACTGAAATCCAGAACCATTTTACTTGACATTTCACTTGACATTTTAAATTAATTTGCCTTTGCAAACTTGGAACCAGGGTAAAATTATATGTTGTAGATTGAAAGTCTTAGAGCCCTATCACTAGGATCTATTAGGTTGAACCATACAAAGTTCCAATACTTTTTATATGTTAACATAGTTCTGTGTTTCTGCCTAAGAGAAGCCTCTGTTTCAGTCTTTGCTGTACCACAAAGGTACTTGAGAATTAAATCAGGTATTCATCTCCCTGAACATGTATTTCCCTCATTCTATTAAATGTACACAGTATTTAAAGTTGATGTAGGGGTTTAATAAGACATGGTATTGAAACACACCTTGATAATAGTAGTTATTTAGATTATATTAGCATCCTCAAAAATTTCAGTGAAGTTGTTGAGTTTATAAACTTTCTTTCCCAATGAGTTAAGCTATTTCTTCTTTACAATAGAGAGTAGTTGCTTGCTGTTACTTCTTTTTGGATGTAATCTGAACTTCCTTTCATTTAATATTCTTAAAACTATTTCTTCCTTTCTTGGATTTACAGTACTGATTTCTTCTAAATGGATAGAATATATACATTTCATTAGCAAGAGGTACTCAGGTTTTCTAGTTTATTCATCTTCTTAAATGCTCAACAGAAAGTGGGCCCTCCCTGGTGGTGCAGCAGGTTGAGTGCCACACTGTGAAGCATCTGCTGCATAGCAGCGCTAGTTGGATCCCCGGCCAGGGAGGGGACCCACATGGCGCAGCAGACCTCTCCTGCCTCGCCCGCTGCTCCCCTCAGCAGTGTATTTCAGTTGACCTGTCTCTTCTGCTCTCAGTTCTGTCTCTGGTGAATCCTCTCACCTCCCGTGACTCTGGCCTGCACCCCAGCTCTTGTATGCATAAATAAATAAATCTGGAAAAAAAAGAAGTTATGTGTGATGGGTCTCCCTGATGCTACAAGGGATTAAGCACAGCACTATGAAGCAACCAGGGCCACTGCAGCACCAAGTTCAATCCCTGGCCAGGGAGGTGACACACATGGCACAACAGATCTCTCCTGCCTCGCCTGCTACTCCCCTCTGCAGTGTATTGTAGTCAGTCTGCCTGTTCTGTTCTCCACTCTGTCTCTGGAGAATCCTCTCACATACACCCCCACCCAATACCTCTGACCTGCACCCCAGTTCTTGTATGCATAAATAAATCAATCTTTAAAAAATAGAAGTTATGTTACTGAAATATAAACTGTAGCGACCCCAGAGTAAAGGTTTTTATGTATTTGGCTACATCTGCTGTGTGGGGAAAAAAAAAAAAAAACCTACAAAAAAAGAAGTTATGCATGAGGATTTCTCCCCTTATAATTGAGCAACTAGAACTATTTCCCTTACAGTTTTTTTGAGCTTTAAGTATTTTTTTGTTTAAGAGTCAAATAGCTGTGTTGGCAAAGCTTGTATTATTGAAAACGTGCTTCAGTCCTTTATGTCTGGAAAATATATCTTTCAAACATTGTTTGGATAGAATTTTGAATAACCCTAGATTAGATTATGGACCAGCCACCTGAGAAGTCTTTTGACCTTCAGTTCCTCTCCCCTAATATGTTGTTCAGCTTGCCCTCCTGTCAGAATCAGATTATGATACCCTATGTTTTTTACAGATGTATTTATGCACAGAAGAACTGAGGTACAGGCCAGAAGTGTGGGGGGTGAAAGGATCCACCAGAGACAGAGTGGGGAGCAGAACAGGCAGATCAACCAAAACACACTGCTGAGGGGAGCAGCAGGTGAGACAGGTCTGCCACGCCATGTGGGTCCCCTCCCTGGCAGGCAGCAGGGATCAAACTCGAGCTACAGTGGCTGTGGTCTGCTTCATAGTGCACCGCTCAACCCACTGTGCCACCAGGGAAACCCTGATATCCTACATTTAAAAAGAATCTTACATGATTCCACATTGTTCAGAGGGTTCAATTCTCAGTAGATGAATCAGTATGCAAAATCTTAAAATATCAGCTTGTACCATCTCTTGTCTCTGGTCCTCTATCTGGAATAATGTTTTTATTTTCATTGTCTAGCAAAGTATTCCTTATGAGACAGCTCAAATGTCATATACCTGTGAAGTTCTCTTTCCTGTGGCAATTCATCATTGATTCCTCTCTGTTTTCCATGGAACTGTGCTCATGCTTTCTGTTGTGACTATTCTTTTACTTACCTGCCTCCCTTTCTCTAGTCGTGACCTGCTATAAAGCAAGCAACTTGCATACTCATCTTCATCCTAGAAGATGAAGGAATACTTTTCTTTTATAAATTTTAAGTATAAATGGAGGTTAAGTTTCACTTGTTTATTTTTTATTTATTCATTTTTGAATACTGTCTGTCCTTTGGATTGCCAACAAACAGTATTCAGAAAAGCAAGAGAAAGTTACCCTGCATTTATACTTCTTGATTACTTACTGAATATTCACTATGTCTGAAAGTCTCAAAGAAGGAAATCACCAAGAATTTTTTAATAGGAAAAGGATTTACAGATATATGATGTTATCTCATAAGCTGGGAGGGCGTGATGAGGTCCACTTGCTCATAGCTGACCAGGAAGGGAGAAATCATGGGATAATAATGTTTTAGCATCTGGTAACAGCATCTGGAAATAAAGCTGACTTGAATGAAATGCAGTAGATGTTTGGAATTATTTAATTAATAACAGTCCAATATATTCATATCATAGAAGGCTGTTGTCTAACTGTACTCTCCCTCAGGAAAAATGTCTCTGCACTAAATTGGTTCATTTCATGGAATTTGATTTTAAGAGGAACAACGTTAAGTTACAATTGGCTCATAAATGAGAGATCAGTGATGAGGGTTGATAGGGAATTATTAATGTAATCATTGTAGATAAGTTATGGGAACAACCTTAGTTCCGCAGAAGCACTCTGTGTTCATTTCCAAAATGAAGGCATCCTTTTCACAAAACTTGAGATTGTAGAAACATACATGAGATCAGCTTTCCAGAGAGAATGTTTATCTATTTGAATCTAAAATATTAACAGCATTGATGTTAGTTGTCACTTGTTAAGCAAGTGCCCTAAAGGCAAAATCAACTGATCCCCTGCATGTTTCTCTTTATTTTTTTTTATTAAAATATTTTAAAATTTACATATACTTGCCATTAATTGTAATCCCCATGTATTCCCCATCACCATCTCACCAGTGCACCAT
>JAGFMF010011458.1:4685547-4711103 GCA_019455555.1 Galemys pyrenaicus | reverse complement strand
CTCCCAGTTGGTGGGTTGTCGCTTTGTTTTGGCTAATGTGTCCTTTGCTGTACAGAAGCTTTTAAGTTTGATGTAGTCCCACCTGTTTATCCTCTCTTTAAATAGCTCTCTTTAAATAGCTCTACCGGTGCTTGGCAGCTCCCATTGCCTTTCTCCTCCTAGGTGCTGAAGGCCAAGGCTGTGTGAAACACTTGGCTGGGTCTGAGGTTAATACTAGCCTGGAAAACTCAGCCTCAGTTGAGCCCAGCATCAGGATCTGCAATGTCCAGCTTGTCTGTTGCCTCCCTTAATGCTGCTCTTTTTTAGCTTTTCCCTTACATGATTCTCTCAAGTGAAGAGGCCTCTAGCTTGTGGATGGTTTGTTTTGTTCTTTTATACAGCTGAGCTTACTGATCAGGTCTGAAAGGTCCACTGCTACTTTTGTAACTGAATTGGGTGGGCCAACATCTTATTCAATTGGTTCATTTTTTCCCTTATTTCTCCTTTTTGAAAAATCAATAAGTGGTTTATGATGCCTTTCAAAGAGATTGAATGAGTGAAAATCAGGTTTGGCAATATTATTACAGCAACTAAATACCCTGGAGTTTCTGGGAAGATCTAATTTCAAATATTTTATCTTGTCCCATAACTGTATATTAGGTCAGCATTTCCTGATTTTTGATTAGGGAAGATATGCTTTTCTCAGCTAGCATAATAGGGAAGGGAATCATTTGAACATCTATTTTTGACAGGTATTTAGAACTGGAGATGTGTGTGTGCATGTATATTAGCATATGTGTCTATGTGTATACATATATGGATATTTGTTTATTGTTCTATATTTACCTCTATTAAAATAAAATGTCTTGATCATGTTCTGATAAAAATTTGAAGGTTTGCAGCTTCCTCAAGACCTAAACTTCTGAGTAACTGAGATGAGATTCTAATCTTGTAGTCTGGCTTCTAAGCCTATGGTCATTATTCTCAGTCTTCTTGTATCCTCAAACTTATTTTTCAGATGCAAATTTCTTTCTTCTCTAGCTTGCTCCTACTGAGCACATGGTTCTGGCTCCTGGTTCACTGACTACAGGTGTCAGGTGAAGGGCTTCCTTGTCTTGTCCACAGTCCCTTTTCTACTCGGCCTCCTTGCCTTTCTCTGCACGTTCTGATTTCTTAAATTCTTGCTCCTGAGTGATGTGAAATCAGACTTCAGACACCTGAGCTGATGCCTGTTTGAAGAAACGTGATTGATTGCCATGCACTAATTACTCAGAAGGTTCAGGAGTGGGTGCAAGAATAGAGATGATCACAGAACAGTTAAAAAGAGATTTGTTTCCTTTTGCTGCTCCCTTGTCATTTGCAAGTGTCTGTTGGTTTCCTTTCAGCCTGTTTGTGATTAAGAATCCTGCTGAGATGACACTTGGTGGTTTGAAGAGCCAAGTGTTGTGCCTGCATTTCCTCAGGTAATTTAGCAGTGGATTCACGGGAAGATCATCTGTGTTTTACAAGAACAAAGCTCTTTATAACCTTTCAAAAAATCTGTAGTGATTGCTACGACAAGAAGGTGAAGTTTTCCAGTGAGGACATATTTGATGAAATATTATTTTGTTTTTCATTAATAATTGTTTTGACAATCATGTTTTTTCACTCACTTGCCATTCTACAAATATACAGAAAAAAAAAATCTTTATGATATTTAATATCCAAAAAGGTAAGCATAGTGCAAAGGTAATTTGTTTAGCAGACACACCCATCAGGAGTCGTCATTAAAAGGTTTATATATGTCACAGAGGGAAGAGCTGAAATTAAATCGTTCTAAGAAAAATAACCTACACAGGTTTATGAGATTCAAAGTTGTAAGAGTGACCCCTAGTGACTATGTAACAGCTTAAAGCTTTACTAAAACTCAGTATAGTGTTAAATGTGAACATCTTAAACAAAAAGAGGCTATACTATATCATAAGAAAACAGTCATTTTTAGTGCAGTCGTTATACTTTGAAAATAATGTGATTTTACACAACATTAATTTCTTCCCAGTAAAATGTATATATGCTCTTTTGTATTCATCCTTCATTTGAAGTCAGTGAGCCTGCATTGTGAACCTGCTGGGTACAAAGTATTATAAAGTTCACAAGGAGGAGGAGCTACAATTTTTCCATGGTTTTGATGGTGCTCATAGATTCATAAGGACCAAAACACAGAGTACAGCTCACTGTAGAACAGTGGGTCCTGAGCGTACAGGTCTGAGAATGCAGGGCGATGGCAGGGCCTCTAGGAGAGAATCACTGTGCATTGGGTGAGGCTACTCCTGGGTGGTGGAGTCAGAGTTCAGCCAGTGGAAACAAGAGAGAGCAACTTTATTGCACCACAAAATACAAAAGTCTCATGAGTAGAGCAGCAAGTATTTAGTGAGCACAGAAAGCTATCCAGTCATGCCAGGTAGGCATGAGACACAGGCATGAGGTAGCTTAGAGAAGGCTCAGTGAAGTCCTTGTACACCATTTTTGAGCATCATTCGAAGGAAGTGGGACACACTTGGATAAATAAGTGATCTGAATAGATTTGCATTTTGTAAGAACTCCATAACTTTAGAGCATAGCACTCGTATTGAGACGATGATGGCTGGTTACAGAGATTTCATAGGGGCTACCAGCATCGCACTGTGGGAAATGGCGATTCTCTTCTCTCTTCAGCTAGATCACAGATATCTGGACAGGTGCTGCATATTTCATTGGAATTCATATTGCTAGTGTACATAGTATGTTCATAGTTTAATGAATTAATATTAGCATTTATTTTCATCAGGGTAATTGTACAAACCCATATCTATTTGCCCATGTATAGATACACATACATGTATACACGAAGTTAAAAATGTAAATAAGTTACAAACCAAAAACCACACACACACACACACTAACCTAGATGTATACTCAGATTATATATAATAAGTGGTATGCATTTTGATTATATAGACACAAAACACATAAACATTCACTCTGATTTAGTAATTATATGAACCACAACAGAACATTGCATTTTAGAATCAAACCTTTTGTACTATTCAATATAAAATATTTTTAGGTGGAAGGTAGCAGATAAAAGTGTTATATCCCTAAGTTTCCAAATACCAGGTCAGTTTCCAGATACCAAATCTAAATCTGGAACTATAAAACTTGTGCTGATGATTGCATCTTTGCTTTTCTAATCCATAAAACACTTGTTTACCTAGGGCATCTATAATAAAACATCACAGACCACAAATGGAGGGCTTGAATGGTAGAAATTTACTTTCTCACATATCTGGAGGTTGGCAGTACAAGAGAAAGTGCTGGCAAGTTTGCTTTCTCCTGAGGCCTCTCTCTGCCTTGCAGAGATTCACCTTCTTGCTGTGTTCTCACGTTGTCTTTTCTTATGCAGGTGCCTCCCTGCTTTGTCTTCCTATTTTTCTTGAAATGATACTGGTCTCATCTTATTAGCCATATACTCTCATCTATTTTCCAAATATAGTCACATTGGGAGTGAGGACTTCAACATATGAATTTTGGGGAAATATTATTTCCGTTTATGACTCTGAATAAACTTTCCCTGATCAGGAAATGAGGTAAAGTTTCCTGCCAAACTCATACTTTATTGAAAAGTACTAAATAATCAAAAATACGGTTTTTGGTAACATGAAAAGCAATTGAATTAGGGGTGATAAGGGGGATTGTGGTGTACTGTCCATATCCCTTCAGAATTGAGGTAGTTGTCCCCCCAATTATTGGGAGTGCAATCAGCTGACCTCTCAAAACTAAGTTCCACTCTTGAATTTCCCAAAGCCAATGCTACTACTCTGCTCAAAGTTATATCCCTGACTTGGTAGTGGTCTCCATCTAAAGACTAATCAGTATAGTATTCTAAAGCCTGGAACTGAATATTCAGTTGTATGGGACAACTCTGAAGGACATCCAAGCTCTACAGCTCTCTGTGGCGCTGACATAATCCTTTGCTAAAACTCCATTGAAGTCCATCTTCGATTTCAGGCCCAATTCTACCTTTTTCCCTTCTGTGTGGAAGAGAAAATGTGTGTGTATATATCTTTGTGTGTGTGTGTGTGTGTGTGTGTGTGTAATAGAGTGAAAGAGAGAAAGATAGAGGAGATATTCTTTTGCTCCTGAGAACACTGAAAGCAAATATAACTTGTTTTTCTGTGAATCTAAGTAAATTTATTTCAGAGAAATGTCAAATAAAAGTGAAATAACCTGTTTTAAATGCCATCAAATTTTAGAAGTAGAGGAAACAATTCATCTCCACATTAAGTTTTTAATTATTATTGAGTGTTCTCTAGTTGTTGGTTTGGTATTACATTCTACCATGATATAAGCACCATGAGGACAAGAGTTTTATTAAACTGGTTCTCTAATGCATTCATATCAAAAAGTAATATGTCTGGCATGTTGGGAATACTAAAAAAATCCTGCATGAAATTATGATTTATTGCATCTTCACTAGAAGGCAAATAAAAATATTGGTTGTTTGTGCAATTATTACATATCCATCAAAGCCTGGATCCAAAGCTCATCTTTCATGATATTTTTGTTTATCCCAGGTCCATCCTCACAGTATGTTCTTTTTCTCTCCTTTGTAATGTCTGTTCCTAGTAGTTGGTTGATTTCCTTTGCAGTACCATATTATTTTATTGGACAGCAAAATGAGAAGTTAAAAGTGGAGAATTGTGCTTACTTCCTATTATAAGTCAATGGGTGTGGAGAAGGAGGGTCAGATGTAGGTGGAACCTTTCCCAAAAAATCGAACATTTGGGTGTACCCTAGTATTTGGGGCTCTCTGCACAATGATTGGGAAACATACATAGCTTTTATTGTGGTGTCCCCTACTGTGTCTAAAGCCAGTTCATTTTATGTCACAGTTAACTTCTAATGATTTAGTTTTATTCCTTCTTCCTCTGTTGAATTTCAAATAGTGGAATTCCAAGCCTTAGAATAGAAGAGTAAAGGTGAACGCAAATTCTTTTAAATATTGCAATCGTATCCCATATATTAACCTGTTCTCAGAACAAGTAAACCCTTCACACCTCTATTCTGACAATTTTATACATCAAGGACACTCTATGACTTTACAGCTGCCACTTTTGTCTGCCTGACCTACGCCTTTAAATAAACTAGGCTCGGGCCTCCCTGGTGGCGCAAGGGGTTGAGCATGGTGCTGTGGAGCTTCTGCAGCCACAGTGATCCCCAGCCAGGTAGGGGACCCACATGGTGCAGCAGACCTGCCTTGCCCACTGCTCCCCTCAGCAGTGTATTTCAGTCCATCTGCCTGTTCTGCTCCCCACTCTGTCTCTGATGAATCATCTCACCACCCAGAGCCTCTGGCCTGTACCCCAGCTCTTGTATACATAAATAAATCTTCAAAAAAAAAATAATTTCTGAAGGGCATCCCTGGTAATGCAAAGGATTAAGGTGCAGCACCATGAAGCTATCCGTAGCCACTGCAGTATGAGGTCAATCCCTATGTGACCCCTAGGGAGGGGACCCACATGTCACAGCAGACCTCTCCTGTCTCACCCGCTGTGACCCTTAGCCGTATATTTCAGTAGATCTGCCTGTTCTGCTCCCCACTCTGTCTCTAGTGAATCCTCTCACCACCCCCACACATACCTCTGGTCTGCACCCTAGTTCTTGTGTGCATAAATAAATAAATTTTACCAAAAAAATCCTGAATTTCTGAGAATAGATTCAAGGAAACCAAATTAATTAGCACCCTTCAAAACCAAATGGAAAGTTCCTTATAATTTCTTTGGCAATGGCCACAATATATGAGGAAGTTCTCTATAGTTCCTAAATCAAAGCCTTCCTAGCCATAGTTGATTGTGTCTGCACATGTGTGTGTTGAATAAATTATAATTCATTTTGATAATGTGAATATAGTAAATTTAAGCCTATGTGGTATTTTAAAATTTTTCAGTGAATAGTTTTGATGTATTGAGCATTCTGGGTAATTTTTGTTAAAATAGACTTGGAGCGAGTATTAACAAAAAATCTTTGAAAATAGAATAAATCTGTTGGTGTATAGGCATCTAGCAATTTCAGGCACCCATAAGAAACTCAGATATCCAAGGTCATTTGAAGTTCTTTAGGGAAATGGGATCTTAACTAAATAGTGTCCAAGGGTAAATCACCAGCTAGTGATACCCAGCCAGTGATAACCTGGGGTATGCATAACAAAATCCATAGGGTCTATGGATGGTGATAAAAATTACTCTTTCAAGATGGGTCATGATTTACCTTTAATCATCACAATGAAGCATCTTCATTATCACTACATCTCAACTCTGTCATCCCCCATCCCTTTGCATAACAAGTCAATGATGATGACACCAAATGCCTATTTCTATCTTTAACATTTTTACTAAACTCCAGATTTATTTATCCAGTGATCATTTGAAATCTACACTTAGAAATGATGTAATCTCTTGAGCATTGGCATGGCTAAAACACTTTATCTTCTATTGTCATCCCTCAAACATTTCTTTACTAGTCTCCCTTATTTCAGTAAACAATATGATCATTGAAATTGCTCAAAATAATAAAGCATGGATTCTTTACTACTTTAAACCTTCCCTACAAATGAATTAGTGCAATAATCTTTCACTGTCACCCTTCACTCCACTCCAACCTAATATTTTCCCCCACAGCAGTCGAGTGTGTGTGCACACCTATATGTAAATCACAGAGTCTTACTGCTCATTTTAAAAACCATCAAATTTATTCCATTATTTAGGCCTCCCTGGTAGCACAGCAGGTATAGCACCACACTGTGAAGTATCCCTGGCACAGCAGCACCAGTTCAATCCCCAGCCAGGGAGAGGACTCACATGGGGCAGCAGACCTCTCCTGCCTCGCGCGCTGCTCCCCTCAGCAGCATATTTCAGTAGATCTGCCTGTTCTGCTCCCCACTCTGTCTCTGGTTTATCTTCTCACTGCCTGGAACTCTGGCCTGTGTCCCAGCCCTTGTGTGCATAAATAAATAAATCTTTAAAAAGAATAAAGAAATAAATGTGTGTTGAGAATTAAATGTATATTTTTTTACAAAATGCCAAGTTCATTGAAAAGATTATAGTAATGCTCAACTGCATTTTTTATTTTATTCTTTCTCTTTCTTATATTTTCTTCTTATTATTCAAGCACTATTCCTCCCTTTAAGCAATTAAAAATAATGGAAATACATACAAAGACAAAATAATTGTTGGAAAGGAATTTAATAGAAAAACAGGTTTCATGGGTTTGTGAAACAATTCTTTTTTTTTTTTTTTTTTACTTTATTAGATTTAATTGCATTTGACATCATTTGTAGTTCCCAGGGGGTTCCCACCACCATCACCTCAGTCCCTTGTGCTCTTTATGCCCTCATCCCCTCCTTTGGTTTTTGTCCTCCCCTCCCTCCGCCCACCCCTGTGATCCCTTGGGTTTATCTTTGATCTTTTGATCTTGTTGAGTTTTATTTGTTTGTTTGTTTGTTTTTGGTTGTGATTGCCCATTTCCTTGACAATTCTTAAAATATTTTGCTTCCTTAGACATCTTGAACTGACTAGAGAACAAAAAAAAAATCTCAACATTAAAACTGCTTCTAAAGAAACTTATAGGATCCCAATCAAATTGTCCCTGATGATGCAACTTGACACTGAGTAATTATTTGGTGGGTGGCAGAAGTTTACTCTCTAGGGTATTTTGACCGCCCTCCTTTTTGATGCAAGCCATCAAATGTCCTGAGAATGATAAACTCCTCGCAGAGTCTAGATCCATGCAGAACTTTCAGATTTCCCTGCAAGAAAGGAACGAAAAAACAAATGCTTTTTGTCCACGTGAATTCTTCTCCCCCAAGATACCTTTTAGACCTGAATGGTTCCACTCCTGTTTCAGCAAGGAGTCTTGTTCCCTGGTTTTACAGAAACAATGGCACCATTACCATTGCTGTGGACCCTCTCTGAAACTCTGGTGTTAAATTGTCTCATCTCAGACCTTTCTGTCCCTGACCAAACATGGTGACATGGGATAGATTTTTATCCTAGTCACAGATTAGTTCAGCTAGGATAAATCTGATTTTCATTTATGTCTGTGTAGATTTCCTCCTGTGAGCTGCTGCTGGGTCTGCTGGGTCTCTGCCAAGGATGCTTCCTCACCTGGAATCTTGTTTAGAGTTTCAGGCAGAAAGTTGGCAACTCAGATGTTTGTAGTCATAGTAACTCCAGGGGAAGATTAGGGATGCACACACATGAGTATGTCTGGCTATGTGACTGTGAGGCTGTCTCTCTTGATTCATCCTTCTAGCCATTCATTCTCTGATTCATCCCTAAACATTCATTGAGAATCCCTTACATGTCCTACACTTTATTTGATGCTGGAAATGCAAAGTTGAAAATTACTTAGATACTGCCTTTGAAGCAATCATTCTTCTTTGATTACTGAGGAACATTTATTGAGCCATTCATACATTGTCACCTCACTAGGCAGTTCCTTGAAATGTAGAGAGAAGATGAATAGGGATGGTAATTACCACATATTATGTGTTGTCTAGAAAATTCATAAAAAGAGAACATTCACTATGTATCGGCCAATTGGCCAGTGCCATACAATTTATAATCTCCTTATATATAGATAGACCTAAGTGGACACAATTCAATACAGTGAAAAAAATGTCATATAAGTCTGTAATAGTGGTTCTTAACTGGGGGCTATTTTGCACTAATGGGCAAAGTATTCAACAATGTTTGGAGGTACTTTAGTTCTCCCTGCTGAATAATAGTACTTGCATCTAGTGGTTGAAGACAGGGATGCTACTAAAAATCCCATAGTCCACAGGACAGCCCCCTACAACAAAATCATCCACTCCCACGTGTCAATAGTAACCTTTAGGGAAGTTCTCTATATGTGGTGAAATTCTTTGTTTATATATTGACATGTACAAATAACTGTAAGTGGAAAGGAAGGTTTGAATCACTCTCTTGAGGGCAAGAAGACTGTTCAAAGGAGAGGACATTTCAGTGTGTTGACTGTAGATTTCTTTACAAGTTCCTCTGAGTGTTCATGACCTGGAAAAATGTAGAATACATTGTGCAACAACTGTTTGGTTGTTTGTTTTCATCAAAAATTTCTGGATGATGTTTTTTCATGAGATTTTATTAGGTATACCCAATAACCATGTGAAGTATATTGGATACTATTTTTGGAGGTATTACTCACAGAAACTTTATTTAGGTATTTCTCTTTCTCGTTCAGTTGCTACCATTAGTAAGTGTCATTGCTCTCCAACTCTGATTACTGTCTGAAAAAATCTGGGTTACTGCAATAGCAGAGAGAGGAAAACTATCAAATTCTTTAGAAAATAAGTGATAATGTTTTGTTGCACAGAAAGTTGCAGTTGTGATGGTTGTCAGGGGACTTGTGTGTTTTTCTACTGTGCTAGAGTCCACATTCCAACACTACCATGGTCAAATAATATGGCAAACCCCATCATTTTAAATAAGCAGGAAAATTAATGATTCCTGTTCAGACCCTTCAGGAGGGTCATGGGCTACAGCTCCACCTAAAAATTGGCTAAGAAGTACAAGGAATTCGACAGAGATAACATGTGCCGATAAATTGAATACAGAGAGAATGTGGTTGAACTTTTGTAGACATTTCCCAAATGGGCTTGCCTTCCCCTCTCCCCAACTCTGTAGGCAATGCCAGCATTAATCTGATATTTAACTCTCCAGATACCCTTTACCAACTGGAGGTTTGTCTGATGTTAAGAATCACTAGAATAGTTGACCCCTTGCATCTTTAGCCTTTCCAAACCACCACCAACTGCGGATTCTACCTTGTCAGCATTTCTCAAATGTGCTCTTTAATCTCTGCCTTTGTTCAGGGCAAAGCTAGGCTTGGCCACTGACTATCATTGCACTCATGTAACACATAAACTATTACCTAATGCTGATCTCTATTCACAAACTGAAGTGTATTTATTTAAAAAGAAGCTTTGTTTTCAAATCAGGCATGGGGAAGTAGCTCAGGACAGAAAGAGAAGATAACCTTCATGTATTTACAATTAAAACATTATTTAATTTTATCTGGAAGCCATTTTCTGGAGGTTAGCTCTGATTTCTGAGAGGGGGGTCTAGCAAGTTATAGAGCCGTGTTAATAGTCATCACTGCACTAAGACCTTCTACTCTGTATAATAAGGAGGACTGAAATTGCTCTGAAAAGGAAAACAGATTCTATAAATGGTGTTATTTTGAACCTTTTCTGCACCCTGTAGCTTATCCCATGTCTTGCCAGGGCTTTGGATACCTCACTTGGGATTTTCTGGTTAAGACTTTGACATCTTATACCCACAACCCTGGCAAGAAATTAAACTGGTCTCTGTCCAGGCTCATCCAAAACGTCTTCCACATGAGGGATTCCATGTGGCTTTTCTTTTCCACAGACATAGGGATTTTCTGTTTGTCTGTGTATTTACCATTATACCTTCAATACCTAACTTAGTGGTGTGAATGCACAGTGTGTATCTCCAGTAAAATGTATAACTCAAAGTAAGATATTATTTTTAAAATTTCTTTAAGGTGTGATTTGAATTTCTAAATGTCAAGGTTTGAGGGCAAATAAGAGCACAAGGGACTGAGGTGAAATGGTGATGGGGAATACATGGGGATTACAATCGATGTCATATATAAATAAAGAAAAAAAATAATAATAATAAAGAAAAAAATGTCTTGCCTGAGATCCCATGCCTTATTAGTGGCAGAGTCAGAATATTGCAGGATTTGATCATGCACAGGCTTCTGAATCAATGCCTTTAGTCATCTTTGAGTAACTCAAAGTTGAATCCATCCCACTAGAGTTGTAGCTTTATTATGCACACATTTGTTAGATTTCATTCTTCTAGAACTTTAGATAGAATGAGGAGAACTGATAGATAGCATCAATTCTGTGCAAAATACACACAAATACAAATAACCAGATTTCTGTCAATTTATTTAGCAGAGGCATTATTAATTTTTTTAATATAGAAAAGGAGGACAAGAAGGAAAGAGCAGGAAAACTGGTTAAATTATATATGAACAGTATCTTTATATTATGAGGCAGAGTTGTTTTCACACACTGGACATTAATTCTATGAAATATTGTGTTCTGAAATATGTTTTTTGTGGATTCTGTAAAATGGTCTTTTGTGGCTTGTGCTAGACACACAAAAAAAGATTACATGTTTTCAGACTCATCTTGAAAAGAGTTTATAATATCAACAGTTCCTCTTTCCCATTTTCAGAACAGAAGGAAATCTAGATTCCCCTTGCAAGACACAGCTTGTCACAAATGCTAGACTAAACATTCAGAACTAAAGGTGAGCTCCGGGGAGAGTTCTGAGCTTCCAAAGGCCAATTTGTACACCCTTTCTTGAGCATTATTTTCTGACAGACAACAAAAGATGCTATTCTCCACAAAGAAAAACTTATTTATTTGGATTGTCTGCTGGAGGCTTGTTTGATGTTTCTTTGACTCTTGATCTTTGTTAGAATTAAAGAAAAGGAGAAAGAGACCAAAAAAAGACCTTATTAAATTGGTTAAGATCTGACTCTAATTCTGGAATGGAGAATGCCTTATGTTAGCTGGAAATACAGGCCTACCTTGGCTCAGTTTTCTCTGACTCCCATAGTTCTTTGCTGTTGACTTATTCTCCTCACAGTCTCAGATCCTCATCCCTGAGACAATGCAAGTGATGGCAGGAAGATATAAAGTGCTTTCAACAAAATCCCATACATACTCCCTTTAGGTATTTATAGAGACTTATAGAGATTTTATATAAATACTTATAAGTATCTCCTTTAAGTATTTATAGAGACTTAAGGTTAAATTGCTTCCTCATATATGGGATTTGGGGACCCAGCTTTGCTCACCAAACTCTGAATCATCACCAATATCCATGGAGATCACAAAGAACTTTCACAGATATTATTGAGATGATCTCCTAGCAGAGATGCCCTAATTTATGGAGGAGTCACATGGAATTTCCTTTACTGGATAGCTTTGAGGGCTTTCTACAGGGATCCAAGGATATCTAGAAGTTCTCCAGAAATGAAACAGGAAAAGTCATAAAGAATCTAGGTGACCCTAATCTTAGTCTCTTCTCTGTTTACCTATAAATCCTTGCCACACTCTCATTTGTGCGAATTGGCTTTCTCTGTTGCTTCATGTGCACGGTACAAAACTTTTAGATTAAATTGCCTCCAGTCAGCAACTCAAAACAAGTTCTTGGCAGACTTTTAATAATTAGAACTTTCCCAGAAATGCAATCTGATTGACCTGGCTTTCTTGAGGTAGAATGCCAATGCTAAGTGATTTCTTAAAGAGCCTCTTGCTTCCCTAACTAGAATCAGTTGCTCTGGTTAAGAAGTTGTCTTCTCCACTTCTGAAGTTCTGTCATGTAGGTACCCCTGTTTCTCATTCTCATTAGCATCATCATTATTATCACCCTGATTATCTCATAGAATCATGTTATAAGCCCTCCTACACACACACACACATGTGCACACACGTGTGCACACCTTCTACTTGTTTTCTTTCTCTGAATGCTAAAGGTCTGGCAACTTCAGGGCTGTCCTACACTACATTCTCAATAAATTTCCATGGTGATCGTGATGATGATACTAACATCAGCATAAATGTGTAATTCTTCTAGGCCAAGTTATGATTAATTCAGCAGGTGTCCACTTAGGACAGATTCATGCCCCCTACACAGCAGGAAGGTCAATAGAAATGCAAATATGATCATGTGAAGCCACTTTTGAATGACTTTTAATAGCTGCTCATTGCCCTTAGGATACTGTGCAGAATTCCCTAACACTCAGGATGTCTGCAGGACCTGGTTTCACCTATACCCACAGACTGATCTTTACCTCTCCGAACCTGGTGTTCATTACTCTGAACCTCTCCCGGGTTCACATGCTACTATATATTTGCACCTACTTCTGAGCTTAAATTCATCTCCCCTGACAAGTTTTTCCAGACCCAAATGTCTCATATTGTTTCCTCTTTAGCCCTTTTCTCTTTCATTGACCATCACATATTTCTAGTGAAAATTTTCCACAATACCTGAATATTATTTATTTGTGCACTTACCTACATTTCTTTTTCCCTGCTAAAATATAAACTCCAAACCTTTTACCCAATGTGCTCACCAATGAATTTATCTAATAAGGCCCAGCATCAAGCAGGAGTTCAGTCAACATTGAAGATAAGTAAAGATTTTGACATTCACTCTTATGGGCTCCACTCTTTAACATCCACTCTTCTACTCCATAAGAGTGTAAATCTCCCCTATGCTGTTAATGGAAATATGAATACAAGACACTGATTCACCATACATCTAAAGCTGAACATGTACATGACCAGGAAACATACAAGAGGCTAATCCCATGTCTGTGTGCATGGCCCAACAGAAATGAACTCAACAAAGGAGATACAAAAAAAAATTGATAGCTGAATTTTTGTATATAGCCATTCTAAAAACAAACCAAATGTTCATCAAAAGTAGATTGGGTAATTAATTATGGTATAATCATATAATGGAATATTTAGAAGCAATGAGAATAAACAAATTACCATGACAGGGCCCTCCCTGGTAGCTCAATGGGTTAAGCAACACATTATGTGGCAAACCGTGGCCACTGAAGCATAAGTTCCATCCCTGCCCCTGACTAGGGAGGTGACCCACATGGTGTGGCAGACCTCACCTGCCTTGCCCACTGCTCCCCTCAGCAGTGTATTTTGGTTAGTCTGACTGTTCTGTTCCCCACTCTGTCTCTGATGGATCCTCTCACCCCCCACGCCTCTGGTCTGTACCCCAGTTCTTATATGCATAAATAAATAAATCTTAAAAATAAAAATTACCATGGCATACAACATTGAAGTATCTGAAAAACAAAGCATTGAACAGAAAAATTCAGACATAAAATAGCATTGAAGATTCCATTTATATAAATTTTGAAACTAAATCTATGGTGTTTGAATTCATACTCTGACTTTGGTGAGGAAAAATGTTTTAGGGAGTTGTCTTCTTAGTACTGGGTGATTGTTCAAATTTTGACTTGGACAGAAGAGCGACACTTAATAATTCATTGCATTGTACAATGGCTATTTGGACTTATAAAATAAATCATTACTTATAAAATAAATGATTAATAATAAGGGGAGCAGAACAAATAAGAATTACTCATGAACACAGACCCATAGGTAAAAGATTAAAGTTATATTATGGAGAAGTATAAAAGTTTAGTGACAGATTGGAGGAAGTTGGAAGAGTCAGAAACTTTTCAGGATTTTGGTTTAAACTTATCTCCCTCTCCTTTTATGCAAGCTTCTGAAAGGTATGGCTGTCTCTTGTTCCTATCATCCTCATGGTGCTAACACTGTGCTTGACAGAGAATAAATGTTCCATAAATGCTGCATTCATAAGTGAG
Source organism: Galemys pyrenaicus (assembly GCA_019455555.1). Classification (NCBI taxonomy): domain Eukaryota; kingdom Metazoa; phylum Chordata; class Mammalia; order Eulipotyphla; family Talpidae; genus Galemys; species Galemys pyrenaicus. Next base: position 4,696,628 of record JAGFMF010011458.1, on the reverse strand, counting down.
CACCACACTTTCTGATGACATGAAGGCTCTCACGTGGTATCAGTGTATAAAGAAAAGGAGGGAAGTAGGACTCTCAGCTATAGCATTCTCAGTGTCCTTTCAACAGAAGAAACAAAGAATGAGTTGTTTGGAACAAACTTACTAGGTCTCATGGACACAGCACAGGCTAAGAAACCCTCTATTGACAATCGGCACTGATCCTAAGTCTTAAAGTTTTCTGCACAAAGTCAAGATGAAGTAAAAATAGCATCGTATTATTCTAGGTCTGACTGATGGGAACAGTTGCATAAAGGTTTCTTATTAAGCACATCAGATATTACCTTTTGTGTGACTTTGGTTTAGTTTGCTAGTCTGATTAAATTCCATTCACCAGCAGAGGAAGCAATTGGTATTTGTATATCAGAAGCTGTTCTGAATTTGGCCCTTTTAGATCATGTGGATATTTCTGGAGAGAAAGAAAAAGCCAGGATTTAGCCACTAGTTTATAAATGGTCACCAAGAACAATTAGAGATTGGGTTGCAGTGTGGAGTGCCACCAGATTAATTAGAACTCCCTGCATCTGAGCTGTTCCACACTGTCCTCTTTTATTTCATCCTGGATATGTAAAGGAATCCAACAGTCAGGTCTCAAAAGATTTTTTTTTCTTTATGGTATTTGGAATTTTTTTCTACAATATACTATTAGAAGCTTAACCATTTTCTTTAAAATATGAGTACTTAGAAAAATCAACTATTCATTTTAATACAACAACAACAAAAAAAAGTATGTGATTTTGTGTTTTTAAACAGCAGCTTTCCAGCCTGGAACTGTGACAAGGCCATGGAATTTTTGAGTGAGACTATCAGGTTTTACATCTGTACATTCGCTGTCATAGACATGGGACGACAGCAGAGGCATTTAAGTTTAAAAGCCTTGTTTTCCTTAACTGTAAAATGATGAGACTAGTATATACCTGATTGTCTTCTCAGTATACCAATATTGAAATAATACTTTCATCTCTAAAGTGGTTCATAGCATAGCATGTATATGAACCATCTTTTGTCCTAATTCTGGTACCATCCAAAACATATATACCTCACAAAGCATAGAAGGAAGGTGAGAAATAGACTGGATTCTTCAGTTATTGTGTGGTCCAGTTTTCTGCCAGGACATCCCATGACTAAAAGAGAACTGGAGATTGACTTGGTAGATATCATTTGCAGGAACCACAACAGAACAAATAAAGTAGCAGATCTGAGAGCAAATCAGCAAATTGTTATCCCACTGATAGTCCATAATTTGTTGTAATCAGGGGGTAAATTCATTTGCATAAATTTGTGCAAATTCATGGGGGAACTGTGTTTTAAAATGTCAGGGAAAGGAGATAGCAGAGTGGAAATGAAGATTGTACCAGTGACACTTCATAAATGGATGAGTACAGTTGCCTAAGATTTTCATTTTGTATACAACTTACTTCATATCCTTTTGGTATGGCCAGGAGGTCAAAAATTATATTTATGAACTTAGTTTTATGAAATGATTGCTGCTCACTCCTTCCTGTCCGTTAATGCACCCAGAAATAAGTGCCCATTTATCTATAGTCTCTTTACTTAATATTCCCTATCTCCAGAATATGGATTAAACCACTAATCTGGCAGAGCATCCAAGGAAAGCAATTAGTTCATTTAAGACAAATCTAAATATGTTGAATAAACATTTTTTGTCTTCTATGGAGCCTGTTACTCTTGAGCTTGAGAAGTACTTATTAATAATATTTTGCTTAATACCTACTTAAAGCACTCCAACTTAGCGTTTCAAAATAAGTCTGAGTCCAAAGTGCAGAAGGTTGGCAGGCAGATGATGAGGGAAGTTGAATCTCAACACTCCTTTAGAAAGTTGAGGTTTATAGAAGGTTGGTTTTGGCATATCCACAGGAAACTTATGTTTGGCTAGCCATCTAATTCTAAACAGTTCTGACATTGCCCAGGATTTGGGTATGACACACTAAATGAGCTTGATATCGTTGGAATGAAACCCAACTGGGCTAGCAGTCAGAGGATATAGATGAAATGCCAAATTAGCCTTTATTAACTTTGTGAACCTGAATATGTCACTTAGCATTGCTAAGGTTTGAAAAGTAGGGCAGTGAGTGAGTAAGTGAGTGTGCATGTGTGTGTGTGTGTGTGCGTGCCCTTGTATGTGATGTTGGTGGTGGTGGAAAGTAGAGGAGGAGATTTTATAAGGACAAATAACAAAGGCATCTTCTATTATAATGCACATTAATTCTGTTCTCTGTCCTGTACCCTAAAAGACACATGAAAGGGACACAGAGATAAACCTTTGCTACACCAAATTATCACATCATCTTGCTCATATCAGCCATGGTCCCTAACCTTACTTTGACCTTTTCTTTTTCAGGAGCAACTTTAGACCTGCAAACAAACTTTATATCATAGTGATAAAGCTTATCAGCTTAGCAGTCAGACAAATATAGGCACAGATCTAAGCTCACAGTATGTTACCTTAGATACATTATAAAACACTGCCAAGTCTCTATCTCTATATCTATAAAATAGGGAAGATAATAGCTCCTACCTCAATACTGTATATACTGAACAAGGCAGGGCTGGGGGAGAGGGTGATGCATTAAAGCTCTTGATATAGCACCTACCATAAAGCCTCAATCAATTTTGGATGTTACTACAATTGTGAATTATTTATATTTTAATCAATGTAGTTATTTCTGTCCAGCTCATGGTCTGTAACCATCTAGCCATTTTGTATGATATACCTTTACCTGTGCTGAGTTTCTGGCTACTTAATGATTACTGGGTCTGATACATAAAATATGATCAACCTTGGAAGCCCCTTGAGCCACTCCCCACTCAGGTTCTATGTGTTTCCATCTCTTCCAAGTACTCTAGATTGGGTTCCTCAGAAGAAGCTATCAATATAATCAAGAAGAATTTTCAGGAAAACAGAGGAGAGTGGGGAGTGGGGAGTGGGAAGAAATGAGGCCACATCAGAGTGTAGTATCAAACAAATCCCCTGAGAGGGAAATGTTGCCTCAGTACTACTGGAGCACTCTAGAGACAGCACTGCTGACACAGGGGTATGCGGGTACATGAGATCCCTGGATAAAGAGGAATGATCTCAAACAATTGGCAAGACAATTTACTGTGTCATTTTGTGGATGAGGACTGCCTCTAGACTCTGGAAGCTTTCCCTCTACTAAGGAAAGCCTAAGGACATGACTCCTACCAAGAAACATAGGTGCTACCTATTACCACAGATATACTTGGAACCAATATACTAAAGAAGATTTTAAACATTTTCACCATACCTACAAAAGAGCTCACTAGGTAGATGATGGGAAATTTAATTATCTTGATCTTAGGAATCATTCTATAATGTATATGTATAGCAACACATCACATTGAGTGTGTTAAATATATAGATTTGTCAGTTATCTCTCAATAAAGTTAAAAGGGGAGGAGGGTTAAGGAATCCATAGGAACAATCCATAGGAACATCAGTAATCTATCATAATAATAATAATATCATTGCAGCAGTTTCCCTAAACAAAGCACTTTGCCCTTTTTACTTTCACCTTCATCTCATTTAGCTGGATCAAGATGATTATTCTCCATTAACAAGTGGTGAAGATGAATCTCAGTCAACATACAAGCATATGTGTATACCCATAGACACAAACTTTTTTAAATTTGTGTTGAACATTTGAAGATATTTAATCTTTCTATGAAAGCGGGTCATTTGATGGGACTTACATAAATTTACTTGTGCTTTTTTTGCTTTAAAAAGGCAAGGGCAAAGAAAAGAAATCTGTGATAAAATGTATTTTTATTTTAAATATTTAAATCTCTGCTGAGTCTTGACAACTCAGTAGTCAGAAATTTGCAAAGTTGAGTTGCATAGAAAAATTATAAAGGAGCAAAAGGAATACTTGTCACTCTTGGGGGAAGGGGACATTTTCCTAATATTTTAACACTTAGTTACTGTAATGATACTTATTAGAACAGGCTCTCAATACTATTGCAGTCACTGTTAATTTGCAATTACACATGTAAACAGCTGAGTAGGAAATACCTGGATTTCTGCCACATGTTCCTCTCTTTCCAGTTCCTGCTGATCAGTTGAATCTCTCACAGCAAGTTATGGATCAAAATTGAATGTGGATCTAATGGGCCTAGGAGTTCCCCATTTATCAGTTGCTAGAATGAGAAAAGAATTGAGAAACACCTAAATTGTTGATGCCCATTGATTGTGGCATGCAAATAAAACGAATCCTAGTAACAAGGGTCATATAAAGCTCCTTTAAGCATCAACCCATAACTTTCTCTCATGGGAAAAGAGAACCAGACAGTGGGATCTTGCTCCCCGACTCCTGGAACCCCAGTCTGCCTTTCTTTTCATTTGAGTTAAGACGTTCTGGTTGCCTGGATACAGCTGAGCTTGTGAAAAAATGTCACTGAGCTGCTGTCATGATGGCCATTTTATTACCATGATTTATAAATGGATTATCTGTGAAAATGGCTCTCATTTTAATCATACCCCCTGCAGGAAAAGGCCTGTTCTCATTGGTTTGTTTCAATGACAGGTCCAACTACATTGATATTTTACCATGGTTGGCAGATGCTTTACTGCAAATAATATCCATCCTCCAGAAAGAATTAGTTAACTTCTAATAGCATTAACCTCAGGAGGTATATTCTGCCCACCCCTTCAATCTTATTTCAAATTCCTTTTTCTGGGACCTCAAACTCCCCTTAGCTTTCCATTCCATTGTCCTCTAATTCTGTTTCAAGAAGGAAGCAATAAATAATACAAATTGCTTTCACAGTGTTCCACGTATGGGAGTCCACCTCTGATGTTTCACAACAAATGGATTTCAAGTACAGAAGAGGGAGATGCACAATTTCTCTATTCTGTGGTTCGACAAGGGGAAGGTGATGTTTCACTAATGCGTCTGGAATCTATCATATTATTACCATGATTTTATTGAGTATCACATGCCGGTAGCATTACCTATATTGATGCTAGTTCTCAACAGAATCTTTCAGAAAAGGAATCATCTCTTTCCCACTCACCTCACCTACAGTTTAGCTTGTTTAAGTGGCATATTTAAGTGGCAGGAGTGAAATTTCAGTGAGCATTCTAGGATCCAAGTTTTCCTTATTTTCATCACTTTTGTGCTTCCTAATGTTTATTCTGCAGGTCACTAGACCTTTAAGATTCCTAAGCCTCTATCTACCCCATCACTCCCCAAAAATTGGATAGGGGAAAGGGGGAGGAAAGGAGATGGGAAATTTTCTGGGTAATAACCATAAATGTTCACTGTGCACATGAATATTCTAGAAGACCTTACTTTCATAAATTGTTTGATTTTTCCCCAACACTTTTTTCAACCATGAAATATGTGTTTGATTAACAATTGCTAACAGAACCCTGTGGATAAGGTTTTGGGGAAAGTTCCAAAATAATAGCAATATTAAGCACAGATTATGTTTCAGTCCTTACGTTTGTGAATTATTTTTCTTTAAAAAAAATTTACTAGGGGTCTCTCTGGTGGCACAAGGGGTTAAACCACAGGACTGTGAAGCTGTCCTCAGCTACTGCAGCATGAGTTTGATCTCTGGCCAGGCAAGTGGCCCACATGGCACAGCAAACCTTTCCTGTCTTGCTCTCTGTATTTCAGTCCATCTGCCCATTCTGTTCCCCTCTCTGTCTCTGGTTAATCCTCTCACCCTCTCCCACTGCACCTCTGCCTACACCCCAGTTCTTGTATGCATAAATAAATAAATCTAAAAAAAAGCCCTATACTTTCAAGAGTTTGAGATTAATTTTATAACATCAGTAAAATCCATAAACCTTAATAGTTCTATTTCCTGCTTTTTGAAAACCCTTCCCCTCTTCTTCAGCTCCAGATCCTGCTATTTTTACTCCTTAAATCTCCTCTTTCTCTTCTTCCTCCTCCTCATCCTTTTCTTCATCACCTTCATGATCTACGGTTGACTATTATTGCCATACAAGTACCTCACTTTTCCTTATCTCATACATTATAAGGATTTTAGAAGTAGAATATTGTTTCCCAAAGTCACAGAGATAGAAAGTAATGGAGTACAGGTTTAAACCATTATTTTTGAATCTTTGCTGTAGATTCACAAGAAAATGAATCTAGGCATTTTTAACCCTATCCCAACTTTTGCTGTTGTAAAGTTCAGTTTTGAGGATTTAAGAGACAAAACTCAAGTGTCAGCAAAATAGCCATCTAATGAGTAGAACCTAGACTTTCTGATTAACAGGTCGAATTTTATTCTAGAAGGAACTTAGCGACATTGCTGGCAACATATCAAATAGATTTTCTACCACCTCCTCCACATTTTTGGAGTTCAAATGTGTGAATCAGGTCATCTAGCATGCAATATGCTCAGAACCCAAATGCATTTTGTAACTAAATGGAAACTCCACTTTTAATTAACTAACAGTGATTAGCATATCAGTTACTCTAACTCATTACAAACAAATTGCACCAAAAACCTGACCATATGAGCATGAAATAAGCACTATTAAATTTCTATTTAGATAGAGATTCAACTAAACTGCTAGTTCTACTATCAAAAAGCAAAATTATCCTTCACTAAGATTTAGCTTGGAATCAATATTAAAAACTGCCTCTAGCTTTCACTGAGTATATTCTTCATATCTCTGTGGAATTGTCTGATCACCTGAATGATAATTAATAAAACCAAATGAACCTTATGTTCAACTGTAAGATTTTGTCAGGCATAAAAGTATTTTAATACATCTTAAAATTTCAACATTTGCAAGATTAAGATTTCCTTTAGGAACAAAAATGTGACTGTAGCCATCCTCCTTTATAGGAAACACAGCAGCACACAAATGTGACTAAAATTGAGATGTGTTTATTTTCATTTACTAATGCTCCAGTTTTTAGAGGAGATTAACTGTGCTTCTTACAAACAATAATACCTGTTAGCATCACAAGATTATTTGTGGATTATTAATTGTCTCTGCTACAGAAAGGCAACCATAGGGGAGGAAAATACCCAGGACACTCATATAATAATGAGTCAAAAAGAAAGAAATTCAAGTTTGAAACTGTAGAAATGGAGGCTTATTTGGTTTAATAAAACATACAGCAGAATGCAGTAAAGGAAAGAGAATACATGAATTTTGTAGCCAAGGGATCTGAATGTCAAACATATTTCCCCACTGACAATTCATCCTTTGGCAAGTATTAATTTCTGTGAAACTTTAAATATCTTTATCTGGAATTTACAGAGAGACTTCCATTTCTTTCTTATGATGTTGGCCTGTAAATTAAAGATAATTTCTGTAAAGTTTCTAACACAAGGTTCATACAATAGGAACTCAAAAGAGGGACTGGTTGTACACTATCCTGTGATTGTCATTTCATGAAAATGGTAAAATACGGTCAGGTTTAGTGTCCAGTTGATTTGAAAAAGGGCAGAGAAAAGCCTATAAACTGAATATCTAGAGTCTTAGTGGTGTGTGCTCCTAAAGTTTGGACAGACAAACCATATCTAAAGAAATTCAAGCCTACTTTACTCATGGGCTTTAATCTCATTGGTGCTAATTAAATTAGAAACACTATGTTATATTTTAAGCTATTACAATTTCTTGTGAATAAATCAACGATTGATGAAACCATGCCTTTTACAGATAATGATCTTGGAATAAATTGAGCTGAGAATGAATGGCCCTCAGCAGGTTATATCATCTTTGAAAGAGAGCAAAGCAGGACAGATAAAACGTGAGATGCTTTGTCTGATCTTTTGCCAACATACTCGCCTTCTAATTTCTAGATTGCTTACATGTGAAATGACACTAATAAAAATAATGCTTGCATTTAAACATGCATATATAAGCACACACATATAAAAACACTCTTTGGAAAATACTAATTGCAATTAGAAAGATATTAGGTGCTAAGTAGAAGAATAGTCTTTAAAATTAATAAACGAAAGAAGAAAGAAAGAAAAAAGCCCTGAAGAAACAATCACATGAACCTCATTATCATGTGTCACCATCATGAAATTTCTCTGGTCCAATATAATACAGGACAGTAAGTCTATTTACATATGATCTAATAGTTGCCTAAGAAGTTAATTGTCCTTTTAAGTCTCAGTCCTGGGCCTCTCTGGTGGCCTTGGATTTAAGTCTCAGCACTGTCACTCATGGCTTGAGTTGAATCCCCAGCCAGGGAGCTAACCCACATATGGCACAGCACACTTCCCCTGTCTCATCTGATTCTCCCCTCAGCAATGCATTTCATCAAATCCACCTGTTCTGCTCCCCACTCTGTTTCTAGTAAATCCTCTCACCTCCCCCACCCTGAACCTCTGGTCTACACCCCAGTTCTTCCATGCAAAAAAAAAAAAAGTCTCAATCCTACCTATGATGTTATTGATTCTTAGTATTAAAGTTTACATGAGGCATACATGCAGTATTTAATTTCCATAGGAAGTATTATAAGCTTGTTCTTTACATCAATATTTTTATGCATTGAGCTTTCAAATATAAATTAAAATGTGCATACCTAAAGAAATCACTGTTTCAAAGACCACCATTCTAGTGCTTTAGAGTATGCCTCATATTTTCATTTTATCGCTCTCCCCATATATAAATAATTGTATAACTTTAATAGTTAAAATTAAGAATTTTCAACATTTTATTCAATGTCCGTTTGTCTGTACCTACTTTCCTTAATTTGTTGAAAGTAACCTCTGTCGAGGAAAGGAGTTGGGTGTGGTTCTAAGCATCGCAGGAGCTCATGATGTGCCAGACATGCAGAAAGACAAGTTGCAGTGATGATTTCACTTAATCTTCACAGCTGACTTGTGAGATGGGTCTAATTTTCCTGATTCAGTCAGTGAGTGAGCTGAGTCCCAGAGAGTTTCTCATAGACTAGAACTACCCTTTGAAGACCAATTTCCGTGATTAGAAACCTCTGTATTTCCAAACATGTTCTTCTGGGTGTCAAGAGAACGTAACTCCTTTTCTGTTTTACCTGCCATTAAGATGGTATGCCTCACTCAATTTTTGTGTACAGTTCCTCAATAAATACCAACGAGTGGTGACAAAATGGGACTGGTAATGAAATCACCATTAAAACTTGACTTTGCTTTTGTTTTTGTTTTGTGAAGTTAATGAGAAACCGGAGTGAAACAATCAATGCATTTGGTCATCTCTAAATGAGAAACTCACGCAGGAAATTGGCAGTCATGCAAAGGAGATTCTTTTATGGGTCTGATGTAGTAGATTTTTTCCTTTAGAGACCACTCTCCCAATTTCATCAGTAACACAGAGCTGTCCTGACATTATTGTCAATATTATTTAATAACCTTACTTATGATCAGTTACTCTATTGAAGGTCACTCAAAATACCCTTCTGGTTCAGGGACTCCAGGGAGCCTAAGTAACCTTAGAATGTTTCTGGAAATTGATGCGCCTATCTTAAAGATCTACAAATTTCTGTCATTGAAAACTGACTTTCTTGTTACAGTGGAAGAATATTTATTGTCAAAGTGGTAAACACATTGGATCTCACTTATTGTGATTTATTTTGAATGATGCTATTTTAGAAAATACTACAAATACCACAGAAGCTGATAATTTCATCAGACACACACACACAAATGCAGATTTTTGACAACATTTGAAATGTCCTAAGTTTGACCATGTTGAAAGTCTTCTGAGCTGTAAAAATTTTTCTAAACTCATTGAAATTATAATATGAACGCATGGGAAATATATCTATGCACATTTTTCTCTTTTCCTGAAATAAGCCTGAATTCTCACAATGTTAGTATAATTACACAGAAGGCATATATGAATGTGTGGGACTATGATTATGCACAAACTTTGCAAATTTCTAAACAACACGTGCACAGATCTTTATGTGGCAACACAGAGGGGGAAATTATCTCTTACAATAAAATGGAGAGATGAGGACAAGTTGATCATCCAAAGAAACAAAGATTAAATAAAAGACTTAAGCTTTCATTTATGGACTCCTGCACTTTTGTAATAGGCGTCCTGTAAAGGTCAGTTATGTCGGAATTGAACTGAGTCTGTTGTCTTGGTTAAGCCCATGAGCCACTTGAGTGTTTAGGTCCAAAAGTTATTTTTGTCATCTCTCTTTATACATATATGCATTGTCTAACAGTATTAAAGGAATTATACTCTAGTAGCTAGAAGCTCTGTAAAACTCAGACTCTGAAGACAGACCAAACATCACTAAATCTTTTTTTTTTTTAAGATTTATTTATTTTCATGCATACACGAGCTGGGGTACAGGCCAGAGTCATAGGAAGTGAGAGGATTCATCAGAGACAGATCAGGGAACAGAACAGGCAGATCAAGTTAAATACACTGCTGAGGGGAGCAGCGGGTGAGGCAGGAGAGGTCTGCTGCACCATGTGGGTCCCCTCCCTGGCGGGGGATCGAACTCGCACTGCTGTGCAGCGGATGCTTCACAATGCGGCATTCAACCCTCTGTGCCACCAAGGAGGCCACCTCACTAAATCTTTGAATCACTTTCCTGTATTTTATTTTTGTATAGAAGAACTGGAGAGTGGGCCAGAGATGGGGGTGGTAAGAAGAGTCACCAGAAACAAAGTGGGGAGCAGAACAGGTACAGCTACTGAAATACACTGCTGAGGGGAGCAGCGGGAGAGACAGGAGTGCTCTGCTGTGCCATGTGGGTCACCTCCCTGATCTGGGATCGTACACAAGCCATAGTGGTAACAGTGCTGAGACTTAACCACTAGGCCACCAGGGAGGCTACCACTTGCCTATATTTTAGAACCTTGACTTTCAACAGGGTCTCCGTCTTAGCAAAATGTTGCCTAAAATATTTTCAAATAACAATAGATTCAGTAACAAACTCACTTTATTCCTGATCTCAGTTTTTTTTAATTTTATTTTTTATTAATATAATTTTTTTAAATTTACATATACTTGCCATCAGTTGTAATCCCCATGTATTCCCCATCACCATCTCACCAGTGCACCATCACCTCAGTCCCTCGTGCTC
>JAGFMF010011458.1:4651680-4685497 GCA_019455555.1 Galemys pyrenaicus | reverse complement strand
TTTCTTTTGCCTTCTGACTTACTTTGCTGAGCATAATCCCTTCCAGATCCATCCATGTTCCTATGAATGAGTCTAGTTTTTCATTTCTGATTGCTGAGTCATATTCCATCGTGCCTATGTACACAGCTTCCCGATCCACTCATCTGTTTTTGGGCATTTAGGTTGTTTCTAGTTTCTAATTGTATTTTATGGGAGAGATGATAACACTGCACAAAATTACTGGGATATTGAGAAAAGCATCACTATAAAGCCCTTGATATGGAACCTGGCATTAGGAAAGGGCCCTTGAATGGGCAGTGGTCACAGTGGTAATTGAGTGTGGTTAGTAATACCAATATTTACTTATTTGCACAAAGCACTGTTCTTATATGAATAACCTGGTTTATTGGTAGTTTCCAAAAGGGAAAAAAGGAATTATATATTGGTGGTCCTAAACCTCATCATAAACCAGCTCAGTGTCTCAGTACAACAAGTGATCGCTTGTTACCAGAGGGCCTGTTGTTGAGGGAAGGGTTAGGTGCCTATGTCTAATACAGTGTAAAGACACTCTCATAATACACACCCCTGCTGAAATGGGCCATGTTTGTTACAGATAGCTTTCTTCAGCCCTCAACCAACATTTTGAAAGTGATCTCAGAGACCAGTTGGAAGTGTTTTTCTTGAGAAAATAAGTGGCTGACATTTCCCCAAATCAATCTTTGCAAGAATGAGGAATAAAGAAGAAAGCAGGTACTCACCAAATATAGAAAAAAGAGGCTATGAGAGGAAGACATTAAAGAACACCAATCAACAAATCAGAGGAATCCCAGAAGATGGCAACTGAAAGGGTGAAGAATTTGAAAATCCATAACATTAAAAGAGTATGCAAAGGCTTATGGGTAGCCAGAGATTTAAAAAAATAATAATAAAAGCCATTGTCTCCACTATGGATAACATTAATAAATTTAGTCATAGTTGATTTAATCTGACAATAGAAGTTAATTGACGTAATATAAGAAAGAATATGCTAGTAGACATATCCAAAGATGTAATATGTTATCACAAAAAACAGAGGTGTCTATCAATAAATTTATTCTAGAAGTTAAATATTTATTGTTTGTGGCTATTCTTTGGGGAAAATTGCATATGGAAGAACAAAGTGAGCTTTCAATGTCAAGATGATCTTCTAAGCAGACATAATAGATTTGGATCTGATAACCCCCACTCAAATACCAGGCAATCATAATAAATTCTTGTTCTGTAATAAACCCAATGAGACCAATTGAAACAGCATTAAAAAGTTTTAATGATAATCATAGACCTATAGAGTTTCCTTTTTGAGGTAACATTGATTGGAGATTCAACTCCAACAGCAAGGAAAACAAAGACAAAAATAAATAAATGGAATTGCATCAAGCTAAAAAGCTTCTAGGCAGGCAAATAAACTATTGGTAAAACAAAAGACACCGCTTGGGGCCCGCCCTGGTGGCACAGTGGGTTAAGCAACACACTATGAAGCAAGCCGCAGCCACTGCAAGCACAAGTTCGATCCCTGCCACCGGCCAGGGAGGAGATCCACATGGCGCAGCAGACCTTTCCTGCCTCGCCCGCTGCTCCCCTCAGCAGTGTGTTTCTGTCAATCTGCCTGTTCTGTATTCTGCTCTGTCTCTTGGATTCTCTCACCACCCCCACACCTCTGGCCTGTACCCCATGCTTGTATGCATAAAATAAATAAATCTTTAAAAAAAAATAAACATAGGCACCACATCATACATCTGGCAAGAAGTTAATGCCCAAAATCTACAATGAATTCATGTAACTCAACAAGAGCTAAAGAACCCAATCAAAAAAATGGGAAGAAGACCTAAACCAAACTTCTCATAGACTTTTGAACCTGAGAGTAACTTCAGAAATTATCTAGGTAAATTTCCATAGAGAGATTTTGTCAGCCTGGACTATCTGGGACAGGAACATGGAAATGAGACTGCAGAGAAAGTATCTGATTCTGTAAGAAAGGATATTTTCTCCATCAATAATGGCTGCTATACACTGTGGATGAGATGAACATTGTGGCCTAATCTGTGCTGCTTCCTTACTTCATAACTGGGGCTCAGAAAATGCCAGAATTCCCCATTGTTTATTAAGTCATGGAAGAAATCATGTTTTATCAGTGATCTGTCATGAATAAATTGGCTCTATGCAACATTTCTATTTACCTTCTATTTGTTCCTTCTGTACACAGAAACTGACATAAGAGCACTAATTTTATGTTTGAATGACTTTGGGAGATTATCACTTTCTTAGCACTTATCATGTGTCAGGAACTGGTCTAAATAGTTTCTATATTTAATTCATGATCTTCATAACAACTATATGAGGTTTCTATGTTTTAATCTTGATAATTCTCATGTTATAGATGAGAAAACTAGACCCAATGACATCAAGCATCTTATTTAAGATCCTATTATATTTAGCAGAGCTAGGAATTTATTTTGGCAGTTCAGCGCTACAGTCCAAGCTTTTAAAAAACTCTGTTTCTTTGTCTTAATGAGATGCTTGTTCAGCTTCACAAGTAATCAGTGAAAGCTTCTTTACATTACCTTATGGATGTCCCTGGTGCCCGAAATAAATTCTTTTGGATATCCCTGTTTGGTATTATCCTTACAATACCTTCCCTAGCAGAGAGAGTGATGTCTGCAAATCACTCAGAAAAGGCTGCTCATCACTATCAAAATAGCTTTCCAAAATTAAGAAAAGTGAAAACCCCATTTTTTAAGTCAAACACTAATGTTTCGAGAAAACAGTTCTAAAATTCTGTTAGACTTAATGAAGAAAGACATTGGCACAACAGTGTTTACTCGCTCACCTTTCAGCACCTAGTAGTTTCCTGAAGAACACCTCCTTTTGACCTGTTATGCTATGAAAATTATTTTTAAGCTCATAAAGAAATTAGCAAAATAAGCATTTTGCGTTGAAAAATTTTCCTTATGAAAGACAGATTTCTTAACCACAGTGTTCCTCTAAATTGTATGCAACTTGCTAATTACAAAGAAACCCAGGTTTTGTTAAGTACAGACTATTAATGAAAGAAACGTAGTCATAAGACTAACTGCAGCTGTTGACGAAAAAAATATAAGAAGTTGAAATAATAGGGTGGAGTGGAAAAGTTGGAGAAAAATAAATCTGCTGCAAAAGGATTTGTGGATCTATGCCAGCAAAGTCAAAGGGAGGGTGGGGTTCCCGATTCTGCTTTTCCCCATAATTTGAGGGCATGCATGTGTGTGTATTTATATGAGCTAATCCCCAACTTTACCAACACCAGTTGACAAATTAAATGAGACAACTTAAGCCTAGAATAAGGAAAGCTGCTCATTTAAAAAGCATTGCGTTCAAAGGTATAAGAAGTTTAAAGACACTGTAATATAAGAATTGGTGATAGGAATTTCACAGGGAATAGAGCTGAGAAGAGAAAGTAGACACTGTACAAAAATGTAAAATATATAAAAAATAATCATGAAAGGTCTTTAAAAATGTGTCCTCACTACCTCACATCACGTACAAAAATCAACTCAAAATGCAGAAAGGACCTAAATGTAAGACCTGAAACTATAAAATTTATATAAGAAAACATAGGTAAAACGCTACAAGATATACATCTCAATTACACCTTTCAAGATGCAACCCCCAAAGCAATAATAAGAGAGATGATAAACAGATGAGACTACATCAAGCTAAAAAGCTTCTGTACAGCAAAGGAAACATTAAGTAAAACAAAGAGAAAACCCATTGAATGGGGAAAAAAACTTTGCGCTCCACACAACAGACAAGGGTCTGATCACAAAGATATACAAAGAACTCACAAGACTCAAGAAAAATAAAGTAAAAAACCCAATCAAAAAATGGGCAGAAGAACTTAAAAGACTTCTCCAAAGAGGATATTTACATGGTCAACAGGCACATGAGAAAATGCTCAACATCCCTCATAATCAGGGAAAAGCAAATAAGAACCACAATGAGTTACCAACTTACACCAGTAAGAATGGCACAGATCAAAAAACGAACAACAAATGCTGGCGAGGATGTGGAGAAAAAGGTACCCTAGTACACTGCTGGTGGGAATGCAAGCTAATCCAACCATTATGGAAGGCCGTATGGAGGTTCCTCAGTCTACTAGAGATGTAACAACCTTATGATTCGGCAATCTCACTCCTAGGCATCTACCCAAAGGACACAAAAACACCAATCCAAAAGAGCACCTGTACCCCCATGTTTATTGCAGCACTATTTATAATTGGTAAGACCTGTAAACAATCCAAATGCCCAGAATTAGATGACTGGATCAAGAAGATGTGGTACATATACACAGTGGAATACTATTCAGCAATCAAAAATGATAAACTAGAGCCTTTTGTAGAAACATGGATGGAGCTAGAGGGAGTTATACTCGGTGACACAAGTCAGAAGGCAAGAGAAAAATATCGGATGGCTTTACTTTTGGGAGGAATGTGAAAGAGCAACAACTACAAAGTAAAAAGAGGGAGCTCAAGGAAATAGGTAATTACAACCAAAACCAAACAAACAACAACAACAAAAACTCAACAAGACCAAAATGTCAAAGATAAACTAAAGGGACTGTAGGGTGGGGAGGGCAAAGACAGGGAAGAGGCCAGAGGGTGCACAAGGGACTGAGGTGATGGTGCACGGGTGAAATGGTGGTGGGTACTCCCAGGGGAATACAAATGATGTAAAATATAATTAAATCTAATTAAAAATATAATAAAATGAAATATCAGAATGCAAAAAAAAAATAAAAACTGTGTTCTGAGGGGATATCAAAAAGGATCTGGAAAACATGAGAGAGATCCATATGGCAGAAGGTAAATTGGCAATGGCCATCCAAGCTTAGACATAACCAGGGAGAACTTTCATTCTGTCTCTCGTGGTTCAACTAGCTTAGCATGCTGTACTTGCTCCTTTATTTTCCCTTTTTTCTATTTCTCAATTCATCCACTTTTGTCTTTTCATGAATAAACATTTTCAAAAACTTCTTGTTCATGATTTTACTCATTTGATAATTCTCTTTCTTCCTCATTAGAAAATAAGCATAGTGAATGCTAGACCCTTGTCTGTCTTACTAAGTGTATATTCCCAACACAAAGACTAATGCTTGGCATAGAGAGGGTGCTGTACTGTAGAAAAAGGAGGGTTATGAGGCAGTAGCCTGGCAATATTGAAAGAACTGGAAATAATGGGAGGATAGTATCTCATGGATAAGGAAAACTGCAGTTACCACTCACAGAGAGAAAATGCAGATGAGACACAGTAAGGTGATCTTCTGTTTCACCCTCTTATTCTAAGCTGGTATCCATTTAACACGCACTAAGACACTACTACATACTCCATACTTGCCACTTGTTGGAAAATGATGAAAAATATCCAGTCATTCCACTGAAGGAACTTGAGTTGTAAAGAAGCAGATAAATGAATGGGCAACTACAGCACAGTTTGGAGATTTTGGATAGTGTTGGTCAAACGTAGATGCTTGTGACACATTATTAAAACTTCTGAGAATATTATGAGGGGAGAACTTAGGACATGGACTAAAAACTAAGCAATGAGTGGAAAATTCATTATCTGAATTATAGGGAATTAAGAATGAGGACTTGTGAAACAAAGACAGAATAGGATAAATTGGAAAACTTTCTAAAATCTGGAGTTGTGTTTTTCAATATGGTGGTCATTACTCACATGTAGCTATTTTACATTGAATTTTAATTGATTTAATTGGATTGAACTAAAAATTCTGTCATTCATTTCAATTTTTTGACAGGCACATGTGACGACTGGTCACCATATTCAAAAGCACACATATAACCCATTCCCATCACCATAGAAACACTTACTGAACTGAGCTGGTCAAGGGAGTTTTACCTATTCTCTGCTTTTTTTTCCTTGCCCACATCAAGGTCAAATCACCTTTTTCCCATGGTTCACAATATTCACAACTCTCTAACATCATTCATTCATTCACTTATTAATTCAAAAACTTTTTTTTATATGACTCGTGTAAAGTTATTCTGTGATTTAGGAGTACAAAAATAATTATGGCTAACCTGTCAACTGTATATACTCATGCAATTTATAACATCTTGGGGAAACAGACAATAACCAAATAAGCACATCTAGAAATGAAACCACTTTAGATAGTGGTATATAATCAAAAATTAATTTCTTTTTTTGAAGATTTATTTATTTATGTATACAAGAACTGGGGTACAGCCCAGGGGGTGGGTGAAAGGATTCACCAGAGACAGAGTGGGGAGCAGGACAGGCAGATCTACTGAAATACACTGCTGAGGGGAGCAGCCAGCCAGACAGGAGAGGTCTACTACACCATGTGGGTCCCTCCCTGGCCAGGGATCGAACTCATGCTTCCTTCTGCTTCATAGTGTCTTGCTTAACCCATTGCACCACCAGGAAGTCTCCTAAAATTAATTTCATTGGTTTAAATTAGATTGAAGAGAGATATCTTTTGTCCTCATCTCTTTTCCCTAGAGGTGACATCAGAGCACCAGAATGAAAATCTTTACCTTTTAACTTGTTTCTAAAATAATATTATATATATGTGATGTACAAAAGCCTGTATATTGTACATATCCCTTTAATAACATAGGTGGCTATGCTATCCAATCCAAATAACAGGGCATGCAACTCAAAAAGAATTTGATATTGACTTTCTGAGATTTATGAATATATTGATAAAAGATATGACAAAGAATATAAATTAGCTGACATTTAGCTAACTTTTTGCTCAGTCTTTGTTATAAAAAAGATAGTGGTAGTGAAATCCAAATGATTAGAAAATCTAGGAATATTGTATCATGACTTGATTTTGGTGCCAATTTTTTTCTCTAAACTTGGAAAATATCATTTCTTTAACACAATATGTGTTTCCTCTGTCCAGTGTATGGGGGAACCTACAAATGTAGATCAGTTCCAGGAAATACACAACATTGTCAGTTGTCTAATCATACCATTAGGAAGGAAAGAGAATCCACAGTCTCTGATCAGATAGCATCAATTTGCTGGAAAATAGGATTTTGGTTTATATCCACAAGACATTGTTTGAGCAGCCATTAAAAGTGTAACTATTTATTATCATTATATTAAAATATTATATTACAGAACATGTTGAAGGAATTATTTTATGCAAAGAATCACTCAAAATTAAAATTTGCCTTTTGATATACATACTACATACTATGCAGTCAGGAAGTCATTATGTCCCAGAGAGACTGTTACTCTGATGAAATTTGATCATGAGTGTGTGACCTACTGGTTCAGAGTCTCATTTATTCAACGAGTCTGTTTTTCACATAGCAGACACATCCATAATGTTTATTTCTTGTTCTGTGCATCATAGCTAAGCATGGGTTGCATCTGTTTAAGTAAGATTGGACCATTTTTTCAAAGTTTAGAACACTTAAGATTTAATCTTGAGGTTGGAAGGAGCCCATTTTCTACCAAGGTAGAATTTTTTTCAGCATTTAAATTTAGACTGTTAGCCTAAAAGTAAAATGGACAATTAATTTTTTTTTAAGATTTATTTATTTATACATACAAGAGCTGGGGTACAGGCCAGAGTCCAGGGTGGTGAGAGGATTCATCAGAGACAGAGTGGGGAGCAGAACAGGCAGATCTACTTGAAACACACTGCTGAGGGGAGCAGTGGGCGAGGGAGGACAGGTCTGCCGCGCCATGTGGGTCCTCTCCCTGGCCGGTGGCAGGGATCGAACTCGTGCTGCAGTGGCTGCGGTTTGCTTCATAGTGCATTGCTTAACCCACTGCGCCACCAGGGAGGCCCCGGCAATTAATTCTTTATCACATCCATGCTACTACAAAATAGTGACCTATAGCCAATGAAATTCACAAATGCCTAATGCATAACCGATTTTTGAATGTTTTAATAAAGTGGGCATAATAAGGTATCTTTTTGTTGAGGACGTATGATGTGATAAATGCCCATGGGATGGGAAAGAACTGCAGAGCGTTGTTCCATGGGTGCATTCACAATCAGTCCTTGAGCAAAACAGAGGCTAAGCCTAAATTTTTTTTCTGCAGTTGTATGTTTGGGGAGATGGAAAGGCTTCTAATTCTGTTTATTTTTCACTTGCTGCAGTCTGTGCCTATGCATGGCCCTTCATCTCCACCCCCAGGAAATGGGCAAGAACTCCCTTGACCTCTCCTGTGTGACTAATTGTTTCAGTGGGTCATGACTAGAAGCATGTTCTCAGTGTGTTAGATTGATAAGTATTATGTTAGCTCCTTGAAGGAGGGGGAAATGTCCATTTTTCAGCCTTTTTTTTTCTAAAACATATTCTAAAGTGTGTTCGTAGAAAAATTTCTGAGAAATGGGAGTACAGACAGGAATAAGACTTTACTTTCGCCACAAGCTGAGATTTCATAATATATGATATAAAAGCAATTTCAGTGGTATTTAAGTGGTGTGTGTTTGTATGTATGTGAGTTTGTATATGATTAAATCACTATATGTAGGATTAAATGGTTTTCGTATTTTGTGTATGTGATTGTCTAAACTATATTTTCATAGTAATCAAAGATATGTAAAATATTTAATTTTATTAGCTGTATATTTCTCTGTGTGTGTGTATAGTTGTTTATTCACTAATAGTATTTTATTTTTTAGTGATAAGTAGGAGATGGAGGGGGATAATAAGGTAAATCAGACTTAATAGGTCAGTGTCCATTTTCAAGTTTCTACTGAAGGAGCACATATCTTTGCTTTGCACAGGTGTGTCTGAAGGTGAACTCCATTCTCATGCATTTCGTTAAAGAGTTCAGGAGGCTACCAAGTTTTTCGTAAAAAGCAGACATTTAAATTATTGAGAGATTACCAATAGTGATATGGTACAGACTAGTTTAGGTCATGGTTCCTCTCATCAAGAGAGTCTCTTTAAGAGATTAGGAAAGTAGAAAAGTCTTCTAACTTTGTGGTTAATTACTTTCTGATGCTAAACATCCTGACCTCTACAAAGTATATGATGTGTGTTACCCCCAGCATTTTGAATAATAAATTTCAGTATTTATAAATTATTCATTCTCATTCATATAGAAAAATATCTTTGAATTCCTAGAGGATGGAATTACTGAAATCTTTTAATAGAGAACTTTGGAGATGTTTTGGAAAATGAAAATGATAATTTCAACAACCAACCTAGCAGTGTAATGTTATCAGCTTGCTCTATAAAATCATAGTGTGCTTGTGACTTGAACTATTAATTTTATTCTTCTAAAGCTGAATGTATTTCAGTGAGGCAGTATGTTGAAGCCAGAGAAAAGGATTTCACTCTACCACTTGCTGGGAATATGGACATGTAAATGCTGAGCCTCACTATTTATGTTTAGTGTTTTTAATGTAAATAATAAAAAAATAGATATTATATAAAAGTAATTACCTCTTAAAATATCCGTGAGTACGGTTATCAGATTTAGGGGGTGGAAATCACAGCACAAGGGACTGAGGTGATGGTGCACTGGTGAAATGGTGGTGGGTACTCCCTGGGGACTACAAATGATGTCAAATATAATTAATAATAAAAATAAATAAATAAATTATTAAAAATTTGAATTTTAGATAAATTTTGGGGACAATTTTATTTAAGTATGTTCCATGAAATATTTGAAAAGCAAGCTATAAAAATTTATTCTTTATCTGGATTTCTAATTTAACTGTAATTCTGACATTTAATCTTCTAATCCTATATGTGAGAGTTATTGGAGAGAACTCTCAAAATATCTGTGTTAATTTCCTTTTATTCTCATGGATGTTAGTAGATATCAACAAAGTAGTGCAGTGCTATGGTTTTCATCTTGTACAAACATCCTTGGGTTCATGTCTTCAGCCTTTCTCTTCTCAGCCATGTGCATTTAAATACTTTGTTCAATCTCCCAATATTTGAATTCCCTTATCTCCATTGAGTATTAAAAATAGTTCTCAACACATATAGTGGTAGTATAAATTAAATATAAGGTAATATACGTACTAAGAATCTGCTTTTTACATGCGCTGTAGTTAGCATATCTAATACCATCTATGATTTTTGCATTAGAGTATACACAAAACAAAGATGTAGTATAGAGAAAAGGAATGAGATATATATATATAGAGAGAGAGAGAGAGAGAAAGAAAATGAGCCAGAGCCAGCCAGCAAGCAAAGGAGAGGAAAGGGAAAGGGAGTAAGAAAGAGAAAAGATTCACCCAGAATACCAAGAAGTGCTAGAGGAAAAATATATACTTCATTATGAAGGATAGCCACAGTTTTGATTCACACGCAGGTGAGTTTGGTTCTAAAAATGATTGGCACTTTTTTTTTTTTTCAAATGGAACTCTCATCAAAGTTGGTTAAAAAAAAAAAAAAAAAGCTGCCAGGATCTTATCCAAATAAATACATTTGGAAAAGAACCCATCTCTTGACTTATGTGAAAATAATGAAAAGATGTGCAGGGATGACACATTTCAGGGATAAATTTGAAGAGAATTGTTTCCTACAATTTCACAAAGGGACCTTAGGGAAGGAGAACCTATTCCGTAATTAAATCGCTTTGGCAGACCTATGGAGATGTCACTTGGAGATTTGTGAGGGAGTTTGAGCACTGCTCTCCCCTGGGAGGGTTTCACTTTGGGGAATCTGAAGCTTTACTTAAAGAGGTCATTTGCTCCATAGATTCGAGGAACAATTACAGCTGTGACAGAATTTCTTGTTATTCTAAGACATGTGGCACGCCTTTCATCTATTCACATATCAAGCCACGTTGGATTTGTTCTGTGGATGTAGGTATGTTTTAAATGTTTTAGAATAAGAATTTCAGGTTTTTTGTTTAAAGAAAAAAAAAAGGAATGGTAACTGGCGCTACATTTATGTTCTTTGAATCCTACCAACTGTCCTGCCTATTAGTAACATTGTCTAGGGGACAAAAGGAGGGACCTTTCCAGTCGTAAGTGCAGCTGCTTCAGAAGGGCTGCAGGATGGTACTGGAGCTCGTGAGGCTGACAGCCAGAGCACCAACACTGCCTGCTCAGTCAGCTGAGGGTGCGGCGTGGAGGCAAATAACAAGAAGAGATGACATTAAAGAGGGATTGGTGAACTAGGAAAGGAAAGGAAAGAACTTTAGTCAGAGCAGATGTGTCAGAGAATGTCCGCTGTTCTTTCCTGAGGTTAGGGATGTGGTAGGAAAACATTCATTTGTGGGGGTTTTTTTGTAGATAACCAAGATGCCTGAGCAGGCAGCTTAGGTGTATTGCTGGAGACTGAAATATTTTTGGAGATATTAAGATATTTGGAAATATTTGAAGATGGAGACATCTTCCTCATCTATTTTATTGATAGCAAGTACTTGATAGGAGCGACACGCCAGGGAACCAGAGCATGAGACCCTGGAATCATACAGAACCCAAATTTGAAATGCATTATCTTAGAAAATGTACCTCATCATTCTATGGTAGTTTCTCTGGTAAAGACATGATTAAAAATAAAAAAATACCTTAAATTTTTATTGTGAAAGTAAACAATGTATCGAAGTGCTTAATGCAGAAGGCAGCATGAAACAGAACGTAAATAATGTTAACTGTCATGTCCACCACCACCATAATTAAAGATCATATCATTTTACATAATATCCCCCTCACCCTTGTCTATGTAGCTAGTACTATAAAAATGTATGTAGAGGCCTCCCTTGAGGCACAAAGGGCTAGTGTCAATACTAGGAAGATATCTGCAGCCACTGCAGCATGAGTTCAATCCCTGGCCAGGGAGGGGACCCACATGGCGCAGCAGACCTCCCCTGCCTTGCCCGCTGCTCCCCTCAGCAGTGTGTTTCAGTCAGTATGATTGTTCTGCTCCCCACCCTGTCTCTGGTGAATCCTCTCACCACCTGAACCTCTGGCCTGCACCCCAGCTCTTATATGCATAAATAAATATTTTAAAAATTTAAAAATGTGTATATATACAGAAACATATTTTACAGTAAATCATGGGGCTACATGTTCAGTAATTTATAAATTACATAAAGCATACCTTTGATAGCATTGTAAAAAAGTTCATCAAAAAATGAATGTATATTACAGGATTTTCACTAGCATAAATGTTCTTAAGTCAAAATGTTCATGTAAATGGAATGCTAAATAAATGTCTATAAAGGACAGTGAAAGGAATACATGAGAAATTAAAAACTAGAAGCTGAGTAACTAGATATTGTTTATACAGTAAGAATTATTTTAACTCACCATTGTCAAAAGGTCTGGTGTTTTCCAGATCTAGAAATGGATATGGCCACATACAGACACTAGAATTTATGTAGTCGGTGGGGCTTGCTTTGTGAAATAGTTTTTGGTAAAGTAGCCAGGGCCTGGGAAGAATGCAAAGGATTTGAGTCTGTGAGATAAGCAATTGGAGAGAGCACCTTGTTCTCAAACCAATTTTCTCTCAACATATTTTCTAAACCACAGGCATCACCACCCCCATATCATACCTCCTCTGGGACCTCCATGCCCTTCATATCACTCAGTGCACTTCTGTCAAATCACCAGTCATGTTGCTTTATAGTAAGTGGCTGGTTACATATAGATTTATTTTTTTTATTAATATAATTTTTTTTTAAATTTACATATACTTGCCATCAATTGTAATCCCCATGTATTCCCCATCACCATCTCACCAGTGCACCATCACCTCAGTCCCTCGTGCTCCCATCTTCCCTCAACCCTCCCCCTCCCCTCCCAACAAGTGTCCCCAGTCTGTCCCTGTCTCCTCATTCCTGGTTTCTGTGTCTTTATTGCTGTTATTGTTATTATTATTGTTCTTATTCCTTTCCTTGATCCTTATTTGGTTCCCTTATGTTCCTCCTATGGGAGGAACCATCTGGTATTTTTCTTTTGCCTTCTGACTTACTTTGCTGAGCATAATCCCCTCCAGATCCATCCATGTTCCTATGAATGAGTCTAGTTTTTCATTTCTGATTGCTGAGTAGTATTCCATTGTGTAGATTTCTCCCTTGTTCTTTTAGCTCCTAAAGGGCCAATGGAATGTACCATTAGTTTATTTAGAGTGTATGGGAAGGCCTGGGACAATATTGATGCAATTAATATGATCTCTCACATTATGAACTCAATGGGTCACACAAACAGACATAAAATGAGTCTTAATGAGTATTTTGAAACAAAGGAACAAAGGAATGTTAGTCGATTCTTTTAAACATAGCAGAAAATGCAAAGATGGTAAGTTTCCACTCTTGACCAGGAAGTTAAATTTGAATAACTTACAATCTGTGGAAAACTTGTCAGTGAAGGGAGAAGAGAATATAACAAAATCTTCTTGAATTAGTTATTGTTACCTTGGATCATTAGAGTTGTGTATGTAACCTTGCATACAACCTGTAAAAATCCATTGTAATAATATTAAATTGCTCAATGATTAAGAGTTAATTTCAATGCAAGTTCTATACCTTCAAGTTTTTCAATTCCTCTAAAATTTTAATATATGAAAATTTATAAAAGATTCTTAAGCTGCTTTTCATAGATCATAGATTGATAAAGAAAATTAAAAGCCTAAATTTCCTTATCAAACCAATCTACGATTTTTAATAAGTTTAGAACACAAGAGGGAACTTAATTTTTATTAACTTGTAGGGAATAAAATCAACAATTGCATTCTAACATTTTCCTTAGGCAATGAAAAAACAACTAACTTTGCTGTTCTTTTGTCAAGGACAAAACATGAAAAAGACAATACGTTTATATCAGGAAACTGATGATATTTATAACTGCAGCTACTTTTAGATTGTCTTCATTATAATTTTATTCTGAATTATCCCATATTATATTATGTTTAAAAATTTAAGCGAAAGTGTCATTATTTTGGAGACAGGCAGTACATGAACCCTCTATCAATAATGAAAAATATGATGGTTTTAGACAATTTCTTATATTCAGAATAAACGGCATTTTTCCCATTACAAGCATAAATGATACACACTTTTCTCAGTGTGTATTTATTATGAAAATAGCTATTTCCTTACATCACAGCACAAATGTGTGCTATTTTTTCTTATCTAAGCTAAATGGCACTCCAATTTCCTCATGAAATTATGACTAGAAAATCTCAGACTTTATTATTTAACTATCAAAATTCGATTTGGAAAATAAATTATATTTAATAAACATAGCTAAAGAATGAAGATTTGTTTTTTCCTTTTATTTAGATATTTATAATTTTGTCATGAATATAATTTATTAGTTTTTTTTGTTGTTTTTTGGTTTTTGTTTTGTTTTTTAAAGATTTATTTATTTATGCATACAAGAGCTGGGATACAGGCCAGAGTCACAGGAGGTGAGAGGATTCGCCAGACAGAGTGGGGAGCAGAACTGGCAGACTGACTGAAACACAATGCCGAGGGCAGCAGCCTGCTAGGCAGGAGAGGTCCCCTACACCATGTGGGTCCCCTTCCTGGCAGGCGGCAGGGATCGAACTCGCGCTGCAGTGGCTTCGGTTTGCTTCATAGTGCATTGCTTAACCCACTGTGCCACCAGGGAGGGGCCTAATTTATTAGTGTTTAAAACTGGGTGAAGATGTTAATATCATTAGGAAATTTGTTTTTATCCATTTACCTTATTATTTACAACAGTTTTGATTTAAAAATCTACTTGGGTCCTATGATGGAATCATACTATAATGTAGTATGAATTTATATTTAGGAAAATTGGGATTCAGTAGAGAAATTATTTAATTTTACTGACTGGACAAATTGAGTTACACGGTTGTGTTACATTTATGAAATGCAAAGCAGGAAGGGGAAGTGTCAAGATGAAGTGTAAAGCATGTGGAGACATCACTATCGCTAATAAGTTACAGATACACGATTGTTAGACCTAGCTAAGAAACTAATAGATCAGAAAAGATAAACTCATGCCATTTTCAGTAATATGGATGGAACAAGAAGGGATTTTTCTAAGTGAAGTAGACAGAAGGAGAAAGATAAACACAGGATGACTTCACTTATATGTGGTATCTAGAGAAAACAAACACTGGATCAGATAAAGACAAGCGGTAAAACTGACCATTGAAAGCAGACCATAGATCTGAGACATTCAGGAGGAGCAGGGGAGGAGGAGGAGAGGGAGAGTAGAGAACAGGAGGGGAAGAGAGCATAGTGGAAGCTAGTGGAGCATCGTGGGCACTTTGGTGGTGGGAAAACTATGGGAACCACAGCTAAGGGGAGAAATCTTATATTGTGGGAAAAGAAAAAAAATAAACAAAAAAACCCGTAAAGAAAATAAAAGAGAACACTAAAACTTTTTTTTTTTTTTTTAACACTGGCCCTAACTTGTTAAAAGAGCAACAGAAGAGCAAAATAAGAAAAATCAGATGAAAACATTTGTTCATTTTAAGTACAGCTGCATCAAGGATTTCCTTAAAAGCAAGTGGACTAAATAAATGCCTTAAATAAAAGACAGGGATGTCAGATTGATAACTGGTTATTATCTACTGTGGGTGCATTTCACATTTAAACCAGATACATTTCAAGTAAAATGATGGAAAAATTTACCACGCAAATAGTTAAGTATGAGAAAATATCAGTACGGCTATATTAATAAAAGGCAAAGTAGACTACATTGCAGAGTCCTAAGAAAGGAAAATTACCTAATGATAAAAGAATCAATTTATCAAGGAAATATGGCAATTCTCAGTTGTTCTTTACTTGTGAAAAGGCGATTAAAGTTAACTAAGTGAACCATAAGAACTAAAGGGAACAACAGATAAATTCCCAGAGATTTGGATATTTTATCATCCTCTTTTGATGATTAATAGAACTATTTGATCAAAAAAAGTCAATAAATATGTGAAAGTGCTAAATAAAATTACCAGCATACTTATCCCAATAGGCACATGTAGAAAATGCCATTCAGATTTCATGGAATATACATGTTTTTTAAAGGACTCATTTAATGCATAACTCTTCAAGATAGACCATAAATTTGCCCATAGAATAAATGACAGTAGATTTCAAATTTGAAATTTTTTAAAGAATTATATGAAAGCTAAATTACAAATCAGTAACATAGTGCACACAAAACCGAAGTTATTTTCAAATCAAATACAAATTTCTAAACTCATAAAGCAAAGAGGTAATTATAATGGAAAATTAAAAGCATTTTGAGCGACACAAAAATTATAATGCAAGTATAACAACATCTGTGAGTTATAACAGTGCTTCGCATTAAAAAAAGGTAGCTTCAACGTCCATATTACAAATGAAGAAACTAATAAACAATAACTTGTGCTCTCACATAGAGAAGCCAAAATAATGCCCAAAGTAATAAAATGAAAAAATAAACATGAACAAAAATCAATGATATAGAAAACTAATTATGAAAATCAGAATAGCCAAAATCTAGATCCTCTAAAAGGTCAATAAAATTAAGTAATACCAAACATGAAAAACAGAGAGATCCAATTACTAATATCAGGAATGAAAGTGACAGTCTGAGCACTGATCTTACAGACATGAAAGGGTATTAAGTAAATGCACTGAACCTCGTCCTGCTAACAAAGTCTACAACATAGATAAAATAATTTCTTAAAAAATGTGCTAAATTTATTAAATACAATTTTTGTGAATAAACTTGTCCACAGAGATCTGCATGAATATGAATTTTAGCAAACAAAGATGGAGTAAAATCAATTTTACTCAGACTTGTTCAGAAAGCAGAAGAGTGACATTCACAAACCAAAATCATAAAATGATACAGCCCACGTCACCCATACACAAGACTCTGACAGTGAAAATTAAGGAAAAGAAAATTGCACATCTCCCCTCAAAGATATAGATGCAAAAACCCTGGGCAGAGTATTATTCAAATATGTAAATGGCATGACTATGAGCAGAGTTTATGCCAAAAATAGAAAATCGGTCCAATATCTGAAAATCAATAAAATACATTGTATTCTTAGAATTAAAGAGAAAAATAGGATCAATTTAGTAGAAATATAAAATAATACATGGATGAAAAGCATATACAAATTGGGGACACTGGTGGGGAGGGGAGAGGAGGAGGGTTGAGGGTAGACGGGAGCATGGGGGACTGAGGTGATGGTGCATTGGGGATATGCTGATGCGGAATACATGGGGATTACAATTGACGTCAAATATATATAAACAAAAAGCGAAAAGTCTCAGAATAAAACAAAATAAAAACAAAAAAAAAAAGTAAGCAGTTAGGTGCAAAAGTCAGAGTGTTCAAGAGTGAAAGGTATGTGAGGAAGTAAAACAACTAAGAGTTCTTTGAATAAAACTGTCCTGTGAAGGTTGACCCAAATAAAAAAAGAAAAAAAAAAAAAAAAGAAAAGCATATACACCACCAAAATTATCAGCAAAGTAGGAATAGAAAGAAATTTTCTCATTCTGAAAAAGACATCAAAATGAATCATACATGGCCTCCCTGGTGGCTCAAGGGGTTAAGCACCACATTATTAAGCATCCACAGCCACTGCAACACAAGTTGTATCCCTGGCAAGGGAGGGGACCCACATGGCGCAGCAGACCTCTCCTGCCTCACCTGCTGCTTCGCTCTGCAGTGTATTTCAGTAGATCTACCTGTTCTGCTCCCCACTCTGTCTCTGGTGAATCCTCTCACCTCCCCCTGCACCTCTGGCCTATACCCCAGCTCTTGTATACATAAATAAATAAATCTTTTTAAAAAACGGAGCATACAACTAACACCATTCTTAATGGTACAAAATAGAATTATTTATACCTATGATCAGAAATAAAGTAAGGATATCAGTTTTCTAACACTTCTACTCAGTAGTGCTCTGGGATTCGTAGTTGTGTAATAAGGCAATGATAATAATTAAATTAGTGGTTTAAAAATGCTAAATAGTATTATTAGTACTATTAAAAGCCTAAACATTGCAAAGAAAGAAGTGAAACTTGCTGTTTACATTTTAAAAGATGGGACTGGCATAATTCTCAATGCATAAACTCCTAAGGAATTTATGTCATAAAATCCTGGAAGGATTTAGCATGGTCATAGTATTCAAATTTAATATATAAAAATGAAACATATTGGGCCTACCTGGTGGCCCAATGGGTTGAGTGCCGCACTGTGAATGAAGCATCTATGGCACAGCAGCGCCAGTTCAATCCCGGCCAGGGAGGGGACCCACATGGTGCAGCAGACCTCTCCTGCCTCGCCTGCTGCCCCCCTCAGCAGTGGATTTCAGTAGATCTGCCTGTTCTACTCCCCACTCTGACTCTGGTGAATCCTCTCACCTCCTGCGACTCTGGCCTATACTACAGCTTTTGTATGCATAACTAAATCTTTTTAAAAAATGAAACTTATTTCTATATATTAGCAACAAACAGTTGGAAAATTAAATTTTTAAAGTATTAAAAAATCATCAAAATATAAAAGATTTAGGGATAAATTTAACAAACTATATACAAGACCATTACAATAAAAGCTAGAAATCTCTGCTTAAAGAAATAAAGAATATCTAAAATATAAACTTATTCCATGTTCATGGATTGGAAGACTCAGTATCCCAAAGCTATAAATATTCTCCATTTTGATCTATAAATTCAACTAAATCTCAATTGAAATCTCAGAGGGTATTTTATAGCAATTTACTAGCAGACTCTCAAAGTTATCTTAAAAGTATAAAAAGACTTCAGAAAATCTTAAATTATGAAAAGCAAACAGAGGTCTGAAACTATCTGACTTGAAGAATTATTCTAAAACTTTAATGGTCAATATATAATGATATCAGTATAATCATAATAATGTAATAATGATATATACCTATATATTTGAAATAGAAATATACATTTGTATATACATTTTATGTATTACATATTCACAGATATTTGAACCAGAGTCTGGAAATAGACATCTATATATATGTAAAGATGAAATAATAAGACATGGTACTAGAAAAAGTAATTATGTGCAAATAAATTTTAATTGATCCTATCTCACATCATATATAAAATGCAATGAATATCCTAGGAAAAAAACATAGGTGACAAAATTTCAACTTTGATTTAGACAAAGATTTCTAATATACAATACAAAAGCATGAAGTATAAAAATTGTTAAATTGAACTTAATAAAAACATCTACTTTTAAATATATACCAACTAAATATTAAAAATAAATGTTGGAACACAACATTCTGAACACAATCATTTGAAAAAGAACTTAAATCTCAAATATATAAATAAACTGTGTAACTCAAAGAGGAAAAATTTTAACTAATTTAAAAGTGAGTAAAATTCTTACCATCTTAACTATAAAGAATAAACACAGATGTTAGTAAGAGACTTCTTTCATTAATTACACAGAAAATGCCAGTTATAACCACAATGGCGTATAGTTTTACATTTATTAAACTGACCGAAATAAGAGGTATAAAATACCAGTTTTAGACAATAATATGTTGCAACTGACTTTTTTATACTGTGGAGAGAAAGTAAAATAAGTAATTTTGAAAACATTTTTGGCAAAGTGTTATAAAATTAATGAAACTTTAGCACAGTAGTTTCTCTCCTAGGTTTACCCAAGGTAAAGACTATGTCCATAAAAACTCTTATACACACTTTTATAGTAAGATGTATTTACAGGGCCTCCCTGGTGGCGCAGTGGGTTAAGCAACGCACTATGAAGCAGACCGCAGCCACTGCAGCACGAGTTCGAGCCCTGCTGTCAGCCAGGCGAGGGACCCACATGGCGCGGCAGACCTCTCCTGCTGTGCCCGCTGCTCCCCTCAGCAGTGTACTTCCGTTGATCTGCCTATTCTGCTCCCCGCTTTCTATGGTGAATCCTCTCACCCCCCCATATCTCTGGCCTGTACCCCAGTGCTTGTATGCATAAATAAATTAAAAAAAAAAAACTTTAAAAAAAAATGTATTTACAATAGCCCCTAACAACAAAAATCTAAATGTTCATCAGAGGTGAATGGATAAATGTAACATTTTTGATTGCACATTTAGAGCATCATATGTAAAGAATTCATTCTTCCAAAAAGCAAGAGACTTACCAAACTTCTCTGCTCTGTAAATAGTTCTTTTCTTGGGGTTATTTTGTCTGACTTGATTTCAAGTGGCAGGTTCTAATGGTAAAATTATAGCAGTTTTTAAGATTTCAAGAGATAGCAGTATGTACCAGTATGTATCAGTTGTCAATGTTTAATTTGAATATATTTTTGCATATTAACTCCTTATCAGCTGTGTAGTCTTTTAAATCTACTCATGTTTTCTTTCACTGTCTACAAGTTGTGTGTTTTTTTGGTTTTGTTTTTTTTAATTTGCGTTTGTCCAACTTATTTATTTTTTGCTTTGTATCCCTTTCCATAAGGCTCAAAAACATGTGTTTCTCTTGTTGGTGTGCATACATAATTGTTAATTAACAAATAATTGTCAATTAACAAAGTCATCTATGAACTTCTATTACACAGAAAGGCAGGAACTTAGATTGGGTATATTCCTTCCCAAATTTCCACTTTAATGTATATAAATACTCTCTAGTTACCTTTTTTATACCCTTTAGTTTATTTATATGTAATGCCTGTCTTTTGCAGATACTAAAGTGAGTCTACTATAGGATGCAGTAAATAGATCTCTGCTGTGTTAAACCTCTGTAATATTGCTATTAATAGCTACTAACTTGAGTTGAATTTTCATAGGTATTTCAACATGGTCCAGGTATAGTGAGTCAAAATTAAATTGATCCCACATAAACCGACAAGGATTATTATATGTTTCCTCACTTTCCCTAATTTTGGGAAAGGATCATTTAAGGAGAATAAATTTTGGTTCTGATTTATTTATTGGGGCACATTTCATACAGTGGGAAAGTTTTTAGAGGAACTCTGAAAATGTGGTGAAGTTACTTAAATTCTAAGTATCCATGTTTATCTCTTAACCCCATGGATTTAAGGCAAATCCTATCTTAGATAAAGTCTATATGGCAATTTTAAATCCTTAGCAACATGATTCCTTCTTCTCCATTATTTGCAGTTAATATTTTATTTGCTTGTTCACATTTATCTTTATGACATAAAATTAAGGACATAGACAACACACATTTTCTTCTCACAATGGGGGCAGACATTGTAACATTACAATATGTGAAACTGTTCACAAAGCTAGTTGCCAACTGACATTTCCTACATCTGTGGACTAGAGATGGGTAGCTTTCTTTTGCTCTCCCAGGGGTGGAAAGCCCATAATAAAGTAATCCATTAGCATATATTTCAAAAGTTGTGTCAGGAAGCTTTTTTAAATGACATGAGAATAGAATTTCCAGTAAGGCCGTTTGCTCATCTATGTTAACAGGGAAGTTCCTATAATTTCCTTCTTACAAAACCACCTTGGGTCCAGGCATGCTTGACACTGAAATAATTACTCCAACATGGAGAACACAAGGGGGATTCCAGTTTAACCAAATCTGTATTATTTAGGTACAGTGTTCTTGATGCATTCATTATAATATCTCAGAAGGAAAATTCAAAATGATTATAGGTTCTGAAGGTATCTTTTAGTGGAGCACTTGTCAATCTGGAGATGGCTTAAGTGTGCTTTTTAATTAATATAAACATGATTCCATGGTGCAAGCATAGGTATTGTGCACTTATTAGATATAGTTATCTTAATTTATTTTAGCTGTTGTAAAACCCTATATTTTCCCCTTCATCTCTCCCCACCTCTCTTAACTCCCCCCATGTAGTCACTGATAATACTTTGTAGATTATTTCAAGTATTCATTCATTTATGGTTTTACTTTTCCTTGGTTGAGAGGAGTATCCTAAACAGTCATTGGAGCATGTAGAATGTAATCAGTTCTCAAAACAGATATTGAAATTGCTCTATCCTCTTCAGATATCGTAAGTTATGCCACCAACTGCTATTGTCTGGCACCATTGTCTCAGATCCATACTAATGTGATTCGAATGGATTGTAAACTGTTTTTTATTTTAAATGTCCTCTCCTTGTCTCCTCAGGAACCAGGCAGGAACAAAACAAGATAATGATAAAATGTTTCCCAGATAAGCAGATCTCTAAATCTATGTATTAAATGTTGAATGTATTTGTCCTTTGCTGTTGACCAACTTCTTAGGAAACCCAGAGGAATGTAATGTAGATACAGAAAAACAATAAGCATCTCCTAGGAGAGATGCATTTTTGAGTAAAATTTTGAGTATTCTTTGAGAAAAAATAAAATTTAAAATTTAGGCAACAGAGGTTGATACCTAGATAACAAGTGAAAATGTTACCCACTGACCAAATGCACTTTCTTTTTCCTTAAAATAGATTGTTAATATAATCGCAGGTGTCATTTGAGTACTTGATAGTTTTTTAAAGATTTATTTATGCATATAAGAACTAGGGTGCAGACCAGAGGTGTGGGGGTGTAGGGGGTTCACCAGAGACAGAATGGCAAGCAGAACAGGCAGGTATAATGAAATACACTGCTGAGGGGAACAGCGGATGGCACAGGAGAGATCTGCTGTTCCATGTGTGTTTACTCCCTGGCCAAGGATCAAACTTGTGCTGCAGTGACTGCCACTAGTTTGATAGCGCTGTGTCTTTAACCAGTTTGCCACCAGACAGGTCCTACTTTTTTTTTTTAAAGATTTATTTATGCATACAAGCACTGGGGTACAGGCCAGAGGTGTGGGGGGTGGTGAGAGGATTCACCACAGAGAGCGGGGACCAGAACAGGCAGATCAACAGAAGTACACTGCTGAGGGGAGCAGCAGACAAGGCAGGAGAGGTCTGCTGCGCCATGTGGGTCCCCTCCCTGCCAGCAGCAGGGATCGAACTTGTGCTGCAGTGGCTGCGGTTTGCTTCATAATGCGTTGCTTAACCCACTGCGCCACCAGGGTGGTCCCAGAGGTCCTACTTTTAATGTGTCTGTCCTGTGATAGGATTACTTCCCATTTTTCAAGAGGAAATTTTTATTACCTACTATACTTTCCATAAACTCTTTTATGAAGCAGCCAAAATGGAAAGTGTGCCCTTCCATATATGTAGTCAGATGTCCTATGGTTTCCCGACTCAGTCCATCAGAGTGCTTCTCTAGAAGTCATTCTCCATTTCTAGCACTCCATTTCTACCTTCTGGATCTTTGTTCCCATCAAGGTATCATTGTGTGAGGATCTTTCAGTTACCTAAAACAGAATGTGTTGTTCATATTATCACAGCCTCTAGTATACTCACCACTCCCCTAGTGTCTCTCCCTCTCTTCTTCCCTCCCTCCCCATCTCTCTCTCCTTTCACCCATCTTCCCCCTCCAGTCTTTAAATGTCTCTGTCTCTCTGAACTTTTTATGCCTTATGCCATTAGTCTCCTTTCAAGCAGTGATTACATGCCATTCTTGGCAATACAGATGGAGCTGGAAGGGTTTATGTTAAGTGAAATTAGTCAGAAAGAGAAAACTACTGGATGGTGTCACTTATATATAAAATAGAGAGAAACAAAACAAAGGGTCATGAAAAGAAAAATTTTAAAACCAACCCTTGGATCTCCCTGGTGGAGCAAAGGGCTAAAGCACTGTACTATGAAGCATTTGTAGCCACTGTAGCACAAGTTCGCTCTCCGGCCAGAGAGGTGTCCCACATGGTGCAGTAGACCTTTTCTGTCTTGCCCACTGATCCCTTTAGCAGTTTATTTCAGTCAGTCTGTCTGTTCTGTACCACACTCTGCCTCTAGTGAATCTTCTCACCACCACTCTTGCACCTCTGGCCTGTGCTCCAGGTCTTGTATGCATAAAAAAATAAATCATTTAAAAAATTGGAAAGACAAAAACAAAAGCAAAAACAAAAAACCAGCCCTTGAAACCTAATCATAAAGGGCCAGGGGAAAAGAAAGACATGAGATTGCTATTGGGGCTGGGGAACACAATGGACTCTAGTGGAGGAGTATGAGTGCTTTGGTGGTTGGAGAGCTACCACCTGAAGGGGGAAATCCTATATTGCCAAAACATTAACAAGGATATAAAACAATGGTATTTCATGAAAAAAAAATAGATTTTTGAAAAATAAAAATAGTTTTTAAGTTGTTGCTTATACATTGCCACACATTTTCATCTTGCCGTTGATTCAACAGAATTTATACATGACTCACCTGTTAAGATTCCAGACACTTGCATGTTTATTTGCATGCTTGTGTTTTTCCCTCACTGTGGCTGAGAGCTGCAACTCAATGAATCATAGCATCCCTCCAGCTTAGATGTCTATCTTCATCCCTCTTGTTACCTAGTAGTGTGTTCTGCACTTGATCTTAATAAACGTTTAATCATTTCTGGACTAATAGGAAAATACCTACCTAGTCTTGGAAATTATTTTGTGGCTTTCCAATGACTCTCAGACTTACAGTCACTCCTGAATATGTTCTTGATCTGCAGTTCTCCTCCCCTGCATTTAACTTTGCGTAGTGATACCTGGGTCAGACCTTAGTTGTTTGGCTCATGGCTCAGTTTGCAGATGAGAGAATAAACCTTCCTTTTAGCTCTTCTATGCTCTCTCGAGGTCTCCCTTAGTAGTTAATGTATTTCTTTCCATTGAAAATATAAACACAAAAATAAATGACCCTATTAGCTTGTAATTGTCATCTCCTGGGGTTGCTTTTAGTGCCTAATGGGGAATTTTTTCCTCTAAGAAAGGTCTAAATTGGTCCTCTTGCCCAATATGAGCCACATGCTCTAGTAAATATCTGTGCCAGTGATTAATAGAACAGCCTGTCAGTAACTGTAAGGTGAGTGGCAGATTCATAGACAAGTACCCCATCTGACTTGCCTGCAGTAACTTCCTCTCTGAGGGTATTTTTAAATTAAGCTTTTAAAGGAAAACAAGGTCTCCAAAGATAGCCAAGCATCAGAAAACATTGCAAAATAAAATTGTATCCTGTTAGGTTGAAGCATTTTTGAAGTGGCCAAATTTTATTTATCCCTCTAATCTTCTTATCCCCTGTTCTGCCTGACAGACATAAACTCAAAGATGTCCTTGTCTCTTACCATCTGTGAATGTGCCCAATTATGTGTACTTTGCACAATTACTGAATGTGGTCTTTACCAGGTTTGCAGCTAATGTGTACAAAGAAATCCAAGTCAAATTTAATAGCAATTTCAAAGTGCCAAGTCCTGTGTTAATATAAAAGACAATAACTTACATTAAGACGGGTCAACATACTTGTATGAGTTCAGAAGAAATATCGCCCGACATTTAGAATCAATAGGATATTTTTTTTTTAGTCAAGAATATTTGGGTTTAAATCCAGGATGTGCTATTAACTAGTTGACTTTGGACAATGTAGTGACCTTTCTTTGCCTTTTCTTCTGAACCATAATGTTTGGTGTAAAGGACAAGTTATGAGGACTAAATGAGATTGTAGTTGTAGAGAAAATGGCAGAACATTTGGTTTGTAATAGGTGACCAAGGAATGTTAGCTGTATATCTTTTTTTCCCTTTCATTTGACCCTCAGATTTCATGTAAGGGAAGTGGACATTTGAATTGGATTTTGATGCATGTATAAGAATTCAAGTTATAGAAAATGGTGATAGCAAGGATTGCAGAGTAGGCATAATTGATATTAAGATTTTCATTACTATCCTCATTTATAAACATGATGTTGTTATGTGGAAGAGCAGAAAAAGAGTGTACAAGAACATCGCAGTGTAATCCTTGACATGTCACTTTTCTTTGTTCTCTCTCTCTGCCCCTGCCCAAAAAGAGGGGAAAGAAAGAAGGGAGGTAGAGACACATTTGACCCTAGTTCTCACTAAACCTTTATATACATATTATAAGATAAATCACCACTTTCATTATCTTGATAAATAAGCATTATGAACCATTGCATTTGTGAGAACTCAATAACCATTTTTTATCATTTTAGGAAAGACATGATTATTCTTTCTCCTCATGCCTGTGACCCAGAATCTAGCTTCCTACCTGACCTCATAACCATCACTCTTTAAATGTTTGCTGACTGATTAAATTTGGGCTTGGGTTTAATTCTTCTTCTATATTTAAGCTCATTAAGCGCAAGGCAGTTATACTATTGTCATGAAAACTCTAAATGCTGTTAATTTCTTATATACATGGTAAATAGGGTATTTATATTCAGCCAGTGTTTGGGCTAACTTGCTATCTCTTCAAATGAGGCTTATGTGGCCAAAGTCCCTTCAGAACTGAACAACATTGATTTCTTTTTTCCCCTTACAAAAGCAACAACAAATATATAAACTTGCCTTCCTTGGTGAAATGTTTATATGCAAGAGATACTGCCTCTGTCTGTTTCTAAACACATATTCCCCAACTCATCAGCTGTATATTTAAATATTTTACAGATTCTATTTTTCTACTAATTGACCTTCTGGCTAAAGTCATTTGTGATCTGTAAAATAGTCACCAAAATTAACGTGTCAATTTAATATGTTTAAAGAATCTAATCAAGGGAATTATTTTCAGTGGGAAGCTAGCAAATTCATTTTAGGAAGCAAGCAAACTACTGATACTAAAATCTGACAAGGGTAGGAAACACACACAAAGAAAACTGTACAGTCCTCATTCATGAAAGTAGATATACTAATATAAAGAAGAAATTTTAAAGCCCTTCTCATTCATAGGTCTGATCTATGTAATGATTCCACCCTCTTCAAATGGAATTTTTCCCCAACAAGAATACCCCAGAATTTCTAAATATGTCCCTAAATATTTGTTAAGTGATGTGTAATAAAAATAAAGGTCCATGCATCTGAGTCAAGGAATGTTTTTCTGTATAAGGTTTCTTTATTTTTTAATAAAAGGATAAACATTTTGACTCCTATTCAATAGTGAAGCAATTGACACCAAGTCAACTAAAAAAAGAGCCACAAAGATCAGAAATATATTGAAAATAAGCAGCTGACTTATACCCGAAAACCTGTGGAAGTTTCTCCTTAAATTAAAAGTTCCTCACCTATCATCAAAGCATCAAAACAGATACTGGCTTCCATCCCCTGTACTAACCATCCTCATAAATTGACAGTGTGGAAGACAAGAGAGAACTCTTATCTTTGATCTGTAGGCAGGTGGTCCTGAGGGAGCGTAGACCAAAAGGACTCATGAGCTTTCACCAAAATTGTCTCTCATCATCTAATGGGCAGCAGAGAGGGGAAGCAAGAAGTGGGAGAGAGAAAGGGAAAGAATCAAAGGTCATGAGCTCGAGAGTGTAAATCACAAAGCTCTCCCTTTTAGGAGACCTAACAAGGAAAATAGAATTAGTGCAATAGGAGTAAACCCCAAAACACAATTTTCCACATAATCACACTGTGTGCTTAGTCACTATATATATAGAACATTAGTGGTATTGAACAATCCAGAAATCCAAGAAATAGCCAACCATGGCTTGACCCAAAAATGACAATGTTAAGTATGGATTCTTAAGTCAAATACATCCTGGATTAAAATTACCCCAAATTGCTTTATAAGTTGCATATTAAGAGAATACCACTCCTAGGAATATACCCAAAAGACACAAAAACTCTGATTCAAATGAATACCTGCACCCCTCTGTTTATAGCAGCACTCTTTACAATAGGTAAGACCTAGAAACAACCTAAATGCCCAAAAGCAGATGAGTGGATCGGGAAGCTGTGTTACATATACACGATGGAATACTACTCAGCAATCAGAAATGAAAAACTAGACACATTCATAGGAACATGGATGGAACTGGAAGGGATTATGCTCAGTGAAGTAAGTCAGAAGGCAAAAGAAAAATACCAGATGGTTCCTCCCCTAGGAGGAACATAAGGGAATCGAAGAAGGATCAAGGAAAGGAATAAGAACAATGATAATAATAATAACAACAATAAAGTAATAAAACCAAAGGTGAAAAGAGAAGGACAAACTGGGGACACTTGGTGGGGAGGGAAGAGGGGAAGTGTGGAGGGCAGACGGGAGCACGGGGGACTGGGGTGATGGTACACTGGTGTTAAGGTGATGGGGAATACATGGGGATTACAATTGATGTCAAATATATGTAAATTTAAAAAATTATAAAAAAAGAGGACTTAGAAATAAAAAAAAAGGAGAATACCCTATCCTTTATTAATTTACCATTTAAAGGAATAGGCCTGTAATTCCCTTTTGACCAACAGAATATGGCAGAAATGGAGTTGTGTGATGTCTGTGGTTCCAGCACAAATCTCTTAGAATTTTCACCATGTAAGGAGTTGACTCTTCTGAGGTTACTGTGCTGTGAGGAAGCCCCAACTATCAAAGGGAAAGACGACAAGAAAATTTGTTGGACATCCCCGACTGTGATAGTCACTGCTGCTCGAACATCAAACAAGCTGTGAAGAAGCAATCTTGGATATCTCAGACCCAGTAGAGATGATGTGGGGAAGAAGTGACACCCTCAGTTGAAAGCCAAAGCAAACTTCCTAGACATATGGCCCCAGTGGAGCTGTCCCAGACATATCAGCTTTTCAGGCCACGGCAGCCGGAGGCTTGACCATTGCATAAAAGTAAAAAAACATTTCTACTGTGCCATTCCTCAGTAGTGAACCCACAAAAACTAAGAGCATTTAAAATATTAGCATGACTCAGGGCAATTATTTAAAATTTCTGGTTCTTTATTTTCTCATCTATAAAATGAGGGGAAAGAAATGACTGTCTCCATCACAGTGCTGCTGTGTTCCTTAAGGAAGATAATGAATAGGAAGTTCTAAACATAATATCTGAGTAGGAGTATGTAGAAAGTTTAACTATTTTGATAAGCTGTTTTTCTGAGAAACTGAAGAACCATAAGAAGAAATAACAAAGTAGCACCATCATACCAGTAGAATTATCAAATGAAATTTATGCTGAAACCAGAAATTACCTTGCTATGGAATTTCAAGGCAACTCCATACTAAAGCACTCTGAAAAAATATACTTCATAGCACTATGGGAATATTTCAATTATATACTTAGCAGTTGTTGATAGCATTATATTCCAGAATGGTTACATGCCTCCCCAAAAGAGATAGCCTTGTCATTTGATGGAGGGAATCATGACCTTGGCCTGTTTTGATGAAAGTGAGTAGAGAAGGAAGGAAAAAAGGGATTAAGGGAGATAAAAGGAGAAGGCAGGATAGTGGCAAAGGAGGGAACTTATCAATGAAACGGCCATACTCTATTTAAGCAGTCATGTGGTATGTTCATTTAGGGCTTAAGTGCAAAAGCCTTCGACTCAATAATTTTCCTCTAGGAATTTATCCAAAAGAAATAATGAATATCATAACAATGAATATCCAAAAGAAGTTGCTGTAAAAAAGGATGTTTGTTGTGATTATTATATAGCCAAATTATCATAAATCACTTAAAATATTTTATATAATTTTCTCTGCCTAGTTAAAGAATATTGTGATTTCATTAACTATTTCAAAGACTATGAAATTATTGGTAATTTGTTTAATCTTTTCCTCAAATCCCTACCATATGTATTTATTTAAATTTTATAAAAATACAGAAGCCAAACTCTCTCTGCTTTCACTTAAGTAATACAACTTGTAAAATCGTAAAGCAGCTTATCATATAGACATAATGAAGCAAAATCCCTCCTGATACCCACTCTTTTTATCTATAAATCTCATCTCTCATCTTAGAGAACCATTCTGACAGTTTCATTGAAGATATTAAAAAAATGAAAAGATATAAAACAGTTAAAAAAATAGTCATTTCTCCCTTCCATATGAAGGAATGTCTTGAGAAAATTATTCAGAGAACGTTAGTCTAGCTCTGATTAATCTTTATTTTTACTTCCAAATAAATAACCACATGTTACTATCAATCATAACATGGAATGAAAAATAATACACAATCGAGCATATTCTTGCATACTCAATTATTCAGTCACAAGGTGTAATAACATTTGTAAGAAGCTGTATATACAATACACACGTATGTGGCCCATGAATTAAATAAAATCAGAGCTTGAAGTTACTCCTGTTGCTTCAATCAAATGCCCATAACATTCAAGGGAATGGATAGAGCTGATTTTGTTGATCTTTGTCCATAGCTCTATGCCAATAATCCTCATGATCCACCTTTCAGGAAACCAAGGCAAATATTTGAAGATAATGTGTTTACCTGTCCAGAATTTTGACAGTCCCTATAGGAACTAAGTTTCAATAGGTATGTTTGCTGACAGATCTTAGCAACATATGTCCGAGCTTAGCTTTTCCTTTTTTCAATAAGTTTACAAATCTGTGATGATATGAATGCAAAGGAGGCAGATAGTCTATCTTTAATGACATGTCTTTTCTTGGTATACATTGCATTGAAGATATCGAGCTTGTTTTTTTTATTTTTTTAAGATTTATTTTATTTATGCATACAAGAACTGGGGTATGCACCAGAGGTGCTGGGGGAGGGGGCTAGAGGATACACCAGAGACAGAGTAGGGAGCAGAACAGGTGGACTGACTGAAATACACTGCTGAGGGGAGCAGTGGGCAAGACAGAAGAGGTCTTCTGAGCCATGTGGGTCACCTCCCTGGCCAGAGATCAAACTCCTACTGCAGTGGCTGAGGATAGCTTCATAGTGCTGAAACCCTTAACCCCTTGCACCACCAGGGAGGCCTTTGAGCTTGGCTTTTTAACGGTATCCCTTTTTTAATTACTTATTGCATTTGAAGGTCTGATGGTTGTCCTCTCCTTTACAGAGCTGAACTTACTTTTCTTCTGTCACTGGTTAAAGGAATCTGAGCAATTAGCCTAGCACTCCATGCCTATGTGAAATCATACTTATTCTTGCACTACTAGGTACTTAGTCAGGAGCACAGACAGAGTCTGATTTGAAAAGCGCCTCATAAAACTCTAATCAGACTGGCATGTAGGTATCATAGATGAACCATATTGAGACATTAATCTGTGTTAATGCCCAAAATGTAGTTGAAACCTTCACTATGATAAGTCACTTAGACTTATGGCAGCATTTCTATTGAACAAGGCATTTTCACAATATTAGAAACAATAAATGAACAAGGTTCTATTATCACTCTGCCCCTCAATCCTTCTGTCGTCAGAGGGCATACGGGAGAGGGCCCAAGACTGTTCTCAGACAGCCTTCTAGCTTCTCAGATAAACAGCAACATCCCCTTCTGAAAATGTCTGCCCCAAAATATGATCAAGGAGGATACAAAGTCTTCAGGATACAAAAATGCCAGGCCACAGACTCCAAATGTAGATTACTGTTGTTGACCCAGGGGGAGTAAAAAGTGAAAAAAATCTGATTTCAACCCTCATTTTGGAGTTACTACGTATTGACTTTGGGCAGCAAATCTTAGTCCTTTTGACCCTCGTTTACATCATTCATAAAGTGGGTGTAACACCTCCCAAGACTCAGAATGGTTCTGGGTGTAAAGTGAGATCACAGTTTATCCACTTTGTGAACTGAGATTTACTAAATCCTTACACGGAGCTCTACGTAGACTTGCTATTAATCTGTTGGCTCCCTGACACACTATAGTTACAGGGAATTAGAGCAGATTTTTTTTTTCTTTCAAAAAGAGTTGGAGAATGTCTTCATTGGGCATTAACTAGGGGTGGTTTAGTTTTGAGATCTACTTTTAATAAGACAAAATTCTATGTTTGCAAAGCTAAGTGAAAACTGTTTGCTACACTGCCTTTCCTTTCAGTTCCACGCGAGAACCATCATCACCAGCTTAGAAACCCTAATTACTGTAGGAGCCGATTAGAATGAAATTCAGTTATTATATGAAGGCTTATTAAAGTGTTTCTAGCTTACCAGCTTCTCACCACCCAGCAATTTGCCCTCGAGGAGAAACACTGCCCTGGTAGCCTGAGGGACTATGTTAGATTCTTATGTGCATGGGGCCTAAATGCAGTCTCTAGCTGACTTGGGGGAATGTCCAGGAGGAAAACACTGAAAGGAAATGAGTTTTCAGGTGGAAGAATGAGATTTCAGTGTGACAGGGGTACAATTTCTTGCCTTGAATGAAGGAACAGAGCACCAATTCCTTCTGAGATGCAGGTGACCCCTACCTCTGATGGAGGATACTGGGCGCAGGAAAGTAATCACCCTCCTCTGCGGTGGAATGGACCCTTCATTTTGAAACCAGGCTCTAGTGCTGATTAGTTCTGCTAAGTGACTCTGAAGAGACCCATTTGTTTAGCACTATGTGTAATTTTAAAGGAAAGGACGTGTCAGCAGCAGGGAGGAGTGTCAAATGAGGTCACTCATGAAATAGCAGGAGAAAGTCACTGGTGCCTCTGCCTTGTTTTATTCTATTCCATCTCCACTGACCTATGTACCTGAAAACTGATGCATAAACTAAATGGAACCTTCATTTTCTCATTCCCAGAATGACCAGGCCAGCTCCCCTCTACCCTCAGAAATGAATACTCATTCCTCTGTTGGTAGGGACTTCACATTTAACCCTTAATGTTAAGGCAGTTTTCCACCTGCAGTCTCTGTTGGTATAAGTTGCTTATAACATGCTAACTCTGTATGTTCAAGAATCCCATCTCTGATGATGTACATGGTAGAATAACTCTCACTCTTGAAGAAAATGGGGTGGGGGTATTCTAGACAGACAGTTTTGAGGTTCTAAACATGACAACATGCAAGTGACTGAGTGCTACCTTTTCCCCAAGTATGTTACTGGTAAACCTTTTTTTTTTTAATATTTATTTATTTATGCTTACAAGAATTTGGGTACTGGCCAAAGGTGTGGGGGGTAAGAGGACTCACCAGAGACAGAGTGGGAAACAGAAAAGGCAGATTGACTGAAATACACTGCTAAGGGAAGAGCAGGCAAGAAGGGAGAGGTCTGCTGTGCCATGTGGACCAGCTCCTTGACCAGGGGGGTCGAAC
Organism: Galemys pyrenaicus; assembly: GCA_019455555.1. NCBI lineage: Eukaryota > Metazoa > Chordata > Mammalia > Eulipotyphla > Talpidae > Galemys > Galemys pyrenaicus. The sequence goes on along the minus strand of JAGFMF010011458.1, from coordinate 4,652,578 downwards.
TTGTGCTGCAGTGGGTGCAGATAGTTTCATAGAGCTGTGACCTAATCCCTTGTGCCACCAGGGAGGCACCTTTATTGGTGTATGCCCTGCAACAGTGCCTGATGCTCCAAATCATGTCAATTGAATCAGATTTCATTTAGAAATATCTAAAGTCAATCGAACACTAATTATTTGCAACCCAACATAATTAGTGAATGTTGCATTCTTGACATTGATGCTAATACTTTGTGTATTTGAGAAGATCTTAAAACATAGTACAAATGGCAAATGTCATTGTTCCTATCTCTGCAATTTAAGAATATTGAAAATGTATTCATATTGTGACCAATGGTGGCCCCTTTATGTTTAGGAGTCTCCTATTTAAGCTTTTATCCCATAACGTTATTCAGTACTTCTGACTCGAGATCCTGCCTTATGTCATCTTTGTTTTCTCATCTTTTGTTTAGGAAAAGTTCAGTATACATCAAGTACATACATATTTGAGTTCAGTTATTATGTACTAAAAAGTATATGTATTTTCAGAATACAAGCAGATGAATTAACAGGAAACCAAATTCTCTCCTCCTGTATTTTTCTTCATATGTGTAGCCCTATACTTTCTGTACAAAACCCTTATCTTCATCTTCTCTGCCTGTTATTTACTGCTTCTAGCTATCAGCCGAGGGAGCACTTCTTTGTAGAGGTTTTGATGAGTCTCACTGATGCCAGCTTTTAAAATGAAAGTTGGAGGGAACACTCTCTCCACTGCTATTCAGCATAGTGCTGGAAGTCTTAGCCAGAGCAATAAGACAGGAAAAGAACATACAAGGAATCCAAATAGGAAAAAAGGAAGTAAAACTATCATTATTTGCAGATGATATGATAATATACTTGGAAAACCCTAAAAGCTCTACAGAAA
>JAGFMF010011458.1:4614732-4644538 GCA_019455555.1 Galemys pyrenaicus | reverse complement strand
GGGAGCACGAGGGACTGAGGTGATGGTGCACTGGTGAGATGGTGATGGGGATTACATGGGGAATACAATTAATGGCAAGTATATGTAAATTTTAAAATAGTTTAATAAAAAAAGAAAAAAATATATTTAAATTAGAATTAGAAAAAAAACACATCATTCTCTTTTTCTCAGAAATAAAAACATATACTTATTCAATAAAAATTGAATGATATTAATCATGGCCCTCTATATATCACTGTCTGGTAGCAATATTTATGTTTCTATTCTTTAAAAATACAGGAAATTAATTCATGGGAAAAGATGTTCTACAATTGCACAAGAATCCAGAAACAATTTCCTTCGAATAGAACTCCTGACTTTATAATTGATTATCATTGTGCATGACTTCTACATGGAGTTTCAATAGTGACAAAAACTTACCTATCTCTTTTGTAGACTAAGAATTATATGTTTTAAATGGCTTATTTTTAAAATATTATATAGTGATTTCTTCTGTTGGGGATCAGTCTTTGGAAACCACTGCCAGACAGTGGTTTTGTTATAATAAAATAAGCATGTGCTAGTGAAAAATGAGGTATTTGGATAGTCATGTTTCTTGTGCCTGATGTATTAGCTTATAACTGAGCACTGTCTGGAGTGACAGTTGGGTGTCAGAGATAAAACTTGGAATTCTCATAGCAGCCTGTTGAATAAAAGCCAAATGTAAGCAAGTGCATGTAGCTTGCTTTCTAGAGAGATCTAAAAAACTAACTTTTCTACAAACTAGACCCAATTTGTGTTGAATTCCTCAACATAAGCAAGTTAGGATTGACTATGTATACTTTTACTCACATGATTTTCAATGGTTACTTGCTTCTTTAGGGGAAATAGAGAAATAACACACCACATTTCTAATATAAGCTTACTGAGTTTACACACCTTTGAAAAAGAGCAAGATCTACCATTGGCAGTACAGCAAGGTGATTTTACATTCCAGCCCGGAAGAGTTTCTCACACACAAAAATAACTCTACTGAAGGATGTAACTATAAGACAGTTGTATGCAATATAACCACAAGCCAGATCTACTCAAATGTTTACTAAGACATCTAGAATAGCATGCAGTTCACATTTGTTCAATAGGTGCAGCATCATGCTATGGCTTGAATGCCTTAGATCGAGGTCTCAAAATTCAGTCCCTGCATCGGTGGCATTAAGTGTTTCTGAGAACTGATTAGTAATGCATTGCATATTTTGGACCTCTTCCCAGACCTGTAAAGTCAGGTACGTTAGAGGTAGTGTCCACTCATCTGTATTTTAACTAGACTTCCTGGTGGTTCTGATGCTGCTCAAAGTTTGAGAACACTGCCCTAGATTCAGGTAAAAAGAATTCTGTCCTGGATCTGTGCTATCATGTGTGCCACTTTAATTCTTTGCTTCTCCTCCCCCATCAACTTTTTTTTTTTTTGCCTTCTAAATAAAATACTGGTTAAACCACCACAGATGTGTTGTTGTTTGTTTGTTTATGTAATAAGAATGGTTTCAACATTTAAATTTCCCCGTTACTACTGTATGACTTTGGTTATAATAATAAAATCTAATTTCTATTGAGTGTTTGCTTGATGCCAACCGCATTGCTAAGTACTTTTATCTTAGTTTGTTCTCACAAAAGTGCCAACATAGTGTCCCATATATTCAATTAATGACTGAGGCTTAGAGAGGTTTTGTGAGTTGCACAACTGGAATTAATAATACGTTCAACTTACCTAAGAATTTAGCTTGTACTTAGTAGTTAGGAGTAATTCTTCTTTAGACACAATTCTCTGTAAGCCTGAATAAATGGAATAATAAAACCAACGTGATAGAAAATGAATGAGTCAGATGGGACCAATAGGGCATCTAGCTACTCACTGAAGTCTTCCCTTCTTTCTGCTATTCTAGCATATTTTGTAATATAATGATATATAGACACACACTATGATGTATATACATATTAAAAAGATGATTAATGATACTGTTGAAGCAAATTTTTAGAAATGTCACCACCCTCTGCTTATTTTACTTTTAATGATTTTTTTGAAATGTATATTCAACTACATTTTACAAATCTAGACATTCTTGAAGAGACAGACATGATTTCATCCTTACTAAGCAGAGAGAGGACAGGGGGATATATGCTAAGGTAGCTGCCAACAATGACTGTTTCCTGACACTGTGCCCTGTTTTTATGCTGCCCTCTCCTTGAGTGTGGGTGAAGATTTTGACTTGCTTCTCACCTATAAAATATAATGTAATTAATGGAAATGTCTCTTCTTTGATTACATAATATTTTATCTTTATTTCCCTGCAGACTGTCTCCTGTGATGGGTTTTCAAAGAAGCAGGCTGCCATGCTATAAGTTTCTTTCCATTGCAAGGAACTGAGAGTGGCCTCTGCTGACAGCAAGGAACTGAGGCCCTCAGCTCACCAACCTGTAAGGCACTGACTCCTGCCAGCTTCATGTTAACTTGGAAGCAGATTCTTCCGCAGTCGAGTCTTTGGTTGAGACTCCATACCTGACTGATACCTTGAATGAAGTCTTGTGTGACATTCTGAAGCAGAAGACCAGGTAAGCCATGCCCACATTTCTTATTCATAAAGACATTGATTTGATGCACGTGCTTTATTTGTTGTTTGCTATTGTGAACCTCTAAATTTGCTACACAATGTGAAGATCAAATGGTTTCAAGATAGGCCATTAAGTCTCTATGTTATATGTTCCTTTCTTAAAGTGCTTTAAGTTAGATTATGGTTAGATTAAAAAGGTGAGTGATATTCTTCAGCACTAGATTAAAAAGACATTATATTATAGAGATGGCAGGGAAATCTCACAGAAGAATAGAAAACTGCTGATGGAAAACCCACATAGTCAAGGAAGTGGCCAAGGTGGACCAGTGCTCTCTCTCGTAAACTCTCCCAGTAAACTCTGTTCTGAATTAGAGACCCTCTTCAGTTCTCCGTGTTACCTGACTTCCCTCTTTAGTCTGTGTGTCAGTCTCTCAGGTAAACACAGTGAACTTCAAGAGAATTATTTATTAACTCTGTGTTGGTCCTCTCCCAGGCACATGTACCTCTCCTAACACTTACAGACCTTAGATGTCAAGTATGTTCTCATTGGACGTTTAACCTATTTGACATTGAGCACTTTCTCATACTCGTAAAACAATCCCTTTGCTTACCTTAGGTTTGAAAATTGCCAGAGTGAGTTGCACATAGTAGATATGCAAATATTCACCATGTTAATAAATTCAAAATCACATTTAATCAGTATGATGGCCCTGTGTGATAGATATACTATATTATGACATTTGATTCTGATTATAAAACAGTACATTCTCACTACAGAAAATTTGGAAAATATGAACAGGTGTGAAGTATAAAATAAAATTCACTTATATTCTTACTGTGCAGGGATAATCATTCTTAACATTTTGGTGCATTTCTTTCTAGGCATTGTATTTGCATTTAAGACCAAATAAAACACAGTGGCAGTTATGTATTGTATACTTCCCAAGCTTGTTTATCATCAGTGTCCTTTATGCAGTGCAGGGTCCAACAATAACATTCTTTTATTTCTATCCTTTTGAAAGTGTTCATCTTCTGCTTACAAAACATTCACCCTTTCTCCTTTTGCCATATACTCTTATGTGCTCTCCCAGTCAATAACTCAATCTCTGTTCCTTTTGTGACTCTCTGAGACCCTCAAATTGAGTTATTTATTACTTCTCTGTGCTGCTCCAGTCCCCAGCTCACATACCTCTTGTAACACTTACAGATCTCATATTTCATGTACGTTCTCATTGGATATTTAACCCATCTGACACTGAGCATCTTTTCCCACGTTGTTCCTTCTTGCTTCTTCCCACCCTCGTTCTTCACTTGAGATTTGGCGTGTATTATACACTCAATATGTGATTACAAAATAGATGAGCATTGCCACAAGCTTTTAGTCCTATACCTGATACAGATGAACAAAGAGAGAGGCTTGTGTAAGTTTTGTAAATTGCCCATGGGCACACTGATAGGATACTTTCATTTTCTTGAAGGAGAAAAAGCAAATAAATAGCCTGTAGTACCTTTCTCTTTTTTTTTTTTGACATTTAACTCATTTTATTATACAAAAATAACTTGTTGGATATATGCTAATTCCAAGCAAATACTGTGTAAAGTCTTTTTATTTTTTGAGTTCTCATTTACAATCTTTTTTTTTTCTCATTAGATTTCTTTAATTGTACTTGACAACATTTTTATGTTGTAGTACCTTTCAAATAAATTAAACACACATGAACTAGTTTTAAATCTAGACTGGGCATCTGTAATATTGATGCTCCAAATAAAATTGAGGGCTACCCATCACCAGAATGCCTTAATGGCAATGAGATAATACTTCCAGCAGTCATGAACTGCAGATGGAAATTGCTGAAAATTGACTTTGTTTCAATGGTAACTCTACCACGCAAAAAGTAACTTCTTAGCTACATATGATCTACATAAAGCCCAGAGTGGTTTGCATCACTGGTCAAATGTGTTGGTTTTGTGAAAAGTGACAAAGAGGCAAAGGAAAAGAGATCCCCTCTGTACTTCCCCCTCCTCCTGACTTCCTTGCTGAGTCTTGATTGTACCAGCATCTCCTCAAGGAGAGGGGAAAATAAAAGCACTCACTTGTGTAGATAAAGAGCATGTGTTCCCCAAAGCCATTCTAGCAATGCACAATAGAGCTTGCCACAAACACAAGAGCAATGTGATCTGTCTACAAAGAACATCTTCCACATGCTGCCTTCTGTGCTTATGGGCTGTTTTCTTGTTTGTTTATTTGAGAAAACGACACAGTAATAAAGAAAAACAAGAGGAACATGGGTTTTGCTCACCCAATAATAACCAATAGACAATTGTAAATGAATTTCCATGAAAGCAACTGGAGAGAGAAGATTATACAGTTGCATGAGGAAGGAGAAGGTACATTCTGACAGAGTCCATTATTAGAATCAAGGACTCAAATATTGCATTTTCTGTTCTGACAGGGTATTATTTTAACCCATTAGCAGAAAATAAACTCTTTAGAGCAAGTTATATTGTCAACACAGTTCATCTGTTAAATCAGTGAGTGGTGTATTCTAATCAACACTTACTGTATACATATGTGGGAGTGACCAGACGTGGTCTATCAGCAGAGTCAGCAATTGCTATTATAGTTACCCACAAATACAGGTCCAAGAGAATGTTCTCACATTGTGCTTTAAAGGGGTCTTACTAGATTCAGTAACATTCCTCTCCTGCACTGCACATGTAATATAAAGTAATGTGAAAGGCAGAAAGGTTCATTCAAGAATGTGTAGTTAGTTTCTCTTTTATGTCCCTAACTAGTACCTAGGAAAGTCTGCATCAAATTTTAGACTGGTTTTCAAATTTTAGACCGCCAAGTTATATGTCCTATGTTTATCAATCTAACAATTTTCCAGTGATGCAAATGCTTCTGGATTAGGACCCAAGTTTGAGAAGTGTTTTTCTGTATCATTTCCCACAAAATCCCATCTATAACATATAAACAATAGCAATGACTATTACTTTGCTCATAGACTTCCTTTCAGTTTGGTTTTTATTTTTATCAGTTAGAACATAGCGAAGGGACATATACATTAAGTATTTTTTTCCTAGTTACCTCACCTATTCCTGGATATAACTTCTCAGGACCTAGTACAATTATATTGTTTCATCGCAGCTAGCAAGGCAAAACAAATAGTATTGAATTAATTTGTTTGCATGGTCATTTATTTGTTTACTTAGCATATATCCTCACTTTTGTCACAGTCATATTCTGGACCAAGAACTGGATTTTTAAAGATGAAAAGAACATAAACAGTTCTTTTAGGGAACCAAAATATGATGGGGAAGGTGAATAATTATAAAACTATCAGATAAAATTGTATAGCAATAGCAGTAAGCCCAAACAAGGAACTTTCAGCCAGGTGGGAGAGGAAATAGATCAAGAGTAGCTGATTGATGTTTTTGTCAGCTGGAGGGTATGAAAGCCACTCTGTGGGTCCCAGAATGAGGATGTGACTGGAGGTGGAGTACTTTTTAAATAAGGGTCTTGCTTACTAAAAAGAGGTTATGAACAATTGCCTTCAGGATTGCCCTTCTGATTTGGAATCCTGGCCTGGTGATGTGATGTCTGCATGGCCTTAGGTGGCCTACTCAATTTCTGTAAGCCTGGTTTTCCTATCCATGGTATAGAAAATAACTGTGTGGTTTCTGTTGGGATTGAAATTCAAGATAATGCATTAAAAGTTCCTAGTACACTAACTACTGTGTACAAGGAGAGTACTCTCTAAATGGCAATGAAAATGATAATGAATAATAAATGAATGAAGCATAGCAAGTGATGACCCACTTGTGAGTTACCCACCGATGGGAAGGATTGGAAGGTAAGTTTTGTTGCTGTTGTTTTTGTTCTTTCCCTCGCTGGTAACAGGTACATAAAACTAATTTTATTAGCAGACTGGTTCATCCTATTTTTAGAATATCTGTACATTTCATTTGTAAACTAAAGATACTAGGCAGCCCTCTGACCTTTCTCTTTCAAAATAAAACACAAGAGAATTGAGCCAACCCTTTCAAGGTAAGTAGAAGTAACCCAAGTCCCAGGGAATGTGGATGGCCTAGCCAGCACATTCTCAATAGGCTGTCGGCTTCCTGAAGACCCGAGTCACCTCACTCATGCTGTAACTCAGACACAGAGAGGTGAGTACGTGAGTTCTGAATGAATGCATAATGCAACTTTTTGTTTTGTATCTTGTTCTTTTCATTTTTATGTGTCTTTTTGTCAAAATATGATCAGACTGAATCATATGTCTGAGCCAAAAATAGAACCAATGATATGTAAGTGAATGGATGTGTTGAAATCCTGTGTTCATTGTGCTCACTCTCTGCTCTTTAATACAGTTCCAAAGATTCTTGCATAAAAAGGTTCAGTCCATAACTATTTAAATTACTGGTTATAAATAAGCCCCTGAAGGGTGAGCTATCCCTAATGTTTTCTGATTTATTTTCCCTAAGAGCATTTAAAAAAAGCTTTGCAGAAATCTTCAATTAATATCAAGTTAATAAATTCAGTTGGCTTTTGCACTATTCAGTATTACTCTTTACTTTGCTATCCCCAACATGGAACCTATAGCATTTGTGATATCCATTCTTGGCATGAGGATTCAGGAGGTGAATGGAAGTACATTTCTATCAGGGCCAAAGTGCATTGAGAGCCCAAGCTCTCTCCTAACTGGGGTGTTAATTCTATTTTATGCTCTCTTCTATGAGAAGGTATGCATTCAGGTTTGAGAGTCATGCACGTGATCACTGACAACAAGAATGGTCTGTAAACTCTATCTTGAGATTAAAATGTAATCAATGATTTCTTATTTTGAGCTGCTGAGGTACTTTTCTCCACATTGGTATGGTTGTAGTAAAATGTATCTTTGCCATGAGAAAATTCATTTTGTTCCACTGTGCATGTCACAGTGCATCTGACTTTGCAAAGGCCTTTTATAGTATTTATTGTTTTACTAAAGTTTTGGATTTGCCAGTGCTTCAGTTGATCTGAAAACTATAAGATTTGGACAACTATGTATCACAGTTTTTAGTCTAGATTTTTCCTCTTAAACAGCTTCCCAGTTGGTGTATTCTATAGTAAGATACTCTCAGGCCCACCATTAAGTGAGGCCAATTTGATTCAATCAGGATGAACTTTTCATATTTCACCTCATAAAAATGGAATCCCTAGTCTTTGTCTGCCCAGTATCAAGAATATGGAATACTAGGAGTCTGTGAAAACATTTTACATGCATAAGAGTTTGTCATTGTGTTCTTTTTTTCTATAGGCAAAAATTTTACTAGTAAAAGGGTGAAATGGGTCAAAAAAAGGAGAGCTCTGTGAATGACAGTGAAAGGGTTTTAAATTAGGATGTGATGAATTTATTAACTTTGTAAATGGGATAGTAAGTGCTTATATCCTAACACATTCAATCAAAATTCCTAGTGATAATGTGTATTGCTGCAGAATGAGGGATGATCTCCTTTTGTGAGTAAGCATAAAAGTCATGAATTTTAATGAGAGTAATGTGTATTTTTTTTTCAACTTGGGGATTACTGGAGTGAAGACTCTCCAGTGCTGGCCTGGGCTGAATGATCAAAGCATCTTCCAGATCAATAACTAGATCCCTAGTTTACAAATTAGTGACTTTGTCTTAAGCAGCAGGTCATCTCTCAGATTCTCTGGTATTTCAGACTGCTGTTATTCCCATAAGTACAGCCATACCTCACTTTATGCAGCAGACAGAAAGGTAAATTTATTTCATAACTTGGATATTAGAGCACAAGAACTTTTTCCTCTACGGAAAAGATGGCATACTGTGAGATCTGTGTCTGTTTGGGCTTCTCCCTACATGGCGATGCTTAGTCTCCCCAGTATACTCTCTATCTACTCTGATTTTTAAAATATGGTTTAGAATCCAGGAGCCAACATTTAAATATGCACTTCAGAATGTTTGTATGCAAGTTTCTAAGATTCCGTGTAATTAGCAATATGTCCAGCTGTGCCAGAACTATCTTCAAAATGCAAACCTATTCTACTTCTCTCCATCTACTCCATCCACTCCTACCCTCCCTCCAGAATCTTTCAAGGTAAAAATTCAGCAAGCAAAATCTTCTTTTAAAGTGGAGTTCTGCAGGTCAAGATATAGTTAGCATGATCTACATGTTAAAAAATATATTTTGAAACAAAAGATTGAAAGTTGCCCTTAAGATCTTATCAAACATGGCTTTTCCAGGTTAGTGACTGTTCTCCTTCCATGGAACACACCCTATCTATTGACTAGTGCAAGCACATTACTCAGTGGCACCAATCTTTCTCTCAGCTTTGTCTTGATGGGAAATCTCAGATATTTAAGATTGTTTTGACTTTTCTACAAAGTCCTTCCCTTTCTGTAATACACCACTGCAATGCTAACATAGATATATGACCTCTAGCCAAAACATGTGTTTGTTTGTTTTTTTTCCTAAACACTGTTGTTGCTGAATTTTTAACTCTGTGATTTTTATACAAGTTTTGCACTGAATAGCCAGCTCCCTTTATCAAAGGTAGAGCAAGCTTGTCTTTCCCTTGGAACTCAGTCAAGAGTTGATGCAGCTTCAAGTAGTGGGAATTGGTCCTTGTTCTTTAACTTCCTGTGGTGAATGCTCAGTAGTAGCTCAGTTTCTTAAAGAACTGTATTTTTCACTTTCTTTAAAATGCTAAACTTTGTATTAATAGGGCTAGGACTTAATCACCTATGTATCCTTAGGCCTAAGAAGGGAACGTACTTGGTACTTGCACATGCGCATCAATATTGAATATGGATAGGTGGATATATCTAGGTTATCAATATATCTCTTTTTCGTCAGTATGTTCTATGACTTTTATTACTATTTAATTGCCTATAATGGATATATAAATCAGAGTTTTAATCAATAGTGAAAAACAATGAAAATAATACTTTTGATAAGACAGTAACACTATCTAGCATGTTAGGGTCATCCAAACACCTTATTCATGGCAACTAAGATTACAGAAACTGTAGCATATGCATATTATCCACCATGTTAAGACAAAGGACTAGGATCCAGAATCTAGGAGAGTGACTGGAATAAAGTTAGTTCTTAACAATTACCTACTGAATGATTAACTGTGTGGAAACATAAGTGGATCCATTCAAACAGGATTGTGATTCTGGAATGCAAGGGACTCCTGTGCTAGCGAGGACATGGGTACAGTCACATCAGCCAGTTTGGCCAATTAGAAAAAGCTTCCCCTCTCCCTTTGGTTCAGATAAATCACAAAATACAGCTTCTCCAAGCAGATGAATTGGGAAACATGGCCCTTCTTATTGGACTGATTAGATCTACTCACATGGTATGGAGCCTTGAGTAATAGCCAGGTCTGTACTTGAGCACCTGCTGGCTTGTGATAGGATCCCCTACAGATCACAAACTCCATAGCCATTTGTGACATTGTATGTGTGTGTGAAAATAACAGATGCTCATATTCTAAGAATATATTCAATAAGATAGATATATGTAATTGATATATATATAAACATACATATCTAGCCATTTGTGACATTCGTATGTGTGCATGAAAATAACAGATGCTCATATTCTAAGAACATATTCAATAAGATATATATATGTATGTATGTATGTGTGTGTGTGTATGTGTATCCTAGAGGGTGGGAGGAACCCAAATGTTTGACTCTCTATGAAGGTAAATTGTCAGTAATGGTACCCGTCAGAGGCAGACTTGACATCTGAAAGTAGCTGTTGAGGATAGTTCCAGATCACAAAGAGTAATCTAGGCACAGAGGCTCAGCATGTGTTCCAGCACAGAGACTGTTCAGAAGGTTCTTGCTCTGGGTATGCAGAGAGGCACTGGCCCAGAGAAGTATATCTGAGTGCTGGGAAGTGAAAGAAATTACACAACCAAAAAGCTAGGTTAAAAATAAATAAATATAGTAATTTGAAATTCATTAATAGTGTTGGTTGCCTTATTATTTTATTTTTTAATTCACTATTGAAATTTTTATCTTCTTTGTTTATTTTCTAGTTTTCAAATCCACTTTAAATATGGTCACCAAAACAACACATGGCAGCCTTTGAAGTTACTGATTATTTGCAGATTAGCATGAACTATTTGATATATTTATTGATATTACAAGATTTTTGACATTAAAAGATTTTTATGTGATTATAAAAGGAAAGTTAAATAAATTGATTAATACTATTGATCACTTAAAATAAATAAATAAACAAATAAATAAAATAGCAACCTAATTAGATGCTAATAAGGACTATTCTGTCCTTTGTTCTTTTTCAACCAATTCATTATTCTAACAATCTTGTGAGGGCTATGATGAAAAGTACCCATAATGCATAAATATCTTTATGCATCATATTTTTTAAAAGCCTGTAAATTAAATTCTGGTATTAAATTTTCAAAGGTACAAATCCATCACGTTTTGAATTTGAGCCATTCCTAACCTAAAGCTCAGAGTGCTTAAGTGACTTGACTAAGTTTATACATCTATTAGTGGTAAAATTAAAACATTTTTGACTGATTCCCTGATATTAACAAACAGGACTAGCCTATGTATTGAAAATATAAGTAATTGAGGTGCCTATAAGTTGGCTCCATTGAATGAAGTAATTTCCCAGATCCGATCAACTATAATCATGGTGGAGAACTTTCTGGCACAAAACACAGTTGTGGGGGCACAGAGTTTGTTAAAAAACACAAACACTCATCATTAGAATCAGCAGAGGAGATATTCCTCATAGACTCCCTCCCAGCGGGCCTATGCTAAACCTTAGAAATCTTGCTTCTTTCTGTCTGTTTATTAATTCCACTGATACTTCTGAGAACCAGCTATATTTGAAAAACATAATTTTATAATACTGTGATCCACTACCAATAAAATGCCCTATATTTGTATTTAAATGAGTAAGTCAATTAAATTTATTCTAAGTTGGAGAAGTAACTTACTTTTCAGAGTGGCTTGTAAGGTTGGCAAAATAGAAGCATGTACCCTTGGGATATAAGAAATAAAAGCATACTAGCTTGTGCTTATGTCACTAATAAATGAAAATAATTTGAAGTTATTTTGGGTACATAAGATGGATGGGTGGATAGATAGTAGACAGGTAACTAGATAGCTAGAGATCATAGATAAATAGATAGATAGAAGGTCTTATATGGAGAATTAGCAGAGGGTATATTTCTTTGGGTATTTCAGAAAGCATGACTATGAAAAATATGTTCATTGTTGGTAACAAGTCTTTAAGATGTTAAAAGAGGCTTTGTTATTTCCATTTTAAGAAAATCTCTTGAAGTACATATGACATTCTTTAATAAAAGCAGTAGGTTTTCAGAATCAGGTGTCAAATCTATGCCCCTTTCTGGTACCTCTTTTGGGGTTGGAGGAGGAGGGAAGGAAAAGAAAAAGGATATTGGGGAAAAGAAAAAGAATCTCTTATCTTTTTTTGACTCTCTCTAGATCAAAGCACCAGTTGTAAAACAAACATTGGTGAATACCCTATACATCAAAAGATGGGCAACTGTTGGTCATTTAGCATAAGTGAGAGCTTGAATGAATGGTATACAACTGATTCTCTTAATGACTTTTTCCAACCATTGAAATTCAGATGATTGAACAGACCTGCTTATTTGAATGTGTTGAATCTTGGAATACTTACATATTCATTTGACAAAAAATATTGAAGCAAGTCTTGTGTCCTGCTACAAAACAATATACTGTTGATAGTGAACTTTTATCCCCTATTTTTTAAAAGCAAAGAGTCTGACTGAGGATACCACACACATAAAGTAAATGAGCTTGCACAGTCCAGTGAGAATAGAACTGTAGCTGAGTGACTTGTGAGACTTGTCTTATTTCATACAACAGGAACATACTGAACTAAATCTCAAAAATTAGGTCAGGACAAATCAACTCAAAAGGGGGAAAAAAAACTCATCCATGTAGACAGAGAGGTAAATTCAAGGGAGAGAGAGGCAGGTTTATTTAAAGAACCTGAAGAGGGGTAACCAATTATTGACTCCTAGTAAACCAAAGAAAGTTACATAGACTTTTACACTCATTCAGTGAATAGTTGATATTTACCACACACCTGTATTTTGCATAGAAAGAGCCATTGTAGGTCTCAAGAAGCAGAAGGCAAAATTCAAGCACATCAGAAATAGCATCTTTGATAAATGAATGGGTGAGCCCTGTTCCAGCACAAGATCTGACAGAAGAATGTCAATGCAGGACCTAAAATCAATGCAGCTCTTGGAGAGGGCACCAAATGCATTAACAGCAGCTTTCATCTCTCAACAGCTAGAGGTGTAATGGGCTATGACAGGAAGAAATAGCTGGAATTCTTTGGGAAACACTAAATGTTGAATGAAACAGTCAGGAGACTTAAAGCAAAAGGAGAAACCCATGGCATGGAAAGACTTTTACAGACACAGATTTTTACTAACAGGTGCTCTTACCTGATACAGTGTTGTGGGGTTACCCCTAGGGCAAAAATTTTCTTCAATTTCCTTCTCCCTGAACTACTGTTACAAAGGATTGTCACTGAGAAAATTACTAGCACTGCATAGGAAAATATATGGATAGGGAAAAGAAATACATATGCTTTAATTCATTCTAGTATTTGCATGCACACATCTTAGGACATATCCCCAAAAGTTTAATTCTGGCTTTATACTGTAAAAGAACCAGAGGTTTTCACCAAGAGTTCTGGACCCATTCAATTATCTGAGTAGTGATTTAAATCATCTATAGTGAGGAAGGCTGTAGTGGTTCATAAAATGTGTGCTTGAAATTATTCACAATATGTCAATCAAACCATCATGCTGCATGTCTTATATGAGATATATGCCAATTATTTTTCAATAAAATTAGGTGGGGGTGGTGGAAATGTGTCCTTGGGAGGTAGGTTGATGGACCCAGTTTCACTTACCTCAACTCTATGAAATGAGAAATCTGTACCTCTTATATATCGCTCATAGACGTAGGTTGTGATAGATGCTGGTCAACATGTGAAGTTCTTAGTAAAGTCACTGATATATGGTAAGTGCTTCGTGATTATTAAAACCTGTTACTCTACCATATTCTCCTTTTACTTGTCTTCCTCTCCTTCTTTACTCCACTTCCATCTCCAAAACTCACTGAAAATTGTTCAACAGTAAGGCTGATGTTATGAAAAAGAAGAAAGGAATAATGTACAAAGAATTCAGTGAGATTCCAAGTATCAGGGGTAGGGGAGACATGGAGAAAGGAGGAGAGAAGACAGGAGGGGAGAAAAGAGAGGAGGGAGTGATCAAAATCTTATTCCCTATACCAAAACTTGTTTTTTTTTCTTTCTTCTACAAATATTTATTGAGTCATTTCTATATTCAGAGCTTGTAAGCTTTAATTTGCAATAATGAATCTGTCACAGTTGGCTTTCAAGACTAGATGGGAAGACAAATTAGAAAATGGGCTGTTCAGCACAGGGCAGGGGTGTATGAATTATATTGTAAAATACATGAGCAATTCCTTGCCTATTAAGGTAGGAAGTGGCAACTCATGGTATCAGAGAACTGGTGGCTTCTTACCAAAGGAATGAAAAGATGGCAGGAAATAGACTGGATTTTGGTGGTTGATTACACAAAGTTCATTAGACAAGAGAATATGAGTTGCTTACATAGAATGGAAGCAATTTGGTATGGCTGGAGAGTGGTATAGAACACAAGGAATTCTGAATCCCTGGAAATCAAAGCAATCTCTGGAAGGCCTTATAAGACAGCTTTCGAAGATCAGGGACTGTACTGACTAGATAGACGTGGAAGTTTTCAATCAAACACGAACAGATTAGATCCTTTCTTATATTAAATAGTAGTGCTCTGTGGAGAAGAGAAAGCTATACAGAAATGTTTTGAAGGTATTCAGATGACAATTTAAGAGAGCCAACACTCAGAAGGATACGGGAGTTGAAATGAATGGTTTGAGTGGGTAATATCATTGGTCAATCCTGTAACAGTGCATATTCACTCCTCATTATATTGATGTTTATTGAAGGTTTTTCACTATTAAATACACTTGTGTGTTAAAGACCAATTTGTGACATTTTGCAGCCCTAGTGAATTGTGGTGTGTTTGAAAGTGTTTATAGATTAATTCCTTGTCTGTAAACAACCTATGACCAATTGATCCTCCCATGGCCCTCAGAATTCTCAAGAAAGAGATTTATTAGGAAAATGTTTGCATATATATACATATACATACATGTGTATGCACATATATACATGCATATATATATTTGAAAAATAATAATCTACCAAGCTAGCCTTAATGCACTCAGCACATAGGTCATCTACTATCAATAAATGTATCATTTAAAGTCATTAACTATATACAATATGCATGTAGTTTTGTATAGTCTGTTACAAAATTAGATAAACCATAATTATACATGGTTTATATACTATATTAACTTCTATATTACATTTCATGTATGTGGCTTCCATAATAAATATGATTTATAATATGTATATATGAATATAATTTTCTTTTTATATATTGGCAAGCAGAACAATCACTCAATTACTCTCCTCATACTTACTCCTCTGCTTTTAGTCTAAGCCATATTCAAAAGGAATGTTTTCAACTTTATACAAATAACTTGAAGGTAAATATCATGTAGATATTATAACTTGTAAGTATATGAAGATCTAGAGAAATGTGTAAGAATAGTAGTATTTGAACAATTGGTTATAAGTTTAAATTCCTAGTCATCAATAGCAACTATGTGGTTTGGGACAAATTACCTAAATTTTAAATTTCAGATACCTCATGAATAAATTTAGAAAATATTACAACCCTTACTACTGACTTTAAGAATTAAAGAAATAGGGCCTCCCTAGTGGTGCAGTGAGTTAAGCAACGCACTATGAAGCAAACTGCAGCCACTGCAGCACGAGTTCGATCCCTGCTGCCAGCCCGGGAGGGGACCTACATGGCGAAGCAGACCTCTCATGGCTCGCCCGCTGCTCCCCTCAGCAGTGTATCTCCGTTGATCTGCCTATTCTGCTCCCCACTCTGTCTCTGGTGGATCCTGTCACCCCACACACACACACCTCTGGCCTGTACCCCAGCTCTTGTATGCATAAATAAGTAAATCTTTAAAAAAAAAAAGAGTTAAAGAAATAATGTTCATAAATTTTTTGGTCTCTTGGTCAAGTGCTTATAGTAATGTATTAGGGTTCTTCAGAAAAACAGAACTAACAGAATAGATGTGTATACGAAGGAAGATATTTTTTAATAAGGAATTAGATAATGAGATTATGGAGAGATTATGAGATTATGACTTGTCAAAGTCATAAGCCTGAAGCTGGCAAGCTGGAGATTCAGGCAAGCAGAATATGGTGTGTATGTAGTTTAAGTTTCAGTCCAGCACATAAGAACCAGGAGAGACAATAATGTAAACTCTTGTTTGAAAGCCCACAGACTCTAGACCCTAGTGAACCAATGATTTGGTTTGGTCTAAAAGGAGAAAAAAGGGCCTCCCTCGTGGTCAGGGGTTAAAGTCTCAGTGCTATGAAGCTCTCACCAGCCAATGCATTTTGAGTTAGATCCTGGCCAGGGAGCTAACCCAAATGGCACAGCAGACCTTTTCTGTCTCACCTGGTGCTCCCCACAGTATTTCAGTCAATCTACCTGTTCTGTTCCCCACTCTGACTCTGGTGAGTCCTCTCACCCCCTTACAACTCTGCCTACACCCCAATTCTTATATGCATAAATAAATAAATCCTTTTTTAAAAAGTAGAAACAATTGCTGCCCCAGCTCAAAGAAAGGCAAGTAGAAAGACTTAATCTTACTTATGAGGGAGTATTGTTCAGTTTATTCTATTTAGGCCTGTGGGTGAATGAGGCCCACTCACATTCAGGTGACCCCTCGCTTTACTCAGTGCACTGATTCAAATGTTAATCTAATCCAAATTCACCCTCATGGGTAGATACAATAATGTTTGATGAAATAGCTGCATACCCAGTGGCTCAGTCAAGTTGACACGTGGAATAAATCATCACAATTAAACTCCCATTATTATCTATGGGAGATACATATAAATATATATATTATAAACTCCCATTATTATAATAATTCTCATTATAAAACAATGATTAATATTATGTATTAATATTATTCATATTTGATCACAAACTTTTGCTGGGAATGTTTGCAGATATTTTTGCAAATATCACTCCTTCATATATAGTATATCGAGTATTAAATTTCAAAAGGACTATATCACATTACCCTTAGCATTAATGGAAAAAAGAATCCTAAAAATACCCTATCACTAACCCTGTATCCATGTATTCCTCTGCCTGATTTTAAATAGTAGCACATAGTAGGGCCATGAAGATATATATGTATAGTTTGTGAAAATCTAGGGCAGAACTCAAGACCTCGGAGCCTTATTCAGGGAAGCAGAGCAGCTCATCTGTCATCAGAGAAAAGCATGTACTGATTTTAGCAAATGCCTTTGCATTAATTTTTCTTGCTTCTATCCTCTACAAAGTCGATGGGTTAAGATTTAGTTTTCAACAGTTGAAAACTGTCCCTAAATTTGTCTTTATATAAAAATGACCTCTGAATGCAAGAATAGCAACATAGTTAAAGGTTCATGGTTTGGACAGTCAGCGTTACCTAGTCTGGAGAAGTAATTTGGCAATCTCTTCCCCTTTCCCTAGGCAGTTTGATGAATGACCATTTCCTTTAGTCTGTGTTCATAAGTTTTATGGGCCATGGAGAGTGCAAGATCAGAGTTATTTGTGCCTGAAATCAGAAAAAAGTATTATCCAGCCACACTTAAGTAAATGTAGTAAAATACCTGAACAAAGCATTTCCAAATACCAAAAATTCCACTTTTTAGAAAAATTTTCATAGTGTTTGCAAATAAATAATAGAGAAAACTCTATTTATGGTTTTAAAATAAGGTCAAAGCTCCAAGCATTGCAAATTATATTAGGAATTGGTATTCATTCAGAGCTCCATTCAATTAAATTAAGGTGTATGCAAGATTGATTGTCTAGAGCTCTAATTTGGATCTAATTTCTAGATATTTTCAAGGACTGTTGGAAACTTTGAGATCACCCCAATTTGGTTAAAATACATAAAAGTTTAATCTATTCCAGACTTCTGGTAGAAACATACAATAGGGAATGGCAAAAAGGAAGGACACTCAGCTTTATGTCTTAAGTCCTAAAATTTCAAGATAGTGTAGATATTTGGTGACAAATATTATTCTGTAAACACATCTTCCATCACTAGACAAACATGCTAAAAATTAATTATCTTAGTTAATTATCATTATCTTAATACTGTAATTTTAACAATTTTGTTCATAGCTCCCCAGTGAAAAGTGATGCCTCATTCCTTTCTCCTAAATTTGTCTTAGAAACACATGCATGTATTTTTGTGTAATCTGCCATTCTTCTTTTTTTACCATCTTTTACATTTTATACATGTTGAACACTAGTAACATTGTTTTCCTTTGTATCAACATACTTCACTTCTTTTTTTTACCTATTTATTTGTCTCACCTCCTTTTGTCCAAATAATTTATAAGACATGTTGCCTATGTACATATGTGTATATGTATAGATACACATATATGTGTCCACATACATATATGTGCATATATGTGTTTGTATGTGTGAGCATAAACTTTTGCTCATCCTGCATGTCTAGTGTCTCTACTGGTTTCAAACTACCAGCATTATATAAACCAGCTCAAACCATTCGTGCAAGTCTCTCTATGAGTTTAAGCAAGGCACCTCTAGTATGACACTGATCCAGCTGTGAGCAAAACAGACAAGGGCCAGTCCCTGTAGAGTGAACATTCTAAGAGAAAGAGAAAGACAGTAAGTACACATCTGAATAAATATGTGAGAAAATTCTAGGTAGCTATCTTCATATCTATGAAGAAATGGCTGGGAAAAAATGGGATGGTAAAGATGAGAACATTTAAACCCCTTGCACTACCACCTGGTGGCACAGGGTCTAAGTCCCAATACTATGAAGATATTTGCAGCCACTGCAGCTTGAGTTCAATCACCGGCCAGGGAGGGGACCCACATGGCGCAGCAGACCTCTCCTGCCTCGCCCGCTGCTCCCCTCAGCAGTGGATCTGCTCCACACTCTGTCTCTGGTGAATCCTCTCACCCCCACCTCTGGCCTGTACTTCAGATCTTGTATCCATAAATAAATAAAATCTTTAAAAATATATAAAAAATAGAATTAATCTAGAATAAGAGAAATTTATGTTCATCCTAAAATGAGCATTTATGTTGTATTTCCAGAAAGTGGCACAGCACTTTGCAGTACTTATGGCCTAGTGGATGGGAAGAGAGAAACTAGTTTGTCTGGGTATGGACTTTAACTCCATAGGAATTTAGTATTTTCAGGCTTGTTCTGTTGTGCCTTCTCTCCTAATCTGTAATATTTAAGTTCTTTGAATTTATGACAAAACTGTGAATTGAAATAAGTATACTCACTTGTCTGGCAGAACATTTGGCAAATATTTCCTAATAAGAAATTTAGAATGTCTTAGTGTGCAGATCATTTTTGATGTTCCCTAAACACTCATTGCTCAAACAAACAAACAAACAAACAAAAAAAAACCTAGAACAATTACTTTTTTCACATCCCAAAAAAAGTAAAGTAATTTGGCTTGAGTTTAGCAAGAAAGGGATATGCTTCTATTTCGGTCAAGTATTAATTTCGTATTCTATTTTAAAGTATTGAATTGAGTTTGATGTTAAAGAAATGTGATTATAATGATGAACCAATAGAAAGAAAAAAATAAGCAAACAATGATATGGGTAGATGTAGAAAAATTATGACGCTAGAACATAAATACTGAGATTTATTTAACAAACAATCTGAATGAGTTTATTATTCCTATATAAGATTTTAGGAATACAATAATATTTTGTTATTATGCATATAACAAAAGTATATGATTTGAAAATGTCTTTGAAATTTACCTCAGAGCACCCCATGCAATTGACTACTAAATTGAAGCTCTTTGATTTACACATTAAGAAAATACTTAATGATTGAAGCAATTTGACCATCTGCTTGGTCAGTTCAGGCTGCTGTAACAAATTACCACAGATGAACAAGGTGTTTTAAAGAGCACAACTATTTCTCACAGTTCCGGAGGCTGGGGAATCTAAGATCAGGGTGCTGGCAGATTCAGTCTCTCTTGATACTCTATTTTGCACCCTCCCATGGTGAGGCAGGGAGCAGTAGAGCAGACTTTCTTGCCCCTTCTAAGGCACTAATCCCATTCTTGAGAGCTCCAGTCTCATGACCTAATCATCTCCCTGGGACTCATTATCAAGAGTTGCCCATGTGAGAATCAGCCAAGAGCAAGTCCATACATGCTTTATTTATTTATTTTTTGGAAGTCATTTTTCTTGTGGTTCAAAGTGGGTCACACATTTTAAACTGCTGTGTGATTGCTTTGATGAAAATGCATTGCCAATCTTGCAGATTCGTCTTTGTTCCGATCTTCAGCTGTTTTGGCCGCCTCAACACTGAGGACCTTCAAAGTGAAGTGTTTGCTTAGTATACTTATTGATATATAGGTTCTATTTTATATCATACCATCCCAAATACTTTCTCCAAACAGGTAATTTAGTAAAAAGAAAAAAAATAGAGAAATTTGATTTGCTATTTTTCCCTCCTTTAAAATAAACATGTGGACAAAATATCAGACAAGAATTCCAATTCTAGTCCTTCCATTTCCCAAATTTCACTCTCTACTTCCTTTTCTCTCTTTGATCTTCAATGTTTTAACACATAGAGAATAATACCTGCAGTACTTGTCGTACATAATATATTGCAGATTTAGAAGACTATAAATTAGATGATAAATATAAAAATAACTGAAAACACCATAAAGTAGACATTGGGGTCATCAACTAAATAAAACTTTAAGGTCTCAACATTTCAACCATAATTGTATTTTGTAAAATGATGCTTTAACTAGATTTTACTTTTGTGTTATATAATGTTAATAATGGCAGTAGAGGTAGTATTGGTGGTACTACAGAACTAGTGAACAAAGCACCTAACAGTCACTACCACTGTTAATTATGAATTATCACTAAATGATGTCCCTGACTCTTCTACTTACTAGCAGAGTTACCATGGACAATTAATACAATTTCCCTAAGACTTAGATATTCATCTATAAAATGGAGATAATAATAGTGCCCACTGCATGACATTAACTTGAGAATGTAAATAGTGCATGTAAATAGTTCAGACTTTTTTGAACATAAAAGGTATTCAATAATTAATTAGTTGAAACAGCATCTCTGCTAACTAATTTGTCTAAAATAGTGTCATCAGCACAATCACTTTCTTTGATACATATTATTATATTTCCTTAACGAAATCATTAAAAATCAAAGTGACTAAGTGGAGAAACTAGAATTCAAACCCAGATCTGTCTGAAAAGAGAACCTAAGGTTAAATCATTGAGCTTTTATGACTGCTTGGCCACAAGAGTTATTCTCCTTGACTCTAAGTCCATAAGACATAAGAATCACTGAAACCAAGGGTGATGGAGCCCCTACTAACCTCTCTATGTATCATCACTGACCTTGAAACACCTGACTTGAAAGCTGTGGAACAATAGAATAAAGAATATATTTTTATATTGACTCTCCCCTAGCCAAATGCTTCTGAAGCTGACCCGTTGTTAATCTAGAGATATGCTTGGCTCAACGGCCCCTGAGACAAGTTGTATCATTTGGAGTAAGCATCATGCCAGAGGCATATTTCTGCATGAATTCCCTCAATGGCTAGAGTCTGTAGCCCTCATTCTGCTTTTTATGCTTTTGCAAAATGAGGGCTTATTTTTTATAGTTACACTGTATGCTGCTTTCTCCCATAGATGGTAAAAAAACATGATTTCAATTGTTGGCTTTGTAAGCTATAATCACGTAATTGGAAACAGCTGTGCATACAAGAAATATAATTCAAATCAGTTTAATTAATACATCTTTATTGACAAATTCCACTCATAATACTGATATCATTGTGTGATTCTAAAATCAAAAAGGGAATTTCTGAAGCTTGGCCATATCCAGATTATCTGCTCTAACTTTTACTTTCTTAAAGAAACCTGAAAAATGGTATTTTAAGGATGACTGGATGACTGAATTTGATCTCTCTCAATACTCTTCCTGACTTGTAGAGACTCTCTTCTCTCCTGAAAGTTACAGGCCAATAATATCAAGCTTCAGAGTTTGGATTAATTATGTAGTAGATGCTGTTATAGGTACTATGTCTACTCCTAAAGTCTGAGTTGTTCGC
Organism: Galemys pyrenaicus; assembly: GCA_019455555.1. NCBI lineage: Eukaryota > Metazoa > Chordata > Mammalia > Eulipotyphla > Talpidae > Galemys > Galemys pyrenaicus. Next base: position 4,622,556 of record JAGFMF010011458.1, on the reverse strand, counting down.
TCCACCAGCTCCCCTGAAATTTCCCTCAGGTGAAGAGACCTGCTTTATGGTGGGTAGTCTTTGCAGTGACCAGGCAATAGTGAAGCTGTACAGAGACCCTTTCTGCTTCCCTTAAGGTGGGCCAAAGGACATTCTTGATGCATTTCTTGCTGGAAAACTTCAGCTCACCATTTGTAGGGGACTCGACCCATGATAGGTTTGGGATTATGTTATATTACAATATTTTCCTTTTCATGAACATTCCACTTATTTGAATTCCTAATGCTGGCTCATTATTTAATATTTGCCTCTTGCTTCTGCTTTGAAATCTGCTTCTGATTCTCTTAAATTCTTGTTGAACCAACCTAGTAAATACTATTGTTTGAGGAAGAAAGCTCCTATGCTGGCTTCAGTCTTCACCTTGGATAGCCTTTTACTTCCATGAAGTAACTTCTTTTCATCTACATCTTCAAAACACATACTCATGTGTGCACGTGCACACACACACACAGGACAGGAATTCAAACATGATTCAATAAATAAATCCCTAATGCCTGAAATGTTTAACAGGATTACTTTTATAAAATGAAATTGTAGTTATTAGAAAATAAACAGTGATATAACATCAGTTAAATTTTATTAAGCACTTATTGTATTCTAGGTTTGTGGTAACTGCCTCATAAGTATCTAATTTACTGCTACCCAAAGAAGTTTGTATCATTACTTTCCCCCTTTTACATGTAAAGGCTATCTAAAAAGATGTCCTTAATTGCTATAGTTCACCAGAAGAAAAAGAAAAAAATATTTGGAATATTTTAACTTTTTAAAAATAGAGGTATCTTAGATATGGTAGCAACAGATTTCCTTTGTAAGACATTTGTTTCAAAATGCTGTTGAACTATTTTAAATTCTATAAAGAAGCATCATTAGCATACATTTCTCTGCAAAAAAAAAAGTTCACAATATTGAAAGCATATGCTTCTGAAAGAACATTTGCACAGTAAGCCTTTATGCTTTTGATCTTTTACAATGCAAATATTTTAATGGGTAACAATAAATTTGCATCATAAACTTTATTATTAGCTAATACTATAGTTCATATTCAATTATGATTTCAAATCAACTATCTGAAGTTAGAATGTTTTTATTTGAATACATAAGAGGTTACTATACTGAAACCCTTGATGACTCTTAGTTCCAATTATAATCATTATATATAAAAGGAACTTTATTTTACTTTAAAAAAATGAAAGAATTTTGGTGTATATGTCCTTTTAATTGAATGTAACCACTTAAGTCTTTATCTTTCCAAACCTAAAAGAGTTCTGTGAATATATGGCTCCATAAGGAAGCTCAATTTATAATGAAGTTGAGAAAAATTTAAAAAAATAAATTATCAATATTTAAGGGTCAGGGGAAAAGAAGCATCAAACAGAATGCAAATGAGGGTTCCTCATGTTAATATTTTAAGCATGGCAATTTTTCAGTTGAAGAAAATTCTATTCATCCCCAGAGATAACATTTTATTCAGTAATGCCTTGAAACTTTCTGGGTTGGATATTATGATTGACAGCTCGTTTCATCATTGACAAGAGTGGCAGAAAGTCACATCTCAAGTACCTTCAGATGATGACAAAATTAGCTAATATCATTGCATTCTGTTATACTACAATGCTTGTAAAGCTATTTACAATCGCAGGTTACATAGCCAAAGAAATAATATTGTGAATTTCCTGGTACATTTCCTATTTCAAATACACTTTCCTTTTTTTTTTTTTATATTAGTGAAACCACACGTTTCAGTGTTTGCATAGCAGTTATACACAGTGCATTCCTAACCTAAATCCTAAAGCAGAATTAGAAAAGAAATTGGAAAGGAAAGACTGCTTTAAAAATAAAAATGGAGAAGTTGCCTAAGAATCAAATCTATAGGTGTGCTCATGTCGCCATCTACCTGAAGCAAATTATGGGCATAAGCTTATACTTGAAATAATACTGTTCCTGTGCCTCTGTGGTAGCGCAGAGGTTAAAGTCTCAGTGCTATCCAGCTATCACCAGTCACTGCAGCATGAGTTTAATCGCCAGTCAGGGAGGTGACCCATATGGCACAGCAGACCTCTCCTGTCTTACCTGCTGCTCCCCTCAGCAGTGTATTTCAGTAGATCTGCCTGTTCTGCTCCCCACTTTGTTTTTGGTGAGTCCTCTCAACCCCTGCACCTCTGACCTGCACCCGAGTTCTTGTATGCATTATAAATAAATCCTGAAGACAAAAAAAAATAAAAGAATTAATACTCCTCACCATTGGCAGAGGTGAGAGTAGTTTCAGAGCTTAAGTTACATTCCATAAATCCATACATATGTCCACTAAGAAGCCTGATTCCACACACTGAAGAGTGTGAGTATGCCTTCATTCAAAATCTTTAAGGAGAAGAATCTGTAAGATGAATTTAATGCTATTGCTCAATTAAAGGCAAGCCTGCATCAACTAAGAAAAACACAGACTGCAAGTGATGTATCTTGTTGAAAAATCTGTCAGATTATCCTGTTATATGTAATGCCTGAAACAACTGTGTCCGTGATTTGAGATAAATGTCAGTGAAAGTATTATTTGTCTCTAGAGAGTCTTTGTGTCTTTGTAATATATATTAACTTTGAGAGCATCACATTTAATCTTTGAGGCACATGGGTCAAAAATTAGATGCCTGACGAGTCATTCACATTTTTTTCTATCCTACATATTGTGTAATGCTGTGGGTTCACTTGTGCTCACTCCCCAAATTCATGTACCAAAATCTTAACCCCAGTGAAAGGTTTCAGTGTGGTAGGATGAGAGAGCAATAGAGAGAGAGAAAAAAAGAGAGGGAGAGAAGGAGAGAGAAAAAAAAAAGCCAGGCCATGTTTCTGACCAGCAGGAACTTTTATTGTGCTCCTGGGCAAGGTTCTCTGATCCCCAGAGTGGGGGTCAGGGAAGTCTTGCCCAGGTTACAGGCTGAGAGGTTTTTATAGGTGGGGTACTATGGGAAGGAAAATTTCAAAGTTCTTTCTGGCCGGGAGAAGCTTTTGGCGGGAAGAAGTTGTTTGTCATTGATGGTGATCCATATTGAAACATCCAGGTTGTGTTCATATTCCACCACATTCCTGAGCCACATTCTACTGGAATTGAGCTGATGGAGGGTAAAGGATGGAAGAGAAACCACAAGGTTAGGGGTAGAAGGGATTAGCATAAAACATTAACCAAGAGCCTTAAGGGCCAACATACAGATTAAGAAATACAACACCTAGAAAGAGATCAGACTGCTGTAGGGCGTGCCAAGAGCACAAACATGAAAGTGAAGGAATAAACCATCCACCCACAGAGATGAGCCCCTCCCTACCAAAAGATGATAAAAACCTAATGTTGCCCCCACAACAGGGCACCCCTCTTTCTGCCCACCCGTGCCTATGCAGGCGCTTCTCTCCACCAGCTCTCTCCTCTGCAGGGCAGCAGCCTTCCTGCCTGCCCAAAGCCGGCACCATGCTGGGGCTTCTCTTCACTGACCTCCCTCATTGGAGGCAGCTCTCCTTAAGGCCACCCGCCTGCAACCATGCAGGCCTCTCTCAGCAAACCTGAACCTTTGGGGCAGCTCTTCCTGCCACTTGTGTCTATGCAAGTGTCCTTTACTCTTCTGTTCCTTCCTTTATAAACCTGCTTAAAAATATCTACGTCTCTGCCTCTTGGAAAAAGAGTTTTCCTGGGAATTTGCCACGTGCTGCTGAACAGGGGGCTCTGGTGAAACCTTTCCCAGAGTGAACCCAAGAACCTCACACTGAAAAAATGACATCAGAGCTACTACCAGCCCCCAGGTGAGGGAAGGGGAGACCATACACCCAGTACCTCAGAATGTGACTTGTCTAGAGATGCAGTCTGTTATCCAACATTAAAAAGTGGAAATTTGGAAGGGTGACAGGTATAGGGCGCCTGAAATGAAGTTCCTGGGGCTTTTCAAGGGCCACCTGCTCCTTGTGAAGATAATGGCTTCCAAACTCCTGCCCAAAGTGTCATCCTTGGCTGTCAGAGTCCAGTATGTGCCAGAGAATCACCCAGAACTTAGGCCTTCAGCATCTCCCAGCAGCTACTTTTTGCAGGAGAGCACTGAGGTCCAGAGGGAAGCTGGTGATATCACAAAGAATACATAAAGAAAGGCTTTTTGGTTCCTGATCAGGTGATCACACGCCTAATGAAATAAAAGCTGTAGAACTGGGGTGGCCAGCAGTGGTTAGTCAATTATTTTCTTAGGACCTTAGTTCAGAGTGAAACACTGACAAAATCTGTAACCTGGATCTAGTATCACTTTGAACATTTCTTTTGAAATGCTCAAAGATCCATGCTGTATTCACCCTCTTAGTGGAAGAGCCTATAACCTGGACTGTAACCCACCTTACATGCATGGGATTGATGGCATCAATGGTAAGCCAATAATTTAGCAGGAGGATGATAATCCTGAAGCAGTTGCTGACAGATTAAGACTGCACAAGAATGTGGCAAAACCAGTTATTGAATTATAGAAGAGCCCAGAAGTGGTCCATTAATTTTCTGGTGTGGAGACCAACAAAATCTGTCCCTATGTTTACATGCTTTTCTCAAACAAGATCAGGCCTATTTGGTCCAAAGAAGTGTACTGAACCTGCCCGTGAAAGAAAGAACCAAAAAGATGCCATTCATTCAATTATGTAAGAAGTATTGGTGCCATTAAAAGCTAGCTGCCCTCCTGGTGACCCTGAGATTGAAGCCAGTTGTTCTCAGTGGTGCATTGCTGTCCATGAGTGGCTGTGTCCACAATTCTTTTTCCTGTTAGCAGTGATACTTTCTTTTCTGTATCCACATTGCACAAATTCTCTCCTTTTGATTCTTCCTGGAATGGAAGATTTGGGCTTGTAGACTGTACGTGTTACATCTCTTTTTTTTGTCTTCTTAAGCTATTAAATAGTGTAGTCATTGCTGAAAGGAGCTGAGAGCACCGGGAACTGATCTCTGTGGAGGTGCTTACCTTAACCGCTGGTCTGAGGCATGGTTCACCCTGCTCCCGATACTATATTTCAGGTTTTCAGGCCTAGTCTTCCAGCCAGGAATGGATCTCAAGCTGCAGTCACAGCGCTAAGTCCCAGTCACTAGGCCACCATAGGTTGGTGTCTCGCAAAGCTGCAGAAGAAACTTTGCAGACACACAGGCAAGCAAGCAAAAAGAGGCAGATTTGTTTAGAGAAAGAAAAGGTTGATTGAGGAGAAAAGGAACAGAAATAAACTGGGATTCGCAGGCCGATGAAACCAGGCCAGGGAGGGGCACGGGAGCTGAAGTGGAGTCATGTCTCAGGGAATATACACCTTCTTTCCCTAATTCTAAAGCTCCACCAGTCTCTTTATGTGGTTGTTTCTCCATGAGCTCACTCACTGTCCTAATGTCTCTGTGCCCAGAACTAAGTCTCTGTGTCCCAGCCTTTATCATACTTTTCTTTATCATCCTTGTGCCAGACTGTCCTGGGGGTGTTCAATTAGTCCCTTTGGAATTTGTTGTCCTTATCTCTGAAGCTTCTTTAACTCTCCTGAGGTCTCCACCTGTACTGTTCCTGAGCTACCTAAGTATCCCTAACTTGCCCTACTGGACCTTTTTCATTTTTTTGTAATTCTGAAAAATAAAAGTCCCAGTATATTTCAGCCATACTAAAAAAAAAAAAGGGAAATGTTCACATATATACATGTTAAAATACCATATTTTATGCATGGAAGTAATAAGACCGTGTGGAATTGTTAGGCTCAAATAAAACCTGAAATTTTATTCAACATAAAAAGTAATATTTTGAAAATGCTGCTAAATATTGATGCTCACAGTGTTTATCTCCTGTGAATGACCCAAACATATTATCAACAGCTGGTAAAGGGAATGGAGCCTGTGAGCTCGAGGAAAATGTTCTAACTATGCCTAGTCTTGTTGCTTTTGGTCAGGTGGAGATCTTGAGATTGATGCAGGGCAAAGTAGAAAACAACTTGAAGTCCCAGTAGTGAGAGAGAGACACCTACGGAGGCCACATATCTGGAGATACAACCATTTCCCCCCACAGCAAGTCTCACTTTTATTGGGGGTCAGATTCAGGGAAGGTGGGCAAGTCCCTGGAGAAACGTGTGGAGGAGTGTGCGTGGTGGGGGTGTGTACTGGGGCTGTGTAATAGTCTGGCAGAAGCTAGAGGAGAGTAAATAAGTGCTGTTGCTTGGGGGGTCCATTGTTGCTGCTGATGAAAATATTCTATCTCTATTGCCTGTTAACACTTAACTTCCTGTCAAAGCGATCTAGTTGGCTATACTAATCTGCCCCTAATATCTACCTGCTGTTGTCAGCAGATGTTCTCAAACCAAAACTTCTGTCGCGATGAGAGGATCCCTGTCTGACTCTACATTAGCTTAATAATCAGCAGTAACTTTTGGGTGCCAAGCTACATCCCAAGAACAAGGGGGTACTGGAGACCCCAAATAGTCTGACAGATTTACTATTATGGGAAAACAGATATTAATTTTTTCCATTCCAGAGGTGCTTTCTATAGCATGGTCATTAAATCTAAAATTTTAGCTAATGTTATTTTGTCATTCACTCTAATACTGGTTGTCAGAAAAGTCATGACACATTTTTGCTTGAAAAAAATACATCATGGGGCCCTCCCTGGTGGCGCGATGGGTTAAGCAACACACTATGAAGCAAACGGCAGCCACTGCAGCACGAGTTTGATCCCTGCTGCCAGCTGGGAGGGGACCCACATGATGTAGCAGACCTCTCCTGCCTGGCCCGCTGCTCCCCCCAGCAGTGTGTTTCAGTCCATCTGCCTGTTCTGCCCCTGCTCTTTCTGGTGGATTCTCTCACCTCCCTGCACCTCTGGTGTGTACCCCAGTGCTTGTATGCATGAATAAATAAATCTTTTTTTAAAAATACATTATGACTTTTCCAACAACTTAATCTATTATCAATAAACCATTCACTAATGGCTTACCTGAAATAAAAAATGAGGGAAGGGCTTGAACATGAAGATCCAGGGGAGAATATTATATGGGCAAGAAGATGGGTATATGTAAACAAGAGACCTGGAAAGATCCTTTTCTCACAGAACTTCAAAGAAACAACCTTATCAACAGCTTAACTTCTAGCTTCCAAAACTAATGATAGAAAATAGAATAAACTAGTGAAAGGGTAAGTTTTTATATTTTGTTTATCTTATTTAAGCCAACAGTTTGTAATGCTTTTTTATAGTGGCCCAGCAGACCAATACGCAGAGCATTAATCCATACACATGCATTATTATCTACTTATATTATTCATGTGCTTATGCATTTTGTGTTTATGATATAAATATTATCGACAGCAACTTAAATAAAAAATTACAGATAAAAACATAACTATACCTTGGATAATGACACCTCTCTATCAGTTCTATATATATGTCAGTGTATGCTATACCTTACATATAATTCCAGCTGTTGAGTATATAACTGTGGACTAGTTAAGCAAAACTTTTATACAATAAAATAAGGGAAATCTGTGACCTGATAGAGAAAAATTGATCATTTCGGTTGTGCTTAGGGTTGTCAAGAAGATACACTTAAGAGCTGGGGCTGGACTTTTATGACAGTTTGCTCACTGTTCGGACACTTGATCTGGGAAGACTCAACAGATGTGAGCTGGAATAACTGAAGGTCTGTACATCAAGATAAAAAGCTTCTGTACAACAAAGAAAATGTTAAACAGAACAAAAAGAAACCCCACTGAATGGGAAAAAATCTTTGCGCTCCACACAACAGACAAGGGTCTGATCACAAAGATATACA
>JAGFMF010011458.1:4541238-4614285 GCA_019455555.1 Galemys pyrenaicus | reverse complement strand
GGTGCACAAGGGACTGAGGTGATGGTGCACGGGTGAAATGGTGGTGGGTACTCCCTGGGGACTACAAATGATGTCAAATATAACTAATAAAAAAAATAATAACTGAAGGTCTATAGGCAACTCTATTTCCACACAACCTCACCATTACCAAGGATGAGAGTAATGGACTCTATCTGATAGCTCAGAGTCCAAAGCCTACATTCAGACAGGCATGGACAGGTGAAAGTTCTTGAATGTTCATGATCTGTCCTTGTAAGTTACACCTGTGCCCTCCATGTTCTATTCCCCAAGGTAATCAGAACATCATGCCTGGGTACACTTATGAATAGAGAGTCAAGGAATATGTCAAGCATGTTTTAAAACCACAATGTTCTAAGTCATAAAAGACCTAAATAAATGAGAAAATAATTCTATGTATATGGACAGGGAGATAACATAATGATGTCTAGTTTACAAAATCAATCCCACAAGTGCTATGAAATTCTAATCAAAATATCAGTATGGTTTTATAATGTTAGATGATGATTATAAAATGTAAATAAAGAAGTAAAGTTAAAATGAAAACAGAATTCTTCTAAAGAGGACATGGAACTACTCAACATCTGGTCAGGTTTTGCTACACCATGATAAGAATTTAGATTATTTTGTAATTATTCTGCAATTTTTTTGCTATCAGAAGACACTGGTGAGTTGTTTTTTTTTTTAAGATTTATTTATTTATGCATACAGGCACTGGGGTACAGGCCAGAGGTGTGGGGAGGTGTGAGGAGCCACCAGAGACAGAGTGGAGAACAGATCGAGCAGATTAATCAGAAAACACTGCTGAGAGGAGCAGCGGGCGAGGCAGAAGAGGTCTGCTGCGCCATGTGGGTCTCCTCTCCAGCTGGCAGCAGGGATCATACTCATGCTCCAGTTGCTGTGGTTTCCTTCATCGTGTGTTGCTTAACCCACTGCATCACCAGGGAGGCCCCACTCGTGTGTTTTAAGGTGCCTTTGGATCATTCTGGTGCTTGTGAAAGAGGCAAGAAAACAGAAAAAGGAACCAGCTGCTACTATCAGTAGATACTGATGCATTTAGAGACAGTGTTGAGAACTGGTCAGAAAATGACATAAAATTTGCAAGTAGAGCTCACAGAATTTACTAATGTACAGAAGATATAAGAGAAATAGAAGAAATAAGAATTAATGGCCATTTTGGGTTCTGAACTAGTGTGTGAGTAGTGATGATCGAAATAGAGAGAGTTTGGAAGGGGATGGAATTTGGAGAAGAAGGAATAGTCCTGTTTTGACCAACTGAGCATCCTGGTAGAGATTGTGGCAGTTAGATATAAGAATCTGGAATTTCAGAGACGAGTAGGGCATGAAGGCTGAAATTTGAGAGTCAACAACAAAAAAAAATAATTGATATTTAGAGATGTAAAAGGAAATGAGATTTTCCAGAACAGACAGGGCTAGAGGGGCCTCCCTGGTGGTGCAGGGGGTTGAGCACCATGCTATGGAACATCTGCAGCTACTGCAGCACAAGCTACATCCCTGGCTAGGGAGGGGACCCACATAGTGCAGCAGACCTCTCCTGTCTCATCTGCTGCTCCCCTTAGCCGTGTATTTCAATAGATCTGCCTGTCCTGCTCCTCACTCTGTCTCTGGTGAATCCTCTCACCCCACACTCGTCTGGCCTATACCCAGTTCTTGTATCCATAAAAGAATGAATCTTAAAAAAAAAAGGAGATAGGGTTAGAAAAGGGAAGTCAGATCTTAAGGGGACCCCATAATTTAAAGGTATCACAGTTATCATCAGCCTTTTCCAGGAAGTACTTGCTTTACCATTTCTTTCCTTTTTTCATGTCATTATAAGAGTTGTTGCAATTACAAAAAAAATTATTACAAAAAATATTACAAAAAAATAAAGCTGAGTATAATTAATGTGCTGTCTGTCTTGTTGTATCAAGTTAACATTCGTTTACAGCATTATATAGGTTCCAGGAGTATATGCCCAACACCAAATATCTAGTCACCATCCACACCAACCCTGTGCCCCTTCTATTAATTTTTTTATTAACTTTTAAAAAATATTCATGATTCCAAGAGCTGGGGTACAGACCAGAGGTATGGGGGTGGGGGGTGCAAGGATTGACCAGAGACAGAGCGGGGAGCAGAACAAGCAGATCAGTCTGCTGAGCCATGTGGGTCGCCACCCTGGCTGGGATTGAACTCATGTTGCTGTACCTGGGATGCCTCACAGTGTGGCGCTCAACCTGCTGCACCACAGGGAGGCCCCTGTGTCCCTTCTAAACCCTGCCTTACTTGGTGCCATACAGACAAAGGGAATATTCTGACCTCTGTCTCTCAAAATGCCTGCTACTCCATAAAGGAAGTGCATTTTCTTTCTAGAAAATCCAAGAGAAGAACAAACAGTAACTAACCTGCTTATAAAAACACAACCCTTGCATCCTTCCTTTTGTTGATGTGTTGGATTTCATTGATTGATTTTTGAATTTGCACCATCCTTGTGCCTCTGGGATAAATCCCACTTGGTCGTGATGTATTTATTATCCCTTTGATGCATTGTTGGATTCTGTTGGCTAGGATTTTATTGAGGATTTTTGCATTGGTGTTCACTAGAGTGATTCGCCTGTAGTTCTCTATCTTTGTGTTGTCTTTATTTGGTTTTGGTATTAGTGTAATGTGAACATATTCAGTAGTATTCCTTCTTCCTTAATTTTTTGAAAGTGTTTGTGTAGGATCGGTACGAGTTCATGTTTGAATGTTTGGTAGAATTCATTTGTGAAGCTGTCTGGTCCTGGGCTTTTGTTTTTGGGGAGTGTTTTGATTACTGCTTCAATCTTACTGCTCGTAATTGGCCTGTTTAGGAGTTCTATTTCTTCTTTGTTTCGTTTTGGATGGTTATATTGTTCCAGAAACTTTTTCATCTCTTCTAAATTGTTGAGCTTGTTAGCATATAGCTGTTCATAGTATTGCTTGATTATTCTTTTAATCTCTTCTGGGTCTGTTGTGATTTCCCCTCTTTCGTTTGTGATCTTATTTATTTGTGTTTTTTCCCATTTTCCTTTGTTAGGCTGACTATAGTTTTATCTATTTTTTTTATTTTTACAAAGAACCAACTTTTGGTTTCATTGATTTTACGGATTGTTTTTTTTTTTATTTTTATTTAATTTATTTCTGCTTTAATTTTTATTATTTCCTTTCATCTAGTGGTTTTTGGATTCTTCTATTGTTCTTTTTCTAGTTCATTAAGTTGGACAATTAGATTGTTTCTTTGGGTTTTTTCTTGTTTGTTGATGTGAGCCTGGGTTGCTATAAACCTTTCTCTTACTACTGCTTTTGCTGCATCCCATACATTCTGGAATGAGGTGTCATCATTGTCATTCAATTCAAAGTAGTTTTTAATTACCTCTGCGATCTCCTACACAATCCATTGGTCTTCTAGTAGTTGGGTTTCAGTCTCCATAATGCAGGTATGTTTCTTGTCTTCTTTTCATGATTAATTTCTAGTTTGATGCCTTTATGGTCAGAGAATATAGTTGGAATGATTTTGATCCTACTGTATTTGTTGATATTCGTCTTGTGGTCCAGTATGTGGTCAATTCTGGAGAATGATCCATGTGCACTTGAGTAAAAAGTATATTCTGATTTTTTGGCGTGTAGTGTCCTATATATGTCTGTTAAGCTCACGAGTTCTAGGTCTTATTTAGGGCTCTGGTTTCTTTGTTTATTTTTTGTCTTGTTGATCTGTCCATCAGTGATAGTGGAGTGTTGAAGTCTCCTACTATATATGCATTTTCTTTAATGATTTCTTTCAGAGATGATAGTAATTGTCTGATATATTTTGGTGCTCCTTCGTTTGGTGCATATTTATTTATTTTTAAAGATTTATTTATTTATGCATACAAGCACTGGAGTACAGGCCAAAGGTGTGCGGGGGTTGAGAGTATTCACCACAGAGAGAGGGGAGCAGAACAGGCAGATCAACTGAAGTACACTGCTGAGGGGAGCAGCGGGCACAGCAGGAGAGGTCTGGTATGCCATGTGGGTCCCCCTCCTGGCTGGCAGCAGGGATCAAACTCATGCTGCAGTGGCTGTGGTTTGCTTCATAATGCATTGCTTAACCCACTGCGCCACCAGGGAGGCCCCTGATACATATTTATTTTTTTTTAAAGATTTATTTATTTATGCATACAAGAACTGGGGTACAGGCCAGAGGTGTGGGGGGTGAGAGGATTCACCACAGACAGAACAGGGAGCAGAACAGGCAGATCAATGGAAGTACACTGCTGAGGGTAGCAGCGGGCACAGCAGGAGAGGTCTGCTGCGCCATGTGGGTCCCCTCCCTGGCCGGCAGCAGGGATCAAACTTATGCTGCAGTGGCTGCTGTTTGCTTCACAGTGTGTTACTTAACCCATTGCGCCACCAGGGAGGCTCTGGTGCATATTTATTGATGAGTGTTATGTCTTCTTGATTTACTGTGCCTTAGATCATTTTGTTGTATCCTTCCTGGGGTTTTTTTTACCCTTTTTAATTTGAAGTCTATTTGTCTGATATAAATATGGCTGTTCCAGCTTTCTATTTTGGTCTATTAGCTTGTAGGATTGTTTCCAACCTTTTACTTTCAGCCTATGTTTATCTTTTGTGTTTAAATGTGTTTTTCTGTAGACAGCAGAAGGTTGGCTTGTGATTTTTAATCTAGCCTGCTACTCTGTGCCTTTTTACTGCTGAGTTTAGTCCGTTTACATTTAGAGTTAAAATTGATATGCTGGCACCTGCTTATTGAAGCACTATTTATAATTGGTAAGACCTGGAAACAACCTAAATGCCCAAAAGTAGATGACTGGATCAAGAAGATGTGGTACATAGACACAATGGAATACATTGAATACCTTCAGCAATCAAAAATGATAAACTGGGGCCATCTATAGAAACATGGATGGAACTAGAAGGAATTATACTCAGTGAAACAAGTCAGAAGGCAAGAGAAAAATATTGTATGGCTTCACTTTTAGGAGGAATGTGAAAGAACAAAAACTACAACAAAAATTAAAAAAGAAGAAAAAAAACAAGAGAAAGCTCAAGAAAATGGGCAATTATAACCAAAAACAAACAAACTCAACAAGTTTAAAAGGTTAAAGAGACCAAAGGGAATATGAGAGGGGGTGGGAGGAAAGGAGCAGAAGGGTCTGAGGTGATGGTGCATGGATAAAATGGTGGTAGGAACTCCCTGGGGAATACATATGTTGTCAGATACAACTAAATAAGCCTAATGAGGGAAAAAAAAGTTAAAAGAAAAGAAAAAAAAACAAACACAACCCTTACAGCCTAATTGTTAACAGGTTTGGGAGTTCCTTGGTTCTTGACAATGATCATAACAGAATTCAAGTCCATGTCTAGGCAAAGAAAATCAGTTTATTTACTGACAAAACACTTGGGTGGTATTCTGAGAGAGTAGACTCCATGAAAGAACAATGGTGCATTGTGGCTGGGGACTCGTGACTTATATGGGTTGCTAGAAGCTGATCACTCTGTCTCTTCTGGGGGTTATCTTCAGCCATGCCCCCAGGGTGTTGGTTTATGAGTCTGGCAGGAATTTCTTTTTCTTTTTTAAAAAATTATGTATAAAAGAACTAAGGTATAGGCCAGAAGTGTGGGACTTGAGGATTCACCAGAGACAGAGTGGGGAGCAGAACCGGTGGATCTACTGAAATACACTGCTAAGGGGCATAGTGGGTGATATAGGAGAGGTCTGCTGTGCCATGTGGGTTACCTCCCTGGCCAGGGATCGAACTCATGCTGAATTGACTGGCAATAGCTTGATTGCACCGACTTTAACCCTTTACCACCAAGAAGGACCCTGGCAGAAATTTCTAAGTAACTCCCCCTTTTGTAATGCTCAAGGATTTAGTTTTAGCATCTCTGACAGCAGTTTGGGGATGGGGTGTTCCATCTCCACTTAGGTACTTCTTATTCTACCTGGGCTTTATAGGTGCATCTATAGGCTGGGATGGAGCACTGCCTTACCCACCCATGCTTGGCCCCTTGTTCTCTGCTTTGTTTATCATCTCTGACAAGTGTTTCCTGAGGTCCTGCATGTAGCTGACCTTTAATTTTCTTTCAGTTATCACCCCTCTGCCATATCTAACATAATAGCCAAAAAGGTCTAAATTCAGTGATTTTGCATCAAGAGAATTTACCATGAGGAAAGTCCAATGTATGACTCAGGAGGTTTTCAAGTAAATAAATGTATGTATATAATTTTTTACTTGATGTAACATCAGTTTGCATCTTTGTTTGGATTAGAAGTATAGCACCTGAGTTAGAAGTATAGCTTCTACCCCTCTTCCCCACCACCATCAAAGGAAGTTTTAACAGAAGCAAGCGTGATTGTTTTAGTTGCTACACAAAAGTCTCTTACAAAATGAATCTCGGGTCCTCCCTGGTTCCTAAGGGTTAAGTCTCAGAGCTCTCACCACTAATACTTAAGTTCTATCCCAGGCCAGGGAGCTAGCTGACCTACATAGCCCAGCAAACCTCTCCTGTCTCACCCGCTGCTCCCCTCAGCAGTGTATTTCAGTTGTTCTGCCTGGTCTGCTCCCCACTCTGTCTCTGGTGAATCCTCTTGCCCCTGTACCTATGGCCTACACTCCAGTTCTTCTGCACAAAAAAATTTTAAAAAATGAGTCTTTGCCCAATTTCGATTTCCTTCCTTAGAGAAGGATGGTTGGAAAAGCCCAGATCCACTCTCAATTTAATTTACAATTTCGTTATGCTTAACACAGTTTTAAATGGCATGATTTGTGCTCTCAATTAGCTGTATCTGAAATATTCTTCTGTCACCAAAATGATTCTTAGAATATTTTATTTTAGTTTAACATACATTTTAATAGGATCCAAATCACAGAATGTTAAGTGTGTAAACTTCTTAGAAAATGAATTAGCATCATTAAGTTAGAATATGTACACACTTTAATTGCATTATCTAATTTCTTTTAAATATATTTTTGGAGAGAATTATGCTCAAATTTTACTGTGACCCCTAGCTTCTTTCCACCTTTGCCTCAGGCATCCTCATATGAACTGGATCCACCCCAGTTATTTTAAGACAAGATTTTTTCCCAGGCATGTTCTTTAAATTCTTCAGCAGTTCTAATGCATATTTTTATCTGTCTCACATGTTTATTGCTGTGGTTTATATAAAATATCACTAGTTCTATGCCTTATTTCTCAGAGTATCAGATTTCCATATACGTCATACATTTAAAAATGTCAGTGTCTGCTTCCTTGGTTGTCTGTCTTTTGTTGTGTGTGCTGTTTGTTTATTTATTTATCAATCTATCTGTCTTTCTGTCTATCTATTTATTTAACTGAAGAAATGGGGTGTAGGCCAGAGGTGCAGGGATGAGAGGATTCACCAGAGACAGAGTAGCAAGCAGAACAAGAAGATTTACTCACGAATATACTGTTATGGGTAGCAGAGGATAAGACAAGAGAGGTCTGCTGTGCCATGTATGGGTCAACTCCCTGACTAGGGATTGAACTCAGCCCATTATTTAACCCTTAGGCCCCTGGAGAGACCCTGGTTGTCTTTATTAAACAGAAAGATTTCTGGTGGGAAGATACTCTCCCTGCCACCACCACCCCTCCTTCATACACACACTCCCTATCAGGTTATATCCTTATGAAATTTCCTAATAAACAATTTAGAAATTTGGGTGAAGTGTAGATCTCATAGAGTAGGAGTACCTCCATACAAATATGCTAGTTAGCTTGATCCCCCCCCTTCTGACTGAAAGAGTCCCTGATGATCCAGAAAATCGGAGGCCAAAGTTGGATTTCTTGTCATGTCCTAGTCATTTTATCCTTGGACTTTCATCACTACCCAGGAAGCAAATGCAAGACTCTGTTCATCTTGTAGTGCATCTTAACATCCCTCTGCATTATCAAACCACATTCTGCATCCCTTAAACTATATCTCATGGGAGAAACAGCAAGTCAGGTGTTTCTCAGACAGAACTCTACTTTCACATTATGGTCAATAGGGAAGCCTACTTACTGGAAGAAAAATTTAGGTGATAAGATGTATGTTTGATAGTGTTATGTATTTAATCTTAGTGTAGTCTTGTTGTTAAGGGAAACTGGCTCAAAGTTTTGGGTAAATGAATGATGTAGATGATGAATGGTCTAGGTGTAGTAGGCAAAGATTAACATGAAGTGAAATTGTTGACATGGTTTTCTAATAGTTACCATTATTGTTGGAATTTGTTGTGAGATTCTATGGTAATTTGCATCTGTGTTTAAGTAGAGTTTTTTCTCCCATGTTCTAGTCATGAGGTTTGTTCTACATGACACATATTCTGTGTTTAGTGAAAAGTACATTAGAAGGTCCACAGCTAGGTGCAGAGCAGTAAGTACCATTCTGGGTGTCATGTTTATAATGAACAGGTAAATGGCAAAATAAATGACTGATCTTAACACAAATATAAGTGAGTTTATATAATATCTAATTAGTATGGTTAATTAGACTAAGATTTTCCATACTTTATCAAAGTCATGACTCAAAGAATAAGAAATCATTGAATTGGCTCATGTTCCTTATATTATTTTTTAAAAAGGCTTATAAGATTTTAAACTCTATGAAGTGAAAAAAGATAATCATTTCTTTTTTTAAAAGATTTATTTATTGGGCCTCCCTGCTGGCACAGCAGATTGAGCTCTGCTCTGTGGGGCTTCTGCAACACAGCAGTGTGAGTTCAATCCCCGGCCAGGGAGGGGACCCACATGGCACAGCAGACCTCTCCTGCCTCGCCTGCTGCTCCCTTCAGCAGTGTATTTCAGTCCATTTGCCTGTTCTGCTCTGCACTCTGTCTCTGGTGAGTCCTCTTACCCTCTGCCTCTGTCCTGTACCCCAGCTCTTGTATGCATAAATAAATAAAATCTTTAAAAAAATATTTTATGTATACAAGAACCAGGGAACAGGCCAGAGGTGTGGAGTGTGAGAGGATTCACCAGAGACAGAGTGGGGGAACAGAACAGACAGATTGACTGAAGTACACTGTTGAGGGGAGTAGTGGGCGAGGCAGGAGAGGTCTGTTGTGCCATGTTAGTCACTCCTTGGCTGGGAATCAAACTCGTGCTGCCGTGGCTGTGGATACATCACAATGCTGTGCTTAATACACCACCAAGGAGGCCTTAAGATAATCATCTTATTTATCAAGGAGTATTACAATTGATGTCAAGTATATGTAAATTTAAAAAAATTTATATTAAAAAATTAAGTATCACTATGTTTAAAAAAAAGAAAGTGTTCAGTAATTTCATGATATGTTCTAAAGGGGTATGGTACAAATAAATCCATCAATTGTATATGTGTTCATTACTTTCATTAAAAAACTTAATACTGTTCTGAAATTATTTCCTGTATTGTGCATAGGGAGTGTTCATATGTCAGGATATAAGGAGAGGCATGGTTACAAATAGAACCAGTATTTGTTTTATATAAATTTAAACTTATACTAAATCAAAGCTTATTAGAAATTAAAGGAGTGCAAACTCCCTAGGATATCACTATACATAAGTTAGTGAATTGTCCTGAAGTCTTCATTCTTCTGTGTATGTTGGACTGTCTCTTCCTTTATCTCAGTTTTACCTAACATTTTGCTCTATTCCCTTCCATATATGGGCATGTATGTCTATCCTTCTCTCTGACTTTCTGAATCTGTCTTACCTACCTACTCACCTCTTCCATTGTTCTCTTTCTCTTCCTTATTCAAATACATGTATGTTTGTGTGTTGATGTATAAATATAATGATATAATGTATACTATACTTAATAAATTTAATTTTCCATTTAACAGTATTTCACAGACATGCAAAATATTAGGTATCATTATTAGAAACTGAACAATGTAAACTTTTTTAGTAAGAAATATATCTACTGCAACATATTTTAGGTACATATGAACAAGCTTTATCAAATGCAAATATTTTCCGTAGTTCTTTTTGATATTGTAAATAATCAAATAAAATAGGTAATTGATAGTTTATGAATATCCTGACCTGAAATGCATAACACTGTGTCTTGTTGTAGCTTTAATAAACATTTCTCCAATCAGTAATGAAACTGAGCATCTTCTGACATGTTATTATTTACTTTTCATCTTTCATGAATTGCCTGTTTATATTATGGGAGATAATATAAACAAAATTCATCCTAAATTAAAATTAATTTAGAATCTTAATCCAAAGACATCAAAAGCTTTGAGAGTAAAAGAAACTTTGAGTTGTTGACACAACTGCTTAAAAATTCAAAATATAGGACTAGACTTTCTCAACATGTTATAAAGAAGAGAAAGAAAAGGGAAGAATATTAAAGGGACACAGCCATTGGGGAGAATGGGGAGAATTCTCCCAATTGGGGAGAATGGGGAGCCATTGGGGAGAATCTAGTCATTAGGTACATTATGTTAGAAGGACTTTCATTTAGTTGTGTTTTTTTTTAATTTTTATTATTTTTTACAATATTTGCTTTCTTTTCTCAGGTGTAGTCCCCATAGAATTTCTATCACCAGTTAGATTTACACACATTCAGCTTTTTAAAAACCACTGTTGACTGTTTCATTTACTATTTTCCTTTTGACTAGAAATTTTGCGGTGACCTGATGACTTGTGAAAACAGAACAAATGAAACAAAACAAACACACAAAAAAGAGCAGTTTATTATGTTACAGGACCTAAACTCCAGATTGTATGCCGTAGATCACCATATGACCTATCTCTGCATACTATAGATAGTTGAATTTACTTAAACCATGTTTACTTACATTTAACCCAGTTATTATGTTCCACCTATCGGTTATAATGAACTCACTGATAACAAAAGACTGACCATATTACTTTAGCAGTATAATGATAATCTCTTTTCAGTTCTGTGCATTGCAATTAGCTTTTTCCTGTGTTATACTTGTTTTACTTTGATATGAAACTCTTCCCTTGCATAAGTGATTTCATTTAATAAGACCTAATCTGTCATATATTTTATTTGGTGCTTGTGTATGTGTGTGTTATGTGGAAGAATTTTTTTCTGTACATTTAGGTCATACAAATATTCTCTTATATTTTTGTCTAATAATAATGTTAAGGATTTCATTTACAAAGGTGGGTATTGAATCCACTCTGAAATGGTTTTAGATGATAGGGTAAGAATCTTTTTTTTTTTTTAATTTATTCATTCTCTCCCTCTGCCATTTATTGAACAAAATAAATGGCAAACAAAATCCATCTTTCCTACGGACTTGTAATACCAGCTTGTTAGATATTGATTTTTTCAGGGCCTCCCCGGTGGCGCAGTGGGTTAAGCAACGCACTATGAAGCAAACCACAGCCACTGCCTCATGAGTTCGATCCCTGCTGCCGGCCAGGGAGGGGTCCCACTTGGTGTGGCAGACCTCTCCTGCCTCACCCGCTGCTCCCCTCAGCAGTGTGTTTCAGTTGATCTGCCTGGTCTGCTCACCCCCCCCCACTCTATCTGGTGAATCCTCTTACCTCCCGCGACTCTGGCCTGTACCCCAGCTCTTGTATGCATAAATAAAATCCTTAAAAAAAAAGATATTGATTTTCTATACATATGTGGCCCTTCTCTAGACTCTACTGCTATAGACTTGTGAATAATACTTCGGTACTATTTTTTTATAATCTTGCACAAAATCTGTGCTATTGCTTTATAATAAATCTTGGCACAGCATTGGGCTAGAACCTATAACACTCAGTACCAATTCTCTTAAAAATTTATAGCATTGCTGTTGAATTTTTTTTCAAAGATTTATTTATATATGCATACAAGAACTGGGATATAGGTCAGAGATGTGGGGTGCAGGGTGAGAGGATTCACCAGAGACAGAGTGGGGAGCAGAACAGGCAGATCGACTGAAACACACTGCTCAAGGGAGCAGTGGGTGAGGCAGGAGAGGTCTGCCACCACCTTGTGGGTCACCTCCTTGGCTGGGGATCGAACTCATGCTGTAGTGGCTGCAGATACTTCATAGTACAATGCTTAACTCCTTGCGCCACCAGGGAGGCCCCTGTTGACACTTTCTTATGGGATGTACACTGTAGTGTGAACTTGTCATCTTCAGAAAAAGCACTATTGAGATTTTGATTAAAATCATGTTCAATTATTAGTCCTTTAAGGAAACTTCATTGCTTAATTCAGAATCATGGTGTTCCCAAGTTCTTGGATATTGGGGATATAAAACAACTCTGACAGTTGTGATGGACTCAATTCCTGGCTGTGAGGCTACTTCTGCTTCTCCATTTTATTGTCCTCTTCTACATCACATAATTCTATGCTGTGGAAAATTTCAACCTCTGCATCTGTTCAGAGTCAGGCATGCACCTTTCTACCTCTGGTCTCAATATCTGGCCATAAGTTCATTTCCAGCCCCATCACCTGTGGGTCACTTTATTACCATTGCTTGGTAATTACCAACAATCTCAGTAATCACTGCTTCTGAACCAGGTACCTTGTCAGACAACTGTGGCTGTGCTTACCTTCTTGTGTTTCTGTGCAAGCTTGTGTTGTGGTCATGTCCATTTTGTTTTTCGGTGCTACAGTGTCTCTTCAGACATCTCTTTGCATTGCTTGTACATAATTATTATCATGTTTTAGTGTAGGGACGTGACAAGCATTTAGTGAAGGAGCATGGATTCGAGATTTTTCCTGACTATATATATAAATGCTATTTGAACATACTTGTTCTATTGAGTTTAATTTGCTTTTGTTTTATTTAAATATTTGAATATATTAAGAATAGTTAAATTTATTTTGTCATGTGTGTCTTATTTTTCTAGTTACCACTTTATGTAAAGTCATATGACTTAGTCTTTTTTTTTCTTTTAAGATTTTGATATTGTCAATAACTTTTTACTATTATGGTTTCTTGATTACTTATACATTAGAATGATTTTCATTAGCAGAAAATTATCTACTACTGTTTTCAATTGTTTTTTTGTTTTTGTTTTTTTGTTTGCATATCTAATGCCACTGAAATTTATTTTGATGAGTGATCGCTAACTTCCCACCCACAAGGATTTATAGCTATATCAACATTAATTATAAATAACCTAGTATGTGCATTAAATTGGGTAAGATAGCCATTTTAACAATGTCAGTTCTTCTAATCCATGAGCAAAATTTTCATTCCATTTCTTTGTGTCTTTTTCCATTACTTTTAACAGTGTCCTATAGTATTCACTGGACAAGTCTTTCACCTGCTACATTAAGTTTATTACTAAGTAATTAACTATTTTTGATGTGATTATAAGTAGGAATGTTTCCATGTTCTTTCTTTTCTAGTTAATTGTTTGCATATAGAAAGACAACATATTTTTGAATATTGATTTTGTAACCTGCCACTTTATTGTATTAATGTTTCTGATATTTAGGGTTTTCTATATACATCATATCATCTGCAAATAATAATTTTACTTCTTTTCTTGTATGGATTCCTTCTATTTCTTTTTCTTGTCTAATGGTGCTCATTAACAAGACTTCCACAGTATGTTCAACAGTAGTGGTGAAAGTAGACATCCTTGTTTTTTACCTGTTATTAAGGAAAATCAACTTTTATTAAATAACATTTTGACTATGGATTTGTCATTCATAACCTTGCTATTTTGAAGCATATTCCTTGCATTCCAATTTTATGTTTTAGTGTTTTTCTTTAAATCATAAATGAGTGTTGGATCTTGTCAGATGTTTTCTCTGCATCTGTTTAGATGACCAAATTATATTTTTGTCTTCTCTTTTGTTGATGTGGTGAATGAAGTTGTTTTGTATATGTTAAATCATTCTTGTATACTTATAATAAATCCCACTTGAATGTAGCTTATGCTCCTGTAATGTATTCCTGAATTCAGTTTGATGAGATTTTGTTGTGAGTTTTTGTATCCATGCTCATCAGGGTTATTGGTCTGTAGTTTTCTTTTTCATGATGTCCTTGTTTGTTGTTGGTGTCAACATAATGTTTGCTTCACAAAATGTATTTGTAAGCATTCCCACTTCTTCAGTTTGGGCAAGAATTTGAGTAGGACAAGTACTAGGTCTTTGAAGATTCAGTAGAACTCATCAGTGAAGTCATAATGTCAGGAGTTTCTGTTTGTTGAGATACATTTGATTACTGTTTTAAGTTCCTTGCTTGTAATTTGACACGTCAGGTTTTCTGTTTCCCTCAGATTCAGCCTTGGAAAGTTGTATGATCCTAAGAATTTATGTATTTCTTCTAAGTTATCCAATTTACTGGCATATAGAGAGATATTAGCAACAAGAAATAGTAGTAAGTAACGTCAATGTCCTATTTATATTATTTGGAAGAGCAATAAGGAAACAATAGTTTTAAATGAAGAAGTATATCTGATGGGCTTAATTGACATTTCTAGGACATTCTACTAAAAAAAAAAAAAAAGAAGAATACTTCTCAAATGCATATAGGGTTCTTGAGGAGACAACATATTTTGGAACAGAAAACGTGTCAATTAATGCATTAAAATCAAAATCATATCAAGTATCTTTGTTGATGACAGTGATATAAAACTAGAAATCAAAAAGAAATCTAGAAAAATCTCAGATATGTCGACTAACCAAGATGCTATTGAATTCTTTTGGTTAAATTAAGAAATCAAATTAATTGGACACAAATGAAAAGAAGATATCAACTATCAGAACCTATGGGATGCAAAAAAAGCAGTACTAAGAGGAAATGTTATAGTAATACAAGCCTACATCAAGAAACAGAATACTACACTCTAACTTTATACTTAAATAAATTAGAAAAAAAAATAAGTGACACCAAAAGTCAGTGGAAACAAGGAAATATTTTAAAAATTAGAATTGAGAATAAACTAAATATAAATCAAAAAGTCAGTGCAGAATATAAACTATAGTCATTTGTACAATCATGGATGGAGCTAGAAGGGATTATGCTCAGCAAAATAAGTCAGAAGGCAAAAGAAAAATACTGGATGGTTTCAATTCTAGGAGGAATATAAAGGAAGCAAATAAGGGACCAAGGAAAAGAATAATAACAATAATAAAAAAAAACACAAAAACAAGGACAAATCAGAAATACTTTGTGTGGAGGGGGGAGGGAATGGGATGAGGGCAGAAAGAGCACAAGGGACTGAGGTGATGGTGCACTGGTGAAATGGTGGTAGGAAATCCATGGGGACCACAATTGATGTTAAATATATATATATATATATATATATATATATATATATATATATATAAAAGAATGAAATCAAGAGCTGGTTCTTTGAATAAGTAAACAGAATTGAAAAATTTTAATATAGGTTTTCTATGGAAAAAAGTGAGAAAATGCTAATAAACAGAACCATAAAAGAAAGAGAAGTTCCAACACAAACTACAGAAGTACAAAGGTTTATGAGACAGTTCTGAAAATCTAGTTTACATTTTTTTAAAGATTTATTTATTTATGCATACAAACACTGGTATACAGGCCAGAGGTGTTGGGGGATGAGAGGATCCACCAGAGACAGAGTGGGGCACAGAACAGGCAGATTAACTGAAGTACACTGTTGAGGGGAGCAGCTGGCCAGGCAGGAGCTGTCTGCTGCACCACGTGGGTCATGTCCCTGGCTGGCTGGCGACAGGGATCGAACTCGTGCTGCAGTGGCTGTGGTTTGCTTTACAGAGCATTGCTTAACCCAGTGTGCCACCAGGAGGTCCCTACTTTACATTTCTATATATAAAGTAATATTTGTCACTTTATTACCGCAAATATTTTTAGAAAGTTCACTGGAATCTCATTAGATTGCAATCTATGAATGTAAGTTGAATATATAAAGATTATATGTTCAGGGCCTCCATGGTGGCGCAGCGGGTTGAGCGCTGCACTACAGAGCATCCGCGGCACAACAGCGTTAGTTAGATCCCCCGCCAGGCAGGGTACCCACAAGGCAAGGCAGTCCTCTCCTGCCTCGCCCGCTGCGCCCCTCAGCAGTGTATTTCGATTGATCTGCCTGTTCTGCTCCCCACTCTGTCTCTGGTGAATCTTCTCACCTCCTGCGACTCTGGCATGTACCCCAACTCTTGTGTGCATAAATAAATAAATCTTTTAATAAAAGAAAAGGTTATATGTTCAAATAGTTCTTTATGTCTCTTATTATATGAAAGCCTTAGACAATTATTGATAGTTTAATCATCAGTTATATAATGATCTTTATCATATGAAGGTTTTAACTCTTATGTTTTTAACCAGGTGTTATTTATATATAAACAATCCATTATTTTTCACAATTCATTCACAGTCAACAATATCAGTTTATTCTCTGAACAATAGTTCAGGCTTGTTTTTCACTGACTATCCATGATTACTTGTAATAATTTATACAGTTTCAAATGTGACTGCTATTTTACAAAATGCACCGCTTTTATTTCATTCTCTCTGCTAATTTCATTGTCTAGTACTTTCAAAATAGTAATAAAGCACGGTGGTAATCATGAACAATCATATCTTTATTTTGACTATAATAGAAATGTTTCAGCATTTCAAGCTAAGCACAAAGTAGACGGTTGACCTTTGGAATTCATTAATGTTTTCTTAATGTCTGTTGACATGACAATATTAAAAATTATACTAATACCATATGATTTTTTAAATTCTTAATTGAAACTACATTTATTATGGTATTACTGCAGTAGTGGATTCATTATAGTAGCAGGTTATTTTTGTTTGGTATTCAAAAATAGATTGTCTTGTGGTTTTCTGCTTTTGTGTTTTATTGGCTGGAGCTGATGTTTCAAATATATACTTTTTTAATTATATTTTTCCTGCCCATTTAGGCATTGATTTTAGTTGAAAAATGTTTTTCTGCCAAATGGGAAGGTATGAAATTGAAAGCTACTGATTTGAGTTTATTCATGAAATTTCCCAACTATAGGATATGCATAAAAATGAAATTTCTGTACAGTGTAGCTTAATTATTCATCCAGCAAGCATTTATTAATATTTATTATCAATATTTATTGTCATTTATTTAATATTAATGTTTATTAAAGTACTTCCACTTGCCAAACACTTTTGTAGGAGTTAGGATACAGGAAAGCACTTTCCTTAGTCAGGCAATTTTCTGTTTCCATGAAACTTACATTTTAGTCAGGGACAAAGTAAACAGGTGAACTAATATCACTATTTTAAAGTTATTGGGTGCATGTATAAGCTATTAAGACAGAAAATACGTCAGGTAAAGTAAGTGAAGGTAAAGAAAAAGGACACATTTATTTATGTTCAGGAGGAGCCCCCAGAGATGATATTGGAGCTAATATATACAATATACAAGGAAATAAATTACTCAAATTGTATTTTTATGAATATTAAAAGGACAAAGAGGGCACTTAAAGTTATCTTCCCTTACAATCATTTAGCATATACAATAAATTTTAAATTCCTTTGGTGATAAATACCAAGGAAAAGGAATTTTAAAAAGACATTTACGTAGAGGACACAAAGAAAATAATTCTGGTATTTATATCAGAATCTGTGCATGCAGAATCCTGCAGAGTAATTCCCTTGGCAAAGTTTACACATATTTCAAGAGTGCAGCTATGACTCAATATATTTAGGGACTTGTCGCTGAATATTACTCCCACAGACAGTTTATGAGACACAGAAATTCTGTCTCACTATTTTGTATTCATGCTGGGTTGGGACCACACATTAGCTTGACAACACAGTCAACTCACCAACCTTGGTTCTGAATGACTAATTTTAGATGTTCACAATAGTAAGTGGCATTGTCCCTGAATGATAGTTTACATAATTGTTCAGGCACCATTATGTAAAACAGGGTACCTTTACTTTCTCTACTCCAAGTACCAAAAAAATGATTTCCAAAGGCTTCTTGGAATACCCAAGTTAAGTCCCTCCTGTAAAATGATGCTGATACTTAAAATAATAGTTCTAGATTTTCAGACTCTTCAAAGAAGAGTTTCTGTTTTCTTAACAAATGTTTTAACCCTTAATGCTTAGATAATAATAACTGATTTGTTGTTTCATTCTCAGTTAAAATGAATGAAATATTTTAATTCAGTGTTTAATGACAACCAAAAAATTATTGAGGAGAAGTTACTGCACCCTGCAGAGTGAACTATGTTTAGTTTACTGTGTAATAATCTAATGAATAAACATTTATTCAAATGATAACTACATCAAGACAGGAGTACATAGAGGGAGTTATGGTTGTTAAATCTCTAATATTGAAGTATCCCTTTGCTAGAAGATGTATTTTAACCGAGTCAACCAGTATCTGAAGACCATTAGTTAGTTCCTATTTTAGGAAATCTGGATACAACTATGAATACAGAAGAATCATTGCTCTCAAGCAACTTTCTCATATTCTGGGACATTGACATTTTTCTCTTGTTTGTTATCTAGTGCCACTTTTTATTATTTTTTAAATCTTACTAGCCTTATTCTGTTTCTCTCCCTGATGTTATTTCTTCTACTTAAAAAAAAAAAAAAAAAGATTGTTTCCAGGAATCCAAGTTAAAGCAAGCTATATAAATAATTTTGGAGATTTTTTTTCCCCTTGCCAGTTACTGATGAGACTTTAGTCTTTAAGACAGAGAGGTATTTTTCAACAGAGATAAAACATTTTCAACTGTTTTTCTATTGCTCTGGCCATTCAATGTAAATACAGATTTTGTGGACACAGTACATGCTATTTTAATGAGCAATTTATGCAAATCCCAGAGTAAAATGAGCTTTGCATATGCCATCTGTCAAAAAGTTCTGACAAGAGAGTTTCTGATAACCTGCTTGAGTAGGTTGAGGAGAAAGGGACAAGAGAGAAGAGGATTATCTTTTGTGTGAAGGCTGCATCTAAAATACATGATTCCACTAGTTCATGACTTTCTCTCACTTGTGTTTTCCTGTGACCTGCTCTCATATTCCTGTCCAGATGTGGGAGTTATCATAAGAGACCCCTTGTGTGAAAATTAGTTGCCTCGTTGTGATCATTCTAATTCCTTCTTGTCTATTACACATAGGTTTTAAAAATACTAAACCCTCATTCTGAAAATAATTTTTGTCAGTGACGAGAATAATTATAGATGGTTTACTCATCCTAAAACTAGCTTTCCCCCAAATATCTGATGATTATCATGAGTAATAGCATAATTCATCATCTAAACATCATTATCATCATATTTATTATTTCTTTAAACAAAAATGTGACTGTCTATCATGAACAAGACAGCAGGTTCATAGTTCATAGTCCTCTACAGAATGGATTATTCATTAAGTTGGTTTAAATATCATTGAAAGGAACATCCAGATTTCTATGTACACTTTCATATACCTCTTAAACAAATGGAACTCTATTCTACCACTCTTGTCCACTTACCACAATCATCCTCAATCCATTTATTTTATTACCCTTGAACTTGAAATGTTTTTAAACTTGCCCATTTTTACTGGGCATTTTCATATGATGGCAATTTCTTTCAAATTATCACTCACCATTATAGAAAATTACAACTCAAGACACATTCACACAGAGAGTATTGCAAAACAAGACACATTCACACAGAGAGTATCGCAAAAAATACATCTGTTCTGAGTTCTTGAAACTGTATTCAACATTGCAAGTATGGCTTCCTCAAGATTTATCAGTTAGATGTAACTTAGTCTAGTGAATAGAAAATGAGCTGAGTGGAAAGTGTGTGATGATTTGATTTTCAGCCATCTAGGAGTCTTTCATTAGTTTGCAAGCATCCTGAGGGAAAAGGAACTACCTTATTAAAAGGTATATATCCCCAGGACACATATAGTGCTCAAAAACATTTGTTGAATTGAATTATGTGGAAGAAGATTGGTACAAACCTCACTGGGTACATATCACCCACAATAAATTCAAAGCTGTCCTTGATGACCACAAGTATATTTCATTGCTCTCCTGCCTAAGCTTGCCCCTAGTCTCTTAAACCCAGACCTTAAGCTAAAGTGACCCTAAAAACAATTACAGCCAGCCATTCATTTGCTTCCTAAGCTAATGCATAACATCTAATTATATGTGGGAAATTTAATAAACACAATTGCATCCTGTTTATGCTTACGTTTTCAGTATTTCATTCCTCCCAATTTTATTTTGGGTTTCCTTGCCCACGTTCTTTTTCTCACGTTCTAGGAAACCAAATTTAATTTGGGGGGATTCTAAATAAAATTACTCTCATATCCAAGAGCCCTTACACAAATAACTCATTTTGGGTTTGAGGAGAACAGCCCTACGTTGATTTACTGGTTTTTCCCCTTGCTTCCTTTGTAATCTTTGATGAGATCATAAAAATTCTTTGATATGAGTCATACTCAGAGAAAAGTCCTCTGTTTATGCAGAAAATCTTTCCAAGACAAAAGTGTTTCCTCATACTACATAACATGCTCACAAAATGTGGCCTGATTTAAGATGCTCAAACACTATATTTCTTGGGCTTTGATCTAAATTGGAATTTTGGGGGAAATGTAAAGCAATATAACTAAAGTTTTATTTTCATACTAACAAAAGAAATTTTAAAAAGAAAGAAATCTCTACCTTAACATATTAACAGACTTATAATTATTTGGGTTGAATTCAACATCAAGTTAATTGCACTTAGGAAAGCATGTCTGATTAGGAGATGCAAATCAGATTTTGTATTGTTCTGACTTTTGTACCTGGGGAGCACTCTGTTTGGATGGAAGAAGCTTTAATTTTATTTTAAAATTTTTGGAACTGTTCTGAAGCATCAGAATTGTTAGGTTTGCGTGTGTGCTGCTCAACATGCAGGCAGGAAACAGCATGAAATGATTGCTTAATACTCTAATGTCTTCAAATTACAGTCTTTATAAAGCTGCTTCATTGAACTGGTAGATTTTTTTATCATTTTATTAGACAAATTGGCTTACATTGAAAATGTATAGTATATTAAGTGCACAGAACTAAAATACTCAACTAGAGTTTGTGCAATGATTATGAATGTCCCAGTATCTAATTTAAACTGCTATCACTATAAATAAATCATTGAAATACCCAAACAAACTTGTTTATTATTCAAATTGTTATTTTTCTGTGCACTTGCCACATTATTTATTCATTTAATAACCGGAACTTCTAAGCCCATGCATGTTTTTATGAACAGTCATAAAATGTTGTTTTGTGATACGCAGAGCCAAAAATGTATTTCAGGGTTACTGCCTCTCAACAGCTAGTAGATCTTAATTACTAGTTGTGTGAAACAATGTCTTAGATATGCAAGTTTTTTTTTTTCAAAATTACCCTATATCTATTCAGAGATTCATACTTCTAGCCAAGTGTTCTTATAGAAAGATGTAAATTAGTTTTTATGAGCATTACTGGAAAAGAAACAGATCTATCTTTACATATTTCTATGATGAATAGATCCTCAATGTGAGAAGTATAGTATGGCAATTTGTGCTTATTACACATAAATTATTCCATCGAATATGCATTTATATTTACTCATCAAATATGAACTAATTATCTACTAGTAGTCAGGCGCTACTGTGGTTACATAGATAATCACAGTCAAATCTTAAAACAATCCTCTAAGATTGTTTTTTTACTTTTTCCTTTCTTTTATTGATATATATTTATTATATCATCCTTCATATTTGATTCCCCTATGAAATTCCCACCACCAGTTCATCCATGCATCACCTCCATAGTCCCTTGTGCTCTTCCCACCCCTGTCCTGATCTTCCTCCCTCCTCCTTCTCTAAAGAATGTCTCTGATCTATAATTGCCTTATGATTTTGATTTTTACTTTATTATAGTTACTTTTTCCCCCTCTCAGCCCTTATTTAGTTCCTCTACATTCCTCCTCTAAGTGAAATCATTCGATATTTTTCCTTTTCTGTCTGGCTTATTTCACTGAGCATAATCCCTTCCAGTTCCAACCATGTTGCTGAGAATGGCATGAGTTTGTCTTTTTTGATTGCTGAGTAATACTCCATTATGCAAATATACCACATCTTCTTGATCCGTTCATCTATGTTTGAGCATCTGAGTTGTTTCCATAGCTTACCTATTGTAAATTGTGCTGTAATAAACATAGGGGTGCAGGTGTCCTTTTGAATTGCTTGTGTGTTGTTTGGTAGATTCCTAGGAGTAGAGTTGCTGGATCATATGGAAGCTCCATTTTTAGTAGTTTGAGGAATCCCTACACAGCTTTTCATAGTGATAGGACCAGTATGTATTCCCACCAGTAGTGTAGGAGAGTCATTTTTGAGAAAGATGTTTTATTTTTCCAAGTAGGGACACACAGTTGATGAGTGAAAGTACTAACATCAAATACATATTGCTTGAAACCAGTTTTATCACTAATACTCTGTATAACTTTGGAAATAATCATGAACAACACTGAGTTGCAGACTCAATGTGTTGAGGAATGAGAATATTTTTCTTCAGAGTGGTGCAAGGATTACTTTAAATAAAATGGTCTAAAAAATACAGAACATTTGAAGAACTGTCACATTTAGCAGTTTATCAATTACTGCCAGTTTCCTCTTCTCTTCCTCTTTCTTTGATCCCTTTGGGACAAAGATTCAAAACCATATTGTGAATTGCCCAAAATCACATATGAAAGTATGAGTGAGCAAATCTACAACAACACATTTTTATTCTAAGTTCAGTGCTTTGTGCACTGACACTAATTTCTTGCCTTATTTAAGATCATTTGGTCTTTATTTAAATATTTTGTATGTACAAATCCTGATTCCATTGTATTTTTTATTGAAGTAATAATGCAAATAAATTGTAACTTTCAGTAGAAATTTAGGAAATAACCGAAATTTCTATTACCTACCTAGCTATTCTATCAGTAGGGAATAGGGTCAAAATAAAATGATTTTTTTTCCTAAATTTCAAGTTATTTGATAAGCAAAATGCTCATGAACAAATTTACTTTCTAATAAATCCCAAAGAAGCAAATCAGAAATAAAATTTGAATATCAAAGTTTATCTCGCTCAGTTTATTACTGATACTAAATGAGATGATAGGGTTGCCTATAATTCATATGGAAAATAATGAATATAACTGAATAAGTATACACAGTTGTTTCCTATGTAATTAGATATGTAATTATTGAACAATTTTCAAGCAGCATTGGCTTATACTTTGAATCAACTACATTTTCATGGTTGAAAATACAAGTCTATCAAGGCCTAAAAACATGCCATTCATCTTCATTATTGTCAGTATTGTTCCATTATTTTGATGCATGAAGGTGCCATGCCCCTGGCTAGTGTGGGTACCGCCATGCATGAATATCAGATCCCAAAGCTTCAGTCCTCATTGCATAATAACATTGTTACCCTTGAACTGATTTAGTAGCCATTTTACCAGCTTGAAAATGAAGGAATGAAAAGTCATTTTTCCAGTTATTCTAAACACTCCTAAGTACACAAACTGTGAATGAAAGAAGTATGAACAAACCATTATTTGTGTTCTGTATCTTATGCTTTTCAAAGTATTTCTTCACCCATTTATACAGAATACATTTTTTTAAAGTATACCTGCAGTAATAATTGTCATGCTAGACACTGGGCATGCAATGTGAACCCCTGATTTCTCACACAGTTTTGTCAGTTGATGTCTATGGGAAAGACATGGAAAGCATTGATCATCCTTTTGACAGATGAAGAAACAGAGATCTAGGGGAATTTCCTGACCACCTCAAGGATACACATAAAAATAATTTATCCTGATTCTTCATTTTCTATAGCCTGTGTCCCATCATGTGTCTTAATCACGTATTTGACTTAATATATTATAAACGATTTAATTGGAAAACCTTACTCATCAAAGAAAAGTAAAACCATAAACTGGCACATTGAAGTTCGGGGAGAATGAGTATACTATTCTGTTATAAAACTCCATCTTTACTTGATGGTCACAGAGAACAACCACCTCCATTTTTTTAGGATAATGAAGAAGAATCATAAGTGAAGAAGAATCATAATTGGTCAAAATACAGAGGTTTCCAAGTATAAATTTAGTGCATGATATAGTAGCATTTCCTCAAAGAGAAGCTTAGGATAAATAACATTGGAGGAAGTTAACAGATTTTTCAAGGTAAGAACATGAAAGCTGCATTTTTACTGAATCTATTATATGTTTACAGAGAACTTGATTCTTATTCCTGTGTCTACCCAGTCCATTACAGATAGTATACACATCTTCACCACCTCCCCCCTATCTAACTAGCTCTGCCTATTAGACAGGGATGTACAAACGTTCAGTGAACTTAAGCAATAGTAAGAATAAGTGAGGGAGAATGGATAATGGGAAGAAAAATGATGATTCAAATAACATTTTTGTCAGTTTGGGAAATGGATGGAGACTACTTTGTCCTAAAGTGCCCCCACACACTGAATTTATTTCTCTTTGTGATATGAGCACACTCCTTCAGCATCTCACATTTATCATGATGTCTGTTTCAGCAGCTAGAAATAGAAATGGACATTTATTGCTGCCCAGTGATCCCCCAAAGCCAAAAACATACCTACAATAGCAGGAATCTGAAAGATCTGACATCAAACAGTGATAAAAGTGGATTATCCACTTCTTAGGATTGGCTGTGGGAACATTTAGTAGGTAGGAAATAAAGAGAAATTGCTTAATTGAACTTGAAAAATCTACCCTAGACCAAAATATAATTCACTATAGAAAAAAAATTGTCATGGTCCATTTATAAGATCAGTGCTAATAAGATGGCCAAGGATCTTCTATTGGAACAATTAAGGACTTGTCCCAGCTGAGACCTTTGTGCTTTAGGTTGTTTTGACCCATCTACTTCCTTGAGAACCCCAAATTTCCCTTATATCATTCATCATTAAAATTATCCATATAAAATATTAGATTGAAGCTTTTAAATAGCAAGTGTTTAAAATCTTTATTATATTCAACATAGAATTAAAGAATATTATACTGATTGGGATGCTAAAAATAGAAATACAGCTAATATATATTATCTAGCACTGCAAATACATTGTCTAAGAGACAATGTTGTACTTTATCTCTAAATATCTTTCTAGATATTTTTCTATTAGTCTATGTAGTTTTAAGAGTAAGAGAAATATTGAAGAAATATTTTAAAACTCTGTTGGCATGGATTTGTTTCCAAGTAAGAAAATTGGTGTCAAATCAATTTGACAATATGATAAACCACCAAGAACCAATGCTTGACTGAATCCCCTAATCACACTGCTAATAGAATAAGAAACTGCAAATTGCTTCAAAAGGAATTTAATACCACTTAGAATTTGTCACTAATATGCCACTATAGACTCATGTTCAATACTTCTCTTCTGAATGTCTTTTTATGAATTTCACTGAGATTAGCTGCCTTTCCTAAATGCCCACCTCCATTATTTAATAATATTCTTATTCCTAGTCTTCAGTTAGAAAAATATCTAATAAACCAGTACTGAGTCAAAACATTTTGAGTCCCATTATACCACCGCATGCTTCTCCAGCAACAAAGATGTGTATTTGTACATCTTATTCATACGAATGAGATCTTTACTGATGATAATTTTTGAATATGTCCATGGAAAGTACCAATGTTGAGTACAATTCTACAAGCTAAGTGCTTGCTCTCTTTCTCTCTTTCCTTCTTTCTCCCTCCACCCTTTATTGCTCTTCCTTCTTTGTCGGTGTATTATACACAACAACATATACATACACATAAATTTATAAACATACATGGATAATGCATACATTAAAGATGGTTACATAATCACAATATACTTTTTGATTATGTATAATATGGATTGCCATGAAAAATAGATAATCATATATATGAATAGACATATACAGATATATTCAAATGTATTTATAAATAAATAAAATATCAGTTAAATAACAGGGGCCTCCCTGATGGCAGAGGTGTTAAAGTCAGTACTATCAAGTTGTGGCCAGTCCCTGTGGCCTGAGTTTGATCCTGGCCACGGAGGTGACTCACATGGCACAGCAGACCTCTCCTGTCTCACCCGCTGTTCCCTTCAGCAATGTATTTCAGTAGATCTGCCACTTCTGCTCCCCACTCCCACTCTTTCTCTGGTGAATCCTCTGACTTCCCCATGCCTCTGAACAACATCACAGTTCTTGTATGCATAAATCAAAATAAAATATAATAATAATATAAAAAAAGTGTGCCTATCTTATAACTGAGGAACTAAGACACGAAGAGACTAAATAACTTCTCCATAGTCACCACAATAGAATAAAAGGCCAAGCCAGGGTGTAAACTCAGGCTTCCGCCACCTAGAATTTATGCCTAATTCTGTCACTCATAGCTGAGGTATCCTGTTTATTGTTGATTCATCAGCATCTGCCACTGCTTACCAAGAGTTAAATAATTAGTACACATGTGTTGAGTGAATATTATTATGTGTTATTTTATGTTCCCATAGGCCTAATGTCATGTGACTGAAGCTGAAAAAAAAATGGTTTGCTTGTGAAATGACTTAATATGGACTTATACTGAAAGCAAATGATTTAGAAGTAACTTATATTTAATCGGTTTCAGTGCTCTTTCAGATAAAGTCAAGGCATTCATGCTCTAATGGTCTCCAGTATACACTAATAGCTCAAAATTAAAATATTATTTTCATGCTCTATGGTAATAATTTACTTTCCACAATTTATTCCTATTGATATAGTAACTTTTCTTCTAAAGTTTACCTTTTGTAATTTTAAGACTCATTTCTAGTGCAGAAGCTTGTCCTTGGTCTCATGCTCTCCCACATCCTCTGTTCCTCCCACATCCTTAATGAAGTGGAGGCTGATCCCATCAGAGCCTGTAAGGAGATGGGTGGAGAGACCTGCCCTACTCTCAGGTCATACTAGGTCTCTGGTATAATCTTCTTCCATTTCAGTATGTACAGAACCTCCATTTATTACACTGCAGCCATTACCTCTCTATTTTAGCATATATATTTAAATATCTTTATTTAAATAATATTTCCTCTCCAACTAAGGAAGGATGTAAAAGGCCTTCATCCCTATACTTAAAAAAAAAAAAAAAAGCAAAACCTCCCAGATAAAAGTGATACACTTCTACAGGACCATTAAAGTCCCCAGGAGACAAATCTTAAGGAATAAATTCTAGAAAGACTAAACCCACCAGAGGCAAGGTAAAACCCATGCCATATACCATACTAAGAGTGAGCACTTATTCAATACTGGCAGAAGGAGGCATGCCTGCCATGAACAGGAAGGCTTTGTAAGGACAGGAGTAATAAGGTAAGAATTAACAGTGTAAGATAGTTAGATAACTATCTTAACTGGTTAGATAGTTAGCCAGTTAGATAGCCCTCTAAACAAATTAATTGATCCTCTGATTCTAGGACGATAGAGATGCACTTCTCTACATGCATTCTGTCATGTATAACCAAATACCTAGAAATTATTGGTAAAACAAATACTGAGACACTGAAAGTATAAAGAAGGCAACTCTGTGACGAATTTTAGGAAGTATAGGATGATATAGGCTCACTGAAATATACTTTATAAATCTCATGGAGGAGAAGACATAGAGAAGATGATGATAATAACTTGAAATTGCTGCTGCACAGACCAAAAGAAAGTTAAAAAAGAGGGGCCTCCTTGGTTGTGCAAGGGGTTAAGTCTCAGCGTAATGAAGCTTTTGGCAGCCACTGCAGCAGGAGTTCTATCCCCAGCCAGGGGGCTGACCCACATGGCACAGCAGGCCTCTCCTATCTTGCCTGCTGCTCCCCTCAGCAGTGTATCTCAGTCAATCTGCCTATTCTGTTCCCTACTCTGTCTCTGGTGAATCCTTTCATTAATCTCCCCACCCCCAACACACACACACACACACACACACACACCACTGGCCTATACCCCAGTTCTTGGGTGCATAAATAAAATAAATCTTAAATTTAAAAAGTTAAAAAAGAAAATATAAATGAAATAAAGATCTAACAGAAGACAATTCCTTCTAGTCAATAGACTAGAAGAAGAACAAAGTGACTAAAAAGAAAAACTACTGTGTTACAGTCAACACACACACACACACAATTTCTATTTTAACTCCACCAACATGGAAGAAAGTCTTAACTTCCACTCTGACTAGTCTGAAAGATGTTGTCCCAACCCTTCAGCTGAGAGGATGAAAGAGAAGATTGAAACTGTGGCCAATATTTTCACTCCCACCTGGCAGTAACAGAACCTTCACCCCCAGAGGTGTCAGTGGAGATTCCTCAGGGTGCCTTGGCAAACGCTCCCACCACAGCATTGAGGTTTCCCTGACCCTTACTTGGTGGCATCGGAGGAGGTCAGAGGAGCATAAGGGCATCTACACTGTCCAGCAGAAATGAGACTGCCTCCTTTCCCTGCTCAGGTTTTCTGAGTACAGGAAGATGACAGAAACATAGCACTAGACATATGCAGAGACATTTTTTAAATCTTGTGATTATGTATGAATCTTAGGTTAACAGGCTTCATAATATGTTTTTATTTTTATCTGTTATTCAATAATATTTCATCATGCCAAAACATGATTTATCCATTGAAATGCTTTGAATGTTAATCATTTCACTTTTTTTTTAAGGTTTATTTATTTATATGCACAAGAGCTGGGGTATAGGCCAGAGTCATGGGAGGTGAGAGGATTCACCAGAGACAGAATGGGGAGCGGAACTGGCAGATCAACTGAAATATACAGCTGAAGGGAGCAGCAGCAGTGGGCGAGGCAGGAGAGGTCTGCTGTGCCATGTGGGTCCCCTCCCTGGCCAGGCATCGAGCTTGCGCTGCCTGTGCCATGGGTGCTTCACAGTGTAGCACCCAACCCGTTGTGCCACCAGGGAGACCTAATCATTTCACTTTTTAAGTCCTATTAAAAAAAAAAAAACTGATTATATCAGTTCCCAAGTACCCATAACTTGTGTGTGTATGTGTAACAGTAATAATAATAGTATTAGTAGTGATTTGAAACCAAATCATCTGTTCTAAATTCAAATAATATAAAAGGTAAAGAAAGCAATGCAGTTCCCCTTAACATCAACATTCATTGTATCTCCTGGAACAAATAGAGTAATTTCCCTTTTGTTAATTATAAGGTTTTGGTCAGATATTTATAGTTCAGAAATGTTGGTTTCCAGTCAATCTTCACAGACCAGAAAATCTTAATTTGCATGAATTATTAAAGTTCCTAGCACATTTTCCAATTTTTCTTTTGTAGCAGAGAGCAGGGATGCTTCCAGTTAAGCTTAAACTTTCTTGAAAAGCATAGTCACACAAATTCCCTACTAATCAGAAGGCATATATATTAGTTTATATAGAGAGAAATAAGTTTAGAATATCTACTAGAATACATCTTCTATTCTACAATATTTTACCAGGCTCTGAGAAAAAAAATGAAGTGTCCAAATTTATGATAGAAGCAGTAGTACATTGTATCTGTCAATTTATTTGAAAAGCTTCTGAGATCATTTAAAGTAAAACTTTGTATCCAAGTTTACTATAGTTTAAAAAAAAGATACCTACTAAACTGACACATTTGAATTATTTGGCATTAAAAACAAACTGTCAAGTGTTCTATATACCTCAGATTGATCATTGAAATTGTTTAAGCCTAAGGACTACCTTACCTGAGAACATTTAAAATGAACAGAGTAGGGAGGAAAAGAGTTACTTCTGATTCCTTTGAAATTATTTAAGAGCAAAAATACTGAAAGTATCAAAACAGATATGCACATGCAGTTTATAAGTATGCATTTTGGGGAATGTGGACGCTAGATTGAAATTATGGAAATGAACAAACATAATACCAGTTTCTTGGGGATATAAAGCAAGATAAATTGCAAAGAAAAATATGAATAACCAAGTCAGGCAGAGACTGGGGAAAAGGCAAGACCTACTAGTTAATAATTACTTTGGGTACAAATTCCCCAGATGGGTATTTCATTTCTTCATAAGGTCTGAACTGCATATAATAGGCACCATTTGTATTTGGCCATCCACAAAATTAAGTCACAAGTTCCATAACAAAATTTTCTAGTGCTTTGGAATTTCAAGGCTTTAAATTATTCCTTTTGCACTTATTTATTGTTATATACACTTTAGTTCACACAAGGTATCATGAATTTCATTCTCATTAAAACTCATTATCCATGCAAATTCTAAATAATTATCAAAGAAGAGCTATAAAGTAATTTGCAAAGAAGGGGGGAATATACAAGAAATCTAAGAATTGATGTTTCAAATAAATAGAGAATAGGGTTTTGAGTTTTTAAAAGCCACACTAATATAGAAAATATGGTGAATAAATAGCTTCTGAAACTATTATATAATCATATTTACAACTCAACTTTAGTAACCTGGAACCCTGAAGAAATGTAAATAGTAGTGAGGTCAAAATAGTGAATTTCTGAAAATTAGAAATGCCTGCAAGTTGACTCTCAATACCAACACTACTATTGAAATTTGCTGTAGATGTTAAAATCACCAGAGAGAACATTGAAAGAAAAGGGAATTAGCAGAATTCCATAAGATACAACATTAGTATTTGCTTTGTTATGTTGCAGCTTGGAGTGTTTAACTGAAAACAAAATAACAGTGTTTAAGTAAGTTGAACAAGGAGGATACTTAAACACAGTGCTTAGAAATATTAGGTCAGATCATTCATGGTGTGGATACTTTAAAACTACCCTAGGTTATGTTTTATAGCTCTCTTCACACGTTCCTTACTGGAATGCCAAGAACCTCAGATAAGTATAAAAGACCATAGATGAGATATGGTATATACAATGTTCTTTTTCTGAATTTAGAGGCAAGCCTACACTTTCACTAACAATGCCGTCATACTGATCGTAAGTTACTGATTGTTAAGGATTTGAGTTGTTAATGGAACTGGACTAAATTTATTTATTTATGTTTCTATCTATCTATTTATTTAGGCATTCAGTATTAAGAATTTTATTTATTTTATTTTTCCCTTTAATTTATTTATATTTGATATCAATTGTAATCCCCATCACCATATCACCAGGGCACCATCACCTCAGTCCCCAGTGCTTCCATCTTCCCTTAACTTTCCCCCTCTCCCCTCCCCACTAAGTATCCCCAATTTGTCCTTGTCTTTTCATTTTTGGTTTTTGTGTCTTTATTGTTATTATTATTATCATTATTATTGTTGTTCTTAGAGTTAATTAGGTGGAAAGGTATAACCAACAAAAGCACTTAGTTTCTATAAAAGACTTTTTTTCTAATTTCTTGTCTGTGCATTGCTTCTCATTTGGTTTGGGATAAGAACAATAAATGTCTTTGAAATAGGGAAGTAGAAATTACTAATATCTAGGGGAATAAAATCAGGAAGTACTGGATCTCCTAACGCTCCAGGGACTGACTTGTTTTCTTTGGAATACATGAAACAATCCAGAGTCTCTCTACTTTTTTCAACTCTATCTCTTTCTCTCTGTCTCTCTGTCTCTCTGTCTCTCTCTCTCTCTCACACACACACACACACACACAAATATACTTGCATGATGGGAAATTGGGAATTCCATACTTGGAACACATTATAACCCTGTTTAAAGGATCAATTTAGAACTATAATAACAACTTATCTGTAATAACAGAATATCACTAAAGTGAATAGCAGTCAGGAAAATATTATCTGTAATAACAAAAAGTATAAGTAAAGTGGAATGGCAGTCAGGAAAATATAACAAGATGAAATAAAAGAGAAGAAACTGGAAAATAGATTTTATGTGCATTTGTATATGTTTGTACTTGAAAATTCTTGTCATTTGAATGATCGATGTCTCAAAAGATGTTTTTATCTTTTTTCATATTTATATTTCTGTGACTAGAAATATAAACATTAGATGAATGCTGGCCAATAACTTTGAAAAACTCATACAAAATTTTTTTTTATTTAAGAATCTCTGCAAATTCTGAAGAAAATCCCAGCTAGGAACAAAAGAGTTAAATTACTGAAAATCAGAGCGATTACTCCAACTGCAATTGAACTGAGGGGAAAGAAAAAAGATGCATTAACTTTAAAGGAATTCTGCTGATATTTCAACAGAATTTATAGAAGCCAAGAGACAAAAGAATAAACTCTTATTCTTTCAAAGAGCTTTTTAAAAAATCAGCTGTCCTTACTAGGTATTCATTTACCACTTATTAAGTGTCAATCCTTCAGTGCAGCTGACCACAAGAAACCAATGTTGACTGAACTAATTGATATTAGTTTTAATAATATGTGCAGGAATATTCTTAATTTCCCCTCAGAATTTTTGAGAAACCAGCTCATTAGTACACAAGAATCTTCTATTGTAATATTTCAAGCATGATGTAGGAGGTGAGTTTCTGCAAGGTACCCAACTTTGGTAACTTAAATAAGGCCATGCAGGTATTCTACCCTACTTTCGGTACCCTGAGATTGATCTGTGGCTGAAAGGTGAGCACTTCATCTCCAAAATCTATGTAAATATGATTGTCAGACTACAATGTGTATTGTATAAAGCACTTCCTTGATAACAGAATATTATTGTAAGTTACAAATATTGCATTGAAAATCCAAAATCTGCATTCTTCTTTCAACTACATTTACAACTCAGTCAATAATTTAACATGATTTTTAGATATGAAAGTACCATCACAGCATACCAGAGAATATCTATATATCTGGAATCTGTAGCCCTACTTACATTTCTTCTAAAGATTCATTTTGTGACCTTATGCAAATTGCATATTTTTAATTGTAAATCACTTAGGTTCCTATGGACTCAAAAGAGATGTTCTATTTAAAGACTATGTTCTGTTAGATTAAAGAACAGAGATTTCATACTTCAATTGCCTACTTTTAAAGGAAGATAAAAGTAGGACTCAGCGGGGGAAAGGGTTATCATGTATATGTTTCTACATCAAGACCAACTCCAGTTCAGAACCTACCTCAAATCAGTCCTCCTCTGCAAATAAAAGATCAGTAGGAATGTATCATCCTGGCAGTAACTTCATTGATTTAATCAAAGTTCTTTCCTCCAGTGCTCCCTGAACTCTTCTGTATTGAGAGGTAGACATATTTCTGCATAGTTAAATGTATAGGGGTAGATACTAATGCATTTTTCATTTAGTGAATGAGAGTGTGAGTGAGTAATCTATGACAAACATTGCTTTAGGTGTGTTTGACATCTGATGGTCAAGTAATTATAATTACAGTAATTTCTGACTTTGTGGTGCTTGCATCTTAACAAAGGATAATAGTAAATATAGAAATAAATACCAAAAGAAGTGAATCATATAGTGCTAAGATATGTACTGTGTGGGGCAATGAAGAGATACTATAAGTTTGCTATGATGGGGTAAGGGTGGAGGTTGGTGAATAAAATAGAGAATGGGTTTATAAAGAAGATATTTGTGTTTGGGGCAAAACTTAAAGCAAGAGAAAAGACAGGTATATCGAATAGGGGATAGTCATCGAAATGACTCTAAATGCCAGCAAGATGCTAATGTGACTGACTGGGGCAAAGTGACGGGCATATCAGATATAGAAGATGACAGTTAATGGTAGTAAATCATGTAGGGCTTGTTAAACCTTCTTAAGGAATTTGATTTCTGCTGTAAGTAAAATGGGAAGATGTTTTAAGATTCTGAACAAAGGAACATTCTGATCTTATGAAAAGATTATTGGATTTGCTTTTCTGAAAAGGAATGCAAAGGTAAGGTGGGACAAGGGTGGAATCAGAGAAGTTGTGTGGTGATTACTATCAAAATTCATATATCTGAACATGATACTGGTGCCACAATGATGGCAGCAAAGGTGGAAGAAATTCTTTGGTTCTGGTGACTTTTTTAGCCACAGATAACAGGATTTACTATGGCGTATGAGAGAGAAAAAAAAGGAGTCAAAAATAATCTAATTACTTTGGCATTAGCATCTGAAAGAAGCTATCCACAGCTAATTTAAGAAACACTGCAGGTAAAGCAGGTTCAGGAGAAAAAAATCAAGTTATCTTTTGGCCATGTTATAATAATAAAAAAAAATGAAATGGATGGAAAGCTCAACCCATTTATCATTTATTTCAGCTAAAAAAGATGGAATACATTGATTGTTCTCATTTTACTTTTCCTAACCATTCCCCCAAGCAATATAGGAAGTGAACTTAATAGAATCAGTGATATTTACTACTTTTTGAGCATAAATCTTCTCTTGTTCTATTTCCTGTGAGTAGTATGGCCTCTTACAATTACTTTTTCCTCCAACCTGTTCAAATATTTGGCAGGAAAATGGTCTTATCAGGTCATCATGGAACCTTCGCTATTGCTGAGCTAATAATACATTTTTGGAAAACTCCATTTAAACGTTGCAGATGAAAATCTATGCCTACTCTGTATGTCACTCCCAAACACGTTGGAAGATGAGCCACAGGGGAAGCCCATATGTTAGAAAGGCATGCTTCATTTAGCTATTGCAACATGATGTCTGAAGGGTGCTATAGATGGAGTTGCTCAGAAAAGATTACATCTCCCGGCTTCTGGCAAAGAAAAAAAAGCATTAAAAAGGCTGTGCTAAGGGCTAAGAGCTTTATTGAAATTCTACAGAAGCCTTACAGAAACTGTGAGCTTCTGGCTTGTTATCAGGTACCTGCATTTGGGCATCCTGACACTCTATAATTGAAATTCATTGCTCGACCTTTAGTCTATAAAAATGGTATGCTGTCATTAGCACTGACTGCTTGCTATATTCTCCTGTCACTCCTTAGGCCAGCTTAAACCATCTCAGATGAAATAGCCTATTTCATGTCAGACCTCAGAGTTTGCCACTATTAAAGTGGAAAGCTAAAGCAATGTTTAGCAATGTAGTAAAGACTAATGCAGTAGAATTGCTAGAGAAGTAGAATCATTCTTTTTTAAATTCCTTTAAAATGCAACGTTCTCATGTGGTACCATCTCTGTTATACTGCTCCTGCCAGAATGAGAATTATTATTTTTTAATTGCATTTTAATTTAACCTGCTAATGCCACACCGTCTACTTTACACTTTAAGAAGTATTAGAATGTTAGTCCAGCAATAAGACAAGTTAATGTAAGAATTACAAGGTAATATTTCATACTCAGGATGTGAAGAATTGAAGCAATAATTCAGCCAAAAAGAAAGAAAAGCAAAGTCACAGTAACATAGTTTTTTGTGGGTTTGTGTGTGTGTGTGTGTGTGTGTGTGTTTTTCTTATACGTAGGTAAGAGAGGAAATCATAGTTTTGGGGAAAGTAACCTTTAGTTTAGTCTGGGAGTAATTTTATTTGTCCCTTCATGTCAGGATTATAGTCTGATGGTCACAGAAAAGGCTGTTGTCTGAATTACTCATGTTAAAGTGAAGCCACCTCCTTCAAAAAAAAAAAAAAAATAGGAGAACTTGGCTGTTGACAATTAGGATAATTGAACTGTATCAAATTACCTTAGTTTAATACCTAAGTATTAAACATCTCAATGACTTAAGAAACTAAATAAAAATCTCACTGAAATTAAAAACCATAATTGGGTTAGGCTTTTATCTCTATGTCATGAGATAAAAATTTGAATGCCTAATTCAAGAATATGTTTATTTTTTGTTTGAAATTGAAGTTTTATTTGTTGGAGACAAAACACTATGCTCTTAGTCAACAAGCTGTAGAGAAAATTGGTGATATTTATATTTTAAGGGGAAAAGTTACAGTTGTAAA
Source organism: Galemys pyrenaicus (assembly GCA_019455555.1). Lineage (NCBI taxonomy): Eukaryota > Metazoa > Chordata > Mammalia > Eulipotyphla > Talpidae > Galemys > Galemys pyrenaicus. Next base: position 4,578,513 of record JAGFMF010011458.1, on the reverse strand, counting down.
TCATGCCTCTTTTTTAAACTATTTATAAGCTAAGTAAATTAGAATACAATAAATTAAGTGAAAAAAAGTTGTATCCTATCCTTCTAAAATTCTGATAACAGTGCTGTAGCCAAGAGTCTATAAAATGGTCTATCAGTCAGTCAAACCCTTCCCAAAGAGGGAGACTAGTTAGATCAGTGTTATAATTCTTAATTCTTTCATTTGTATTTCTTTCATTTATATTTTTAACCAAAAATATAAATGAAAACAAAAACTTACTGTGAGCCTTCTGCTTTGGAAAAACCTTGCTACAATACAAGTACAATAGGGGCATATCAGATCTCCAGGTAACTACATCTTCCATTGAAGAAACTGAAAAGGAAGAGAATTGACGTTAAAGTATGGCTTAGTCTCCAGGGGTAAAGTGGCCATTTTGTAAATAGTGTGATGGTGTTGAGGGTAGTGGTGGAGTAGACAGACGGAAAATAGCAGTCATTAATCTTGACTAAAAGCCTGTCAATTTGAATATCCTACTCACTCACATGTCAGCGGAACACAGACTTCTGCCAGAATATGGATATAAATGTACACATAGATTTAAAAATAATTAATTAGGGCCCCTCTGGTGGCACAAGGGGTCAAGTCATGGCACTATGAAGCTATCTGCAGCATGAGTTCTGTCTTTGGTAAGGGAACTGACCCACATGGCACAGCAGACCTCTCCTGTCTCACCCGCTGCTCCCCTCAGCAGTGTATTTTAGTGTGTATGCCTGTTCTGCTCCCCGTTCTGTGTCTGGTGAATCCTTTCACCCCACCCCCCCGGCCCACCCAGCACCTCTGGCCTATAGCACAGTTCCTATATGCATAAACAAATCTTTTTTAAAAAATAAGTAAATAAAAATAGTTAAGGATGATACAATAGACCACTGCATAAAAAATTAAACATGTGCCACTATACTAAGGGAAATATCAGACTACAAGAAAACATTTCAAAAATGCCAAATGATTTATTTTACCTCATTAAAGGACAGTGGCCTTCGGAGAGAGGAATTAAATAAAAGAATGACTAAGACTAAATGAAATGAAAGTTAGAAAGTAAGGAAAACTTCAAATTTTTACTGTCTATGAATCCCAAATATAAATTAATGATAGAACCAATAATAATAGCAGGAAGGTAAAAAAATTAAAAAAAATAATAACACTATAGAAGAACATTTTCTTTAGCTGAAGAAATACATTAGTCATCATAGTGAAAGTATCTACTGAGGATAAAAGGATGAATGACAATGGTATATAGTTGTTTCTCTTGAGAACTCAAGGAGATAGAGAATCTAAAAATAGAAAAGGAAAGAAAGTGAGGGGAGAGAAGGAAAATAAGAATGAGGAGATGGAAGGAAGGAAAGAAAAGTCATAGTTCTCATTTGATTTTCTTTTATCTGTTTTATTTTTCCAATTCTTTGCACATATTACTTTAATAATCATAAGGAAATATAATTTATTTCTAAAAGGAAAGAAGGAGGGCATGAAGGGGAGGAAAAGATAGTCAACCACCAGTATAAACTTTCACTTACTCCTTAACACTTAATGTGTGTGACGTTATTTTTAAAAACTTTTCCTAAACTACTCCCTGGTAAGACATCCTGAGGTCCTGGAAAACATGATAAAATGTTTTATTTATTGGAATTATTTTTACAAAGACTTTTTTCCCATTAGACTTTTTTCCCATTAGGTACTTATTTGGAGACAAGGACCATATCTTAGTAATAGCTGTGGACCCAGAACTGAAAATCGATCTTGATATCATAACATTTCTGAAACTATACTGAAGAAAAAAGCCATCGTCATCAAAGAAAAGAGGCAAATAATCAAAAAAAGAAACAACATAGCTTAAAACAGATTGAATAAATTCTTAGAGAGTTAAATCTTACACACGATTGTAATGTAGCAAGCTATTAAAAAATATATATATAAGGAGAAAGAATTGAAAGTACTGAGTTGGGAAAGGAAGAATCTTTTTTAATGCTAAATTTTGTCTATTTATGTATTTATTTATGGTAGCATTGGTTTACAACACTATATGATTCAGAGGAATAAGTTGACACCTACTTAGATGCACAACTTCACACCCACCCACTCCAGAACCCCCATATCCCTTCATTGTAGACAACTGGGCCTCCTCTGCACTTTGGTCCTAGAGCAATCTTTGTTATTCAGGAAAATAAAAGGAGCTGTCTTTTTCTGGCTATGCCTTAGGAGAATTGTAAGCACCTCTTCTTAAAAGTTTTAATAAACATGATTCATTAAAATATACGTGGCCCATCTTATTAATGAAAAATAAAGAGGTACATGTGGACTTTAATCCATGCATATATGTCTGAATAAAACTTTTCATCTTGGAGGATGAGAGATGGCTTCATAGAGTTTACCTATACTAGATGAGAATGAAACTGGTGGTGGTGGTTGTGATGATACCGTGATTATCATAAACAATGATAACAGTGACTTAGGACAGTCAACAGCGACAGAGTGGTAGGAACTTTGCTAAGGATTTATCTTGTGCAATCCCCACCTCAACCCTTGTGAAGTTCCTGTTACAATTCCCAGTGGAAATGGGGAATTGAAATTTGTTCAGTCTTATTCATGTAACAATTGATGGAGCTAAGATGCAAATCTAGACCTGTTTGATTCAGAGCTTATCCTTATCCAGTTTCCCATACTGTATGCTTAAGTACACACATGCCTGCATGACCAACCTCCTTCTGTGAGTGTTTTTTCTCTCTCTGCTTCTTTCTTTTTTTTTTACCAGAAAGCTACTTTGGTTCCCACTTCTCTGTGTCAAGTTACAATTTGTCATTCCTGCAGTCACACTTTTGCTCCTGTCAACTCTGTAAAAGAACCATATCACCAGTATGGTTTTCTACTCCTAAGCAACTTGTAGGTTTCATACGCCCATGCAAGCAACTTGTCACTTCCTCAGTTATACCACACATTTCTGTTCAAAAGTGATCCTACTTCTATTTTTATCTAAGTCTTCCTTTTGTTAAAAATGTCCTATCATCAGAATATTAGTGTCCAAACTCCCATCATTATGTCACACCTCAGCTTTGAAAAAAAGATTTTCAGCAAAATCAATGACCCTTTCTCTTAGTGTCTACAATAAAGTTTTTGAATTATGTATTGAAGGGATAGTGTAACTTGCTTGGATAAAGGACATATGGAAAATATAACTATCTAAATGCAAATCACAAAACCAAAAACCCTATGCAAAAAGAAATATATATTAAATTTTTAAAAATATGATAAAAAAAATCATGCAAGACTACTGGGGAATAAACAAAGGGACACCCTACAGGCTACCAGTGACCTAATTTAAAAATGGACAGAAGACATGAATACACATATCTTCAAAGAAGCCGTAGGAATGGCCAATAGGGACATGAAAATATGTTCATCAACCTTTATTTTTATGGCAGTACAAATCAAAACAACTCTGAGATCTCATGTCTGGGAGAATAGCTATCATCCAAAAGACAAGAAACAAGTATCAGTGAGGATGTAGGAAGAAAGGAACTCTCTTACACTGTTAGTGGGATTACATGGTAGAGCCATTACAGAAATTTTATGGCAATTTTAAAAAAAAATAGAAATAGTATGTAAGTCAGCTATCCAATTTTTGGGTATATACTCAAATTACATTAAAGCACTAATTTAAAGAGATATATGCATCCCCATGTTCTTCTCAGCATTATTTTCAAAAGCCAAGATGTGGAAATAGCTTAAATGCCCATAGATGTTTGATTGTGGATAAAGAAGATGTTGTGTATGTGAACAGTGGAATAATACTCATCTATAAAAAGTTTATATCCTGCCATCTGCAATCGAGTAAATGGACCTTGAGAGGTATGCTAAATGAAATAAATCAGAAGAAGAAAAGACAAATACTGTATAATTTCACTCATGTGGTAGAGACACAAAACCAAATGAATAAACAAAAGAAATGTTAGACTATAAAAACAAAATAGTGGTTATCAGAAGGAAACGGAAAAAAAGGATGTGAAAGTCTGGTAAAGAGGGTGAATTGTATGATGATGGACAGAAACTAAAATGTTGGTAGCAAAAATGATGCAGTTTTTACAGATGTCAATTTTAATCTCCTGTACCTGAAATCTATAAAATGTTATAAACCAATCTCACTTCAGTTTAAAAAAAATAAATTTAGCATTATAATTCCCCAAATCTTTAGTGAAATCAAGCCACATCTTATTTTCCTTTTATAAACTCTCAAGGAAAATTATAAAAAGTCCAAATTGGAGGGCCTCCCTGGTGGCGCAGTGGTTAAGCAACGCACTGTGAAGCAAACCGCAGCCACTGCAGCACGAGTTCGATCCCTGCTGCCAGCCAGGGAGGGGACCCACATGGTGCGGCAGACCTCTCCTGCTGTGGCCACTGCTCCCCTCAGCAGTGTACTTCTGTTGATCTGCCTGTTCTGCTCCCTGCTCTCTGTGGTGAATCCTCTGACCCACCCCCTACACCTCTGGCCTGTACCCCAGTGCTTGTATGCATAAATAAATAAATCTTTAAAAAAAAAAAAAGTCCAAATTGGAAAAAAAAATATATTTCAAAATGTTTCCCTTAACTTTTGGATATCTTCTAATTTTAACCAATAGTGATCAATTTCCAATGAAAAATGAGTGTGACCAAATAAGATGGTTGTTTTTATTTCACCTAGTGTCTGCTAAATGTGAGGCCAACACACAATCTAAATCAGAAAATTCTTCAAGCTCATCTCCTCAAATGTCTAGAGTTCTTCAATCATCTCATAAAATGGTGATGTGCCTTTAAAATCTCATTGCTTCTGATAGTTCTGCAGCAATATGGTAGGTTGAAGAAGAAAGCAAATGTTTACTGATGTGTCCTACCTATCACCTACTTATTAGCTCATCTAACCCTCATGGCAATTCTAGACTTAGCTTCATTTTACCAGTGAGGGCACTAAACATCAGCGATATCAATCTTTTGCTCTTTGGCATGCAACTTGTGGGTAAATGATTGAAATTACATTCTAAAAGACAATTTATGTGGCACAAACTATCAAATGCATTCCTCTACAAACCACTTTTTAAGAGTAAGAACTAAAACTTGGCTTGACTGTCCATTTTTTCAAATTGTTTCAGCCATTTGTGTTTTCAGAGGGGTGTTACTTCCCCAAATCTTTTCACTTTCCTAGGACTGAGACACTAATGTGGCAATGTATTCAATCCCTTGCCATCATAAACTTCAGACTCTGCAATTTTCTGTAGCTTTTATCTTTATCCAATTTTTCAAGCAGATGCCAGTTGCATAAGCAATATCTACAACCATTGCTCAGCAAATTCTTCCTCAATTTTACAGCCTCAAGTACTTTCCATGTGTCTTACTTATGGTCAATTTTGTAGGAATGATAATGTTGAATTTAGACCAGAAGAATGTTCATCCCCCCCTCCCCTGTACTTCTGTGCTTGAAGAAAACTTGCAGCAGTGATATATTGCCCATATGTTGGAGTTTCTTCTGGCAAGAAGGATACAGATAACTCTACTGGAAATATAAAGCTTCATTGAACTTCCTCCCTTAGAGAGGATAGCAACATCCTTTCCCTGAGACAATTGGATGCACCCCGCTTATAATCCTCCTTCACCTAACGTTCAGAAAAAGAGGCTTAACCAAAAACTATGTTGTCAATAATTATTGGACCTATTTATTTCTGGCTGTGACTAATAGCTCCAGTCCCTTGAGATATCTCATGACTCTTATAGCACATAACATAATGAATGCCTCATAGAGATGTCTATAAAGAATAAATTAATGAGTGGTGAGTGTTGCTTTGTCTTCCATTGTTCCCCTAAACTTAACTAATACTCCTCCATGGTATATGTGAACACTGGGTTGAACCTACTCTTTGAATAAGAGCTGACCTCAGTACAACCAATTCCATTATGTTCTTGATATCCTAGCATTAACTTTCATTGTTACTCTGTTTTTATTTTATCTTTTGTGTTCTGGCCCTTTTTCCTAGTCTCTAGCACTGTAGCCTTCTGACTATATTGATTGAAATCTTTCTTTCTCTTTATTCATTCTTACTGAGAAAGCCTTCCTAGAAAAGCATGTGTGTATGTGTTTGTCTGTGTGTTATCAGGTTGGCAAATAGGGAGGTATACAAATTATATAAAATTCCTCTTTAGGATTTTCTTCTTTTTTCTCCATAATGAAACTTGATTGATGATCTTATGATCTTATCTCCATGAGAACAGTCATAAATGAAGACTACCACATGAAAGGTCATTTACAATGTCATCTTATAGAGTTAAGGAAAATATACTCCCAACACTTAAGGAAGAAAGAGCATAGGGCAGAGTAGTCAATGAAATCTATTCACAGCATTCTGCAGTGTTCTTTCATTCTCTGCCATTAACTTTTTATGGATACAGTTTTTATATATCAGTGAAGCTTCCATGAGAAGAAGACTCTGTCAATAGAATATTATTTGATCACTGTCTGTTATCTGAATAATTTGAAGGTTGTTTTGGAAAGTCCATTGGACTATACTTGTCAACATAGGGTTCTCCAACGATAAGACACCTAGTCAAGTTTGAATTTCAGATAACAAAAGTGGATATTTTCAGTGTGAGTATATGCTGTCTATACTTACATGAGGTATATTAAAATGTTATTTGTCATTTTTCTGAAATTCAAACATAATTAGGTTCCCTGTATTTTTTTATTTTCTAAATCCAGCAATTAACACTTCTCTTTGTCCTAACAGTTTCTTCAGAATATAACCTAGGGAACCAATGCCATTGAGACAAGTCAAAAAATAATATCATACTCCCATTGTTTTGTATCTAAATATTTACATAGCCTTCCTATTTGAACTTACCTGTCTTGTAACAAGCAAAGGAAAAAATGATTCCTTGAGAAAATAAAGACAAATTTAAATTAAAATAACAATACAAAGTTAACAATAGGATCAAAATTGTGACTATAAAAGTAACTTTTTTCAAAGATTTATTAATGCATACAAGAGCTGGGATGTAGATTAGAGGTGTGGTAAGAGGTGAGTGCTCTGGTGAGAGCACTCACCAGAGACAGAGTGGGGAGCAGAACAGGAGGATCTAATGAAATATACTGCTGAGGGGAGCAGCGGGTGAGACAGGAGAGGTCTGCTGCACCATACGTGGGACAGCTCCATGGCCAAGGATCAAACTACTGCAGGGGCCATGAATAGCTTCATATTGTTGAGACTTAACCCCTTGTGCCACCAGGGAGGCCCCTGTAAAAGCACTTTTTAAGGAAGAAAAGAAACCAGGAATCTCCAACTTCAACAGTTTCTTCTTCAATTGCCTAGCTCTTACTGCATACAATCTCCTTGAGTTTTTATTCCAGCTCCAAAGATTTGAGAGTGCATAATTGGCTACCTGAGGTAACATCCAGTCCCTATGGACAGTGCGGCTTATCTGTCTGACAGAGAAAAAAGCAGGGAATTGTGGTGGGCAAACAAATACACAAGTTACCATCACATAGATTAACTGTGAGGAAAAATCCACCCTGCGCCATTTTTCTCATAGGAAGGGAGTAGTCGAAATGGATTTGAACTCTGCTAATAGAAAATGAAAATTAATGACATCCCAAAGGTTGCCTCATTCTCAATATATTTTGGAAAGTTTAATATGTAAAGTCTGAGAATAAAGGAAGGCATTTCATAATCTTTGCAATTAGATTTGAATCAGCATTGGGGAAAGAGTTTAAAGAATAAATGAATCTTTTATACTGCTCATATCAAGTAAAAATGATCTGAAGATGAAGGCAGAGAAATCATAAACACAATATAATAAAGTCACTTAAAAAATACAGGATCAGGTAGAAAGTTTGCTTTCGATTTGTTTTTATTTCTCAATAATCTACGCTACCATCAGAACAGAGCATCTTCTCTATGAAGATTGTTACCCCTGAAAAACAGAAGCCCATTAGTAGACTTAGAGGTCATGCCACTGAGGCAGGAGGCTTATAGGCCATCTATGGCCACAACTGGATTTGAATTCTCTGTTTTTGCATCTTTTTTTTTAATATATTTTTTAATTTACATATATTTGATATCAATTGTAATCCCCATGTATTCTCCATCACCCTAACACCAGTGCACCATCACCTCAGTCTTATGGTTTATTAAACTTTGGCCAGTGGTATCATTTCTGTTTTCCTGTCTGGTCTTTGTTTCTTAATTTGTAAATCTAATACAGTTAATCTGAACTGGTGAATATGAAAGTTAAGGAAGATGGTGCTCACAGAAGATTCTGGGACAGGGCCTGCTAAAGAGTGTTTTTTAAAAAAAACTTTCTTGATAGTTCAGTTGGTATATTCAAATGTCTCCATTCAAATCAACCTTCCCTCAAATAACAAAATGAATAAGTGCCAACCCAGAGAAGGAAATATAGAGCAAACAAAAGCAAGAAGATAATAAAGTTAATACTTCAAAGAAATAAAAAGATAATAGCACTTAGTGAATTTTGCATTTCATAGCTATGAATACAAACAGCCTGCCAAACTTTCTGCAACTTTCTGGGTGGTCAAAAGATAGGTAGAAAAACTGAAAACAAGGAGCCTTGTCATCATAGCACTATGAATCTATCTGTAGCCACTGCAACACAAATTGGATCCCCAACATGGCAGACCTCTCCTGCCTCGCCAGCTGCTCCCCTCAGCAGTGTACTTCAGTGGATCTGCCTGTTCTTCTTCCCACTCTGTCTCTGGTGAATCCTCTCACCCCCCTGCACCTCTGAGCTTGTATGCATAAATAAATAAAATTTTTAAAAATGTTATGAAAATACTAAGACAAATATCTGAATGGCCCCCTAAAATAAGCTTAAAAAACTAAATTAAAATTTTAATGGCATTCTTCCTGCAGCAAAGATAAACATGTCAATGTGGTATGCACATCAACTCTTCACTAAAAAATCATAAAACAATACTCTGTAGCTGCCTCTACAAAATATCACTCACAGTATCCAGGATGCATTGCCAACTTACTGAAAACACATGTAGGAAAATAAAGTCACTTTTCAAGAGAAAATCAAAAAAATTGAACCTGATGATTCCGATGTTATGATTAGACAAGGATAGAAACTGTTTTACCTAAACTCAAATATGTAAATGAAAATTTGTAATGAAATAAAATATATGAATTCTTTGCAGAGAATAATAACTGAAAATTAAGCAGATATTTTAGAACTAAGAAGTACATAATTTGATATTAAAATCACTGAATGGGTATAAGCTTAATGAAGGTGATAGCGGAAAGACTGAACTTAAAACTAGATTAATAGAAATTGTCCCATCTGATTAATAGAAATTATCCCACCTGAAGAACAGAGGACCAGAGCCTTCAAGCTCTGTGGGAAAATACCTAGAGTCCTAATTTATATGTACAATCTCAGAAGGAAAGGAAAAAGGTGCAGGAAAAAAAAAGGAAATAAAAAGAAGAAATAGTAACTATAGCACCCCTAAGTTTGATGACATAAGCCATAAGCATTCACACAAAACTGTATCTTTGCCAAGCAGTTCCCTATAAAAGGCAGTGTCATTTGGAGGATAAAATGATGGCTCTTTGGTATTTGAAAAAAATTATCCACCTCAAATTACCTTGCTAGTGTCAACTATCAGTTTTCTCTCACTTGTCCACCCTATCACAGGATTCTTCATCCCTACTTTTAAAATGTACTGTGAATAGGTTCGCCAATCAAACAGACTGTAGGAGAAATCAAGGCTCTCATATGTTTAAGACAACTCTCCATGTGATTTTAATGAAAGTTAGAATTAAAGTAATTGCCACAAACCCTCACTAAAATAATTATTTCATTTCTCCAGCTTTTAATCTCTTCTATTTATGAAGAGCTTTCTGAATTAACATTTCATCCAGGGGAAAAATACAAAGCAAGTTTTATTCTTAGTTGGGTCATCAGGTACATGCTTTTGGAAAAACTAATTGGATTTTAGTTCCCTAAATATAAAATGAAAGGGCAACATTTTTCTTCCAAATAGTTTTGTTTATAACTTATGCCAACTAAATTAATTTAGTGTCAGTTACAAGTGTGTTATAATCAACAGAAAGGAGGATGGATGTCAAGTTTGGAAAGGAGCAAGGTAGCAAGATACTGGACTATATAGACAGTTCAAAATAATTTAGTTGCAGAACAGAAATCATGTGAGGTGAAATTAAAAAAAAAAAAAAAAGATGGTGTTTGATGCAACCAATAAATGGTGCCCTTTTATTTTTCTCCTGAATTAGACAACAACCAAGATGAGCTAGGAATACACTTAGAGGGATCTTTGTGTGTAGTTATATGTCAGGCAAATGCTGAATTGGAGGACTTCTTTTGATTAGAAAGTACTTATCTTTCAGAATGTCATGCATTTTTGCTCTAGTAAAAGTGTCTAGAACTGGTGGGCTATTTTTTTTTTTTTGAAATGGAGATTGCCATGAATACAACTTTCTGTAAGATAAGTGTGTATAAACTGTAGCCCATAGTCCAAATCGTGCCCATCACATATACATTTAATATGAAATTTAATTTCTTCCACTTTTATAACCTAGACACTGCAGTTCACCTCTTCCCCCCACCTCCCTACCCCTACGCATACATATCAAGGCTTTGGAAATTTTGAGAAATCCTGAGATCTCTGCCTCCAAGTTGTCAGTGAGGAATAAGTACAGCTATAAGCAAAACTTCCTACCTTGGGAATTGATTACCTCCACCTAATAAAGAAAGGAGAATTAGTCATTGTACCTACCAACAGGTAGGTCTCCTCCTGGAGGAACACGCAAAACAAGTGGATAGGAATGTTCAGAGAAAATCTGTCTTTCACACTAAAAGAGAAGATATTAGAATTCTTTACCCTCACCAGCATACAGATTCCAAATAAGAAATCCCTTGAGTATATTGAAGGATGTATTTCTTGCTATGCTCAACATAAAAATAATCTTGAGGTAGATCAGTGATGTTAAAATGAATTATATTGTAAACACCTCATAGCAAGGATCTCATGACTTTGTTTTAAATCTACTAATGCAATTCATGTTACTAAATATCTGTCTGAGCTGTGATAAGAAAATGCTATATAAAATTCCATCCCATCTAAAACGATTTAAAAGCAAGCAGAATCATCATAAAAGATCTAAAAGTTACTATTCTCTTAGATGTCCATTTAAAGTCCCCAAGGGAAGCTTTTAATTTAATGCTTCACATTAAAAACTAGCCTTGAATCGTGCATTTGCCTCTGAGCCACTGCAAATAAAAAAAGTGTGCCATATATCTTAGTCAAATAGTCTCCATTACCAAATGGACCCGATACCTCAGTCTTGTTGTTTGTTCCCTGGACTCCAGAGGCATTTGTTACATTTACTCCCAGTAGTCTTTGATTGAAATTCTGATGCAGTACAGTTAAATATACATCATCAATGTTTCCTGTTTTACTGAATTAAAATTTCCTTCTGTCCTTAAGCAAATTCTGGTGAGCAGGTTCCTTTAAACTGCTGAGATTTCCAAATCCAAAGCTCCATGTCATCTGATGGAAAATAATCAGAAAATCTAACAGCTTTACATGGCTGAAATGCAACAGAGAAATCAATGTCTGACATGTGGCAGTAGGAGGAAAAAAGAGCATTTATTATAAACTGATGTTGTGTCTGTCCTACTGAAAATGTGAACATTAAAGATACTAGTGCTTGTACATTTCCTTGTACATTTATTAACTCATCAAACATTTTCTGTTGCTGAAGACGCACCAGAAAATAAACATCTAGATGGAGTTACAGGTATGCAAACAAACAAAATATAATTCAGTTGATAAGGACCAAAATATTTCCTAGAAATTTATGATTTTCTAATCAGTAAATCATCTTACCTAAAATAATGATTTCTCCCACTTTTTCTTTACCTAGCAAAGATATTTATTAGCTATTTAGAATGTACTAGACATGATGCTAAGTCCTAGAGATGAAATAGTAAACAGCATATAAAGTACTTCATGCAATTTATTATCTAACACAGTGGTTCTAGTCTTTGGCTCACACACACACTGAACAGTGAAATAATTTTAATTGTTAACAAATACATGTATATTTACTTATCTATCTATGTACATGTCTAAATATTATAAAATACACACTCCAAAATACAATATGATAGGATGAAATAATCTTTAAAACATTATTAATACTGTATAAGTTTTGGTCTTACTAAAATATTAATATGATATGATAAATATGTTTATATAGCTAATTATATAATACTTTGACAGTTAATAACATTTTGGTGAGAACAAATGTGTGCTAATATATTTAATTATTTTAAAATGTTTTATTTGTCAAGCATTAGTTAGATTTGAAAAACAAATGGATTTTGAAATATTAAAATTATACATTTTCTAGTTTTAGTATCTTTTTTCCCCTCTCCTTTTTTTGTTGCATACTATATGAGCTTTTAGCAGATAATACCTATTATTTACAGGAACAACATCCCAAAACTAAAAGCATTTATAAACATTTGTTTGTCATCCTCTTTTCCCAGACTGATTTTCTTACTAAATGCATTAGATTTCTGACTTATTTTTAAAATATCACTCTTATTTGAAGAAATTTTGAAGTCCTCTGAGGAGGCACCAAGAATACCCTGTCTTGGCCTCAGAACCTGAGGCTTTGTATAAGGTTATAATAGACATTCCAAAGTGAAAGGGAGGTAAGTCATGTGATACAGAATAGGAAAACAAAGACTTTGAGGAAGCCTATTTAAAAAAATGGAAAAGGAGATTACAGGTAAAATACATTCCAAGGAAAAGGATCATTTGTGATGCTGTTGGAAAGGAGTCTTCAGGAGCTTGAGAATCAGGTTGGAACTTTTTGGTGGGTACTAAACACATAAGTTGGAAAATGGAGCAATCCTGAGAACCTGAGATTCCCAGATAAAAAATATCCTCATAAGATTCAGAAAGCTGGCATCCTGCTTGCTGAAGTGATAGTATAAGACCATCAGGCTGTACCCTAACACAAAAATCTATTTCTACACTAAGAAACAGGGAAGGATTAATTACTCCAGGACGTCTCCACTTTCCATAGCTCAATGAACATTCCCACTTCTTTGCTTTCATGGTATCTACTATCTCTGCCCCACTGTCTTGCTTTACAATTATCTGCTTCTTTTTCCTTTTGCACATAAAGAAAAACTCCCTTGAGGGCTAAGTCTCTGCAGTACTCTCACCAACTCCATTTCTTTATAAGAAAGAACACTGGGGGGCCTCACTGGTAGCTCAGGGGGTTGAATGTGAAGCATCCTCAGCCACTGCAGTGTGAGTTTGATCTCCGGCCAGGGAGGTGACCCACATGGTGCAGCAAACCTCTCCTGTCTCACCTACTGCTCACCTCAGCAGTGTATTTCAGTCAGTCTGTCTGCTCCCCACTCTATCTCTGACAAATCCTCTCACCCTCCACACCTCTGGCCTATATCCCAGCTCTTATATGCGTAAATAAAAATCTTTAAAAAAAAAAAAAGAACTCCAAAAATGTTTTTAGAATAGATAATTAAATGTGTTTTCATTGATAGTCTAGATTTTAAATAGTTGAATATAAGATGTTCCTCTTAACGCTAATTAATTTGCAGAGTGCTTCAACAGTAATGACCTTATTAGTCATTAGTTATCAAAAAAATTGCTCTATACTAATAATGATATCAACAAAGTCATATTTACTTGATGTCAAAGATAATTTTAATTGGTTTATGTAGCAGCCTTTGTTGAAAGGATGTGACTTGGTACAGGGGATCTTATAGCATCATTAGATGCAGGTTCTATTTCTTATTTACTATTTTTCAGGTTGGCTCTGTTCTCCCTTCACTGTAAAAATACAACAATAGAATTCCAACCTTTCTTCCTCACAACTGGGAATTCAGTGAAGAAGGACTGTTTTCAGGGAGTGCTAGCAAAGTGATTGGATGATTGCATATCATGGATTCACCCAGAACCATTCACTCTGAGGACAGGCAGTAGATCTGTAGGGTGTGTGTTGATAAGGTAACCAACAAACCCTCCCCTATAGTTATAGAAAAGCACTGACGTTCCCAAACTGCATATACCATGAGAGTCCTCAAGTTTTTTTGTAATTTTCAAAATTCTTTTAACTTTCTGCAGTTGTGGGTGTTTTTTGGTTTCTTTACTTTTTTTTACTAATGATGTTTTACTGCCAAATTTGCCATATGTTGATCTTCTCTAACAACTACTCTTAAGGAAAGAAGTGCTAAGGGGAGGGGAGCAGAAGGAGCCATTTAAACCCACTTACACTGAGGCTGGATTCTTTACTGCCACACAGCTGACACTGACATGGGTTGTAGAATTCCTTTCTGAAATGCAGGAATTGCTTTGACAAGTCTTAAAGTTAGAATTATTTTACAACTCCAATGATTGTTACTCCCAGAACCCATTATTAGGTGTACCTATCTGCATTACTCTTAGCAAAAACAAAACTAGACTACACAGCTAAATTTTAAAATAAACTTTTCATCTGATTGTATCTGTCTCAAACTTTATATACTTGAACTCTGGTGCTGTTTCATTAACACTAATCTTAAAATGCATCCAAGCTTTAATAATTCAATACATGTTTTAATATTGATATTATAATACATTGTCCCTATAAGTACTCTCATTTTCTTTCTTTTTTCACAGTTATACGTAGTCTACACAGTGACTTCAAGTGTTGAAATTTCTCTTCTTTTTATCTTCAAGCCATATGGGTTTTCATCTTTTTTTTCTGGTAACATCTATGTATTTGTGTATTCCTTGTGTTTGTCTCTGCGTTCTTACATTTACAGTACTTGGAGGTTTTTGTAATTGTGGTAGGGAAAACAATGTATTGGAGGCAGAGAGACTCAGGCTATATCTTTTTCTCTGTGACTTCTTGAACAATCTCCGATAGTCCCTCAGTTTCCAAAACACAAGGTGTATATATATATATATATACACATATATATACACTATGTAATATATGTGTTTCTTTGTATGTATTATGTATATGTTTATATATGTGAGGCTATCTTTCTTGTGTGTGTATACATTCACACATGAATTTAGAGTAGGGTTGGTTTTGCTGCAGTAACAATGTCAAAATTCTCAGTGGTTCAGAATAATGCATGTTAATCACTTGCCCCTACTACATGTCCATCAGAGGTTGACTAAAAATCTGTTCCATAGTGTCTTCATTTTAAGAGACAGGCTGGTGGAATAGCCACCATCTAGATTTGCTAGAGAAATAGAGAACAAAATAAATATACCCACCCCCCCCCTTAAAACTTCAACTCTGAAATAGAGTTTTTTATGTCCCTATTTCCTTTGCCAAAGCAAAGCACAGAACCAACATATCTTGGAGGGAAATGTCCCGAGTCTATCCTAGGACAATTAGAAGCATTCGATGAACATCTCTACTGAATCAGATCTCTCTCTTAACTTTTTTGTAAATATAAGTTTAATTTTAACTAAAACGATTGGCAAATGGTGGTCACTCAGAATAATGAACCCTCAGGATATAGGAATGATATGAGGACTGATTTCTTTTCTCTTGGAGATGAAATGAATAATTTTTATTTTGCTTGCATCAGAAATCACCATGCTTTTATATATCTTTAGCTTCAAATGTAATGCCAGCCTTGTCTTTCTAGATTTATAACATGATTGTCTACTGGGGCAGTTTCCACATTGTCCTAACTGAGCACCCAGATCTGATCTTGAACTTTCCTTTATTCAGAAGAAAAAAAATGTCTGCAGTGCAAGCCAAAGAATCTGATGGCATAATTTTCTTCCTTGAAAGTCATTAATGTCTTACTGCATTGAGAATTGTGTCTAAAATAGCTTATTTGGGTTATATGAATGTTCTGGAACCTACTTTTCTTAACACTATCACTTCAAATCAATACTGCCGCTCTATGCCAGTAAATGCTGATCTCCTCTTTGTTTTTCAAACTGAATAAACTCATTTTTCTACATTTGGGGTATTGTATGTTCCCTTCTTTTTGTGTAGGGGGCTTTAACTATATGCTTCATCTATATTACTCCTACCATCAGTTAGATATTCATTGAAAGAGTATTAGTGAGCCTTCCTACATATTTTGTTGCACTCTGAACTTTCCTGCGGTAGCACTTATACAAGTGATGGCATATTTATTTGTGTTGCTGTACAGACTTATTCTGTACCACAACCCTGGATCACTGTCCCTATGGATACATCTGTCTGACCCATTTGGAACCCCTAATTGCTAACAGAGTAGCATTTTAAGTGTTCAATAATTATTTGTTTTATAACTGATGAATAAATGAATAAAAATGAAAGAGCAAATGCAGTACCATCTTTGCAAGGGTTTTCACTGTGGAAAAAAAGTGGCAATATAAGTAAGATCTATAATTATACAAACAATAATTGTAAGATAAAACAGGTTGTGTTTTACATGAGCCTTTTCATTTTTTTCCTTAAAAGTGTTTGCATTTTTTATAAAGATAAGAAGATAAATATAGTCTAGTTTTTAATTTCCTTTTCTGAATAAAGATAGTAAAAATTTCTGTACAAAAAGTTGAGGCCCTATTTTTATGAAAATGTCCTAAATGTAAGAGCAGAATCATTCACAAAAATTTCTCCTTTCTCAAGTAATAGATACATAGTTGAATCCTCAAAATTTTTTGAGTATCTACTATGTTCTGAGTGTGTGATGAAGGCCTCCTACAGAAGGGTGAATAACATGTGACAAGGTACAGATGTTATAAGCTCAACTGGATGAGGACCCAAGAGAATCTCCCTATGGCAGAAATGTAAAGATTCTCCAACAGCAGGTCCACAGAACATAACCCTCACAAACACACAGAGCAGCAGACTGGTGGATAGAGGTGTTTCAAACTTTCAGGGTAAATTACCCTGTGTGATTAAAAATAGTCCTAATTGGGCAACCTAAATACTTTGCATGGTCAGTGTCATTCAGATAGGGGTGAAATGTACATCCCTGGATCTAGTGGAGTTGTTACAGGGCAGGGAGAGGAGCACCCCAGGACCCCCAAGCCTGCCTTCTCTGAATGGGTTCTGCCATCCGCCTCATTAAGACAAACACATAAAACCTTTAATGGAAAGGAACTTTAATACAACTAGGGTATAATAAAGAAAGAACAAAGAATATAGTTACTAAGTTAAGCATCCAAAGTTACCCATCTCCTTGAGGGTAAAAGTCCAGCCAAATAGGATTGGCCCAAAGCAAGGCCCAAAAACCTGCCACAAATCTAAAGGACCTTTCAGTAGAGACCCATAGAAAAGGGTCAGAAAGAGTCAGACAAATCCAGGAGGAAAAGAGCAAAATCACAATCAAGATGACAGCTGCCATTGCTAACCTCCCCACGGGTCTCTCACCCACATCTGTTCCAACCAGTCCAAGACCAAAAAGCAAGCACAGTTTCTTCACATGTCCCTCTGCTCCACATGCCTCCTCGAGGTCTCCTTGCTGTTCTCCATCTTCCTTTCTTCCTTCTCTCTTCTCTGCAGAAATCTTCTTTTTCTCCTCAGCTCCACCCACTTATGGCAGAACCAGGATTTTGGAACTTCCCCTTTTCCTGGGATGACCCTGATACAGAGTCATGATTCATTCATTAATCCTGATTATGACAGATAGTCTGGTGAGCCAGCAGCTCACCTGCCAACTTATTTGTTTGCTTTTTCTTTCATTTATTCATTCATTCAACAAATATTCAGCGAGCATTTATTGAATTCACAATTCTGCCATAAATGTTAGATATAATGACTAAATAAGATAAACAAATTGTAGGGGAGAATGGAAGAATACACAGGGAAAGGACATTCCACAGACTAGACACCTGAGAAGAAGAGAAGGCTCTGGAAGAGACACTTTTCTTTTTTTTTTCTTTTTATTAAAGATTTACTTATTTATGCATACAACAGCTGGGGTACAGGCCAGCATTGTGGAAGGTGAGCGGATTCACCAGAGACAGAGTGGGGAACAGAACAGGCAGACTGACTGAAACATTGCTGAGGGGAGCAGCAGGCAAGGCAGGAGAGTCTGCTGTGCCATGTGCAGGTCCCCTCCCTGACTGGCGGCAGGGATCGAACAAGTGCTGCAGCGGCTGTGGTTTGCTTCATAGTGCGTTGCTTAACTCACTGCGCCACCAGGGAGGCCCATGGAAGAGACACTTTTCTTGGGTGGGTTATAAAGGTACTTTAGTGTTTGCACAGAGTCCAGAGGAACTCTCTGCCCCAGAGGATGGAGGTCCTCATTTGCTCTCTGAGTTTTGCAGTTTTGTAGCTAGCAAGGAGTTCATAAGAGAGGCAGTTCTCTTGCAGCAGCAATGTCAAGGCTGATTCCATGATTCTTTTGTTGGCAGCCAAGTTCATCTAGAAAGGAGGAGAAAAATGGCTGGGTTTGCTTTGCAGGGGACTTGTGTGACACTTGTCACGCTTGTGGTATTTCTAGATCCCAAGGAGGTCTTTGAGAGATGGATAAACTATTGAAGTGGGGGGTGAGTCAGGGGATTTGGATTGTATTTATTGCTATTGTTAGAAATTCAAAGAGACCGTGTAAGAGAGAGAGATAAAAGATATTCACATCTAGGGGCCTCCCTGGTGGCGCAGTGGGTTAAGCAGCGCACTATGAAGCAGACCACAGCCTCTGCAGCAAGAGTTCGATCCCAGCCTCCGGCCAGGGAGGTGACCCACATGGCGCAGCAGACCTCTCCTGCTGTGCCCGCTGCTCCCCTCAGCAGTGTACTTCCGTTGATCTGCCTGTTCTGCTCCCCGCTCTCTGTGGTGACTCCTCTCACCCCCCACACTTCTAGCCTGTACCCCAGTGCTTGTATGCATAAATAAATAAATCTTTAAAAAAAAAAAAAGATATTCACATCTAATCCCTGGATCTTAAAGTCACTGTTTCCATTTGCATTTCTCCAACATAGAAACAGTTTTAAGATGCTAGTAATTTTACATCTGCCTTTGTGGCTTACCATTATACTAAAAGAATTGTTCATAATTTTCTTGACTTCCTAATTGCCATAGTGAATGTATACATTATTTTCTTTTTGAATACAAATAAGTCACTTACTTAAGGAGTCCCCTACACTTAGGCTTTTGCCATTTCTGTTTCTCATGATTATATTAGTCATGCAAACTAAAACTTAATGTGCATATGTTATTACTTCTTTTGCAATAATTTTTAGTATCCTTTCCCAGAATTTAATTTGCTAGGTAAAGATATTTTTTAATTTTGCAAGTTAAATTTCTTATCAGTAAGTTAGGCTGTTTTTAATATAGCATTTTTAACAATTATATGTTGTTTAAAGATTTGCCATCAAATCACTATTACCAGTATTTGATTACTGTTAAAACTTTTACTTTGTAAATAACTAGATGTTGATGGAATATAATCCAGCTTTCTCTTAATTTTTTGGACACTGATGAATCTCAGAAATTGGTTTGAACAATCCAGTCTAATCTTACACTGCTTTTTAAAAGCTTCCCACTGATTGTAGAAAAAAGTTTTTACTTTTAAATGGTCTATAATTCAACTAAGGAAGAAGATAAATAATCATCAATTTAGTCACAATTGTAACACAGACAAAAACTCTGGGTTCTTCCACATTCTTTAAAAATGACAATATTGGGGACTCCCTGGTGGCAGAAGAGGTTAAGGTGCAGCACTACCAGGCTATTGGAGCCTCTGTAGCACTGGTTCATCCCCAGCCAGGGAGGGGACCCACATGGCACAGCAGACCTCTCCTGCCTCGCCTGCTGCTCCCCTCAGCAGTGAGTTTCAGTCAGTCTGCCTGTTCTGCTCCCCACTCTGTCTCTGGTGAATCCTCTCACATCCCGTGACTCTGGCCTGTACCCCAGCTCTTGTGTGCATAAATAAATAAAAATCTTAAAAAAAACCCCAAAAAACTCCAAAATGTTTGTAGAATAGATAATTAAATATATTCTCATCAATAGTTTTTATTTTAAATAGTTGAATATAAGATATTCCTCTTACAGATAATTAATTTGTAAAGTGTTATTTATAAGAAACAAAAATAGGGCCTCCCTGGTGGCGCAGTGGGTTGAGCACCACACTGTGAAGCATCCGCAGCACAGAAGCGCGAGTTTGATCCCCGGCCAGGGAAGGGACCCACATGGCGAGGTAGACCTCTCCTGAGTCACCCGCTGCTCCCCTCAGCAGTGTACTTCAGTCGATCAGCCTGTTCTGCTCCCTATTCTGTCTCTGGTGAAT
Organism: Galemys pyrenaicus; assembly: GCA_019455555.1. NCBI lineage: Eukaryota > Metazoa > Chordata > Mammalia > Eulipotyphla > Talpidae > Galemys > Galemys pyrenaicus. Next base: position 4,558,212 of record JAGFMF010011458.1, on the reverse strand, counting down.
TCTCTCACCTCCCGCACCTCTGTTCTGTATGCCTGCTCTTGTATGCATAAATAAAAAATCTTTAAAAAAAAAGAAACTTTTTCATTTTTATATCAACATGCACATAATTGTGTAATGGTACCAAAAGTGAATCAGAGAATGTTACAAACACTGAATTAAAGGAGGTTAAATACGGTGCTTAAGGGAAAAATCATGGGCAATTTGTAAATTAATCTATTCATTTTGAGTCACACAACACGAAGTGCTGAATAACATAGTAATCTTTCTGGGTTTTCTTCCCCCTAAAAACTCTTCTTGTTTACTTAATGTTGCATCTTCAACAAGAAGTATTTATATGGTGACCCTGTCTCCTCGATTAGCATATTCATATATGTACCTTTGAAATTTAAATTCTTTCAACTTTTTAAGCAAATTGTTATATTATTTTAATTATTGCATTCTATTTCCTGTGAAATGAATGTTTTATACTCTCTGAAAATATTAAGAAATTAAGAAACTTGGGGTTAATTACAAGCAATAGTCATTCATAATATTGTCTGGAAGTGACCATGAATAAGACTCGGGATAAAGGAAATACAGAAAAGGGCCCTACATAAAGACTTACCACTCCCAAGTAAATCTGGCAAAGTGTTTTAATAAAAGAATGTCACTGATCTATTTAATGACTTGGGAAGGAAAACTGGAAAGTGTTAGTTGAGTCATATAATCCATATGCACTCTAGCCCTTCTCATCTTTCTCTGAAACAGAAAATGTTAATATAATCCTAGAAACATCACCTGTTTGTTATTACAATTTTCCCAGATTCTCTGATCTTTTGACTCTGTGCCCAGCACTTTCACCCTGGCTGCCTCAGAACTTGCTCAGTCTTCTTCCCATCACAGCTTACAAATTTCTACTCAACAATTTCTGGGTAATAGCTCACTCCTCTCCTCATTTGGCTCTTAGTATGGGAGCTCCTCTCCAAGTTTTTCTGAGAAGATTCTCAGTTCTGCAGTAATTAGAGGAGTAAATGTGCTAAATATATATTTTTGGCAGGGAAGGACTCTGCCAGATAAATAAAGCAGTCCAGGTGTAACTGAAGGAGAGAAGTAGACATAGCAAGAGGTTCTGCTGGTGCTGTCTCCACAGTAGCATTTTAAGTTTGTTCCAAACCCTTTCATATATAGTTGGACACTAACATTCATAGTGCTTCTGAAAATTTAATTGAAGAAATCCCATTAAATTGAGAAGAGTCACAAAGAGAAGTTTAGATGGAAGGAGTGAACACAGCCTGATGCAACTCAATTACCTGAAACACGTAATTAATGGCTAATTTGATCTTACCTTTCTTTGCAAATTTGGCTGTGAAGACATTCACATTAAATGTTACTATCCAAAATGCTGAAACTGGGATTAATATCATAAAGTGTGAAAACCACCAACTAATACAAAAAGGCATAGGAAAGTTAAGTTTAGATAAAATATCTTGTCAGACTTGAAAATAGCTGTAAATGAGTCCAGAGAGAAACTGCACATCTGACCATCCTATCCTGACTTCCTTTGATCAGGATTTGGGCTTCTTCATCTTTTTTTTTTTTTCTTTTAAAGATTTATTTATTTATGCATACAAGCACTGGGGTACAGGCCAGAGGTATGGGGGGTGAGAGGATTCACCACAGAGAGCAGGGAGCAGAACCGGCAGATCAACGGAAGTACACTGCTGAGGGGAGCAGCGGGCACAGCAGGAGAGGTCTGGCACGCCATGTGGGTCCCCCCCTGGCCAGCAGCAGGGATCGAACTCGTGCTGCAGTGGCTGCGGTTTGTTTCATAGTGCGTTGCATAACCCCCTGCACCACCAGGGAGGCCCTGGGCTTCTTCATTTTTATAAGTCTCTGTCAGTAGGTGCCTATGATATCATTTGCCTAGAACTCCCTCCTTTCTAAAAGGAGCTAACAATTTCCACTACCATGCTGGTAGCCCCAACCCCTGGCTCAAAGATCAGTAAGTAATCCCAGGTGAACCAATCAGATGTTTCTGGACATTTGGAATCAGTGACAATACCGAGTCATTCTGCTCATGTTATTTTGAGCTGAGGGAATGAGTTCTTGAGAACAGTGCATGCCCCGGCATATAAATTAAATAAAGAAGAGATAAAGATTTCATTAGATTAGGTGACAGATCAAATATGAAAAGTAGTAAGAGATATGGGAAGAGGGATCTGGAGTCTAGGATCCAGGTTTTCCTGAAACTAAACTGTGATCTTTCCACTGGACTCACTGAGACACCTGATTAGCTTTACCAAAATTAAAATAAATAAATAAAAATATTCCATAATATATTATTTTTAGAAATTCAAATATGAGCTGGCATTGAATAAGTATAGGTGTATATAAACTAATTTCCCATTCTTCCTCATTGCAATTCAATATGTGATCTAAATAAATACATATTTTAAAGGAGCTGAGTCTCTCTTATCTGAAGGTAAAGAGTACTAATTAATAGATACTGGCAGTTTAAAAGCATTGACTGAGTGAATGAATGATTAAAAACAAGTAAAAGATTAATTTTCATATATGCTATTTTTAAAAGGAGACATGAATACTATTTTAAGAAATAGGGATGGAAAAAGAGTACTTCAGGTGAAGTAATCCGAAATATATTTTTGCATCAGTCAAGAGAAGAGAGGACTATGTAGGCTATGGTGAAAAGGGCAGTTGAATTGGAGAGTGAGATTCAGATGAAAACATGGGGATATGTAAGGATATAAAGTGTTGAGGTTGTGTATGGGTTAGGCTAAAACAGAAAACATGTGAAGGCTTAGGGGCTTGTGGGTTATGGGTTCAGAGCTGAATTTTAGGACTTTTCTGGAATCTATATCTATCATGGTTATTTGAACAGAGAAAAAAGATGCCAGCACCACTTTGGGAGCTTTTTGAATAGCTCAGTTATAACCTGCTTAGAGTCTAAGTGAACACCAACAAATTAATTGAGTGAACTTCTTCAGAAGAAGCAATAAGGGAAATTTAGTGACTGAATGTCAAAAGAAATGGAGAATATCAATTCATAGAGGATTCAAAATTATTGTAGATAAGTTGTCAGTCCATTGAGGAAATCTCAGAAGTTAAAGAGCATACCAATAAGATCACTTTTGGGCACTCTGAGTGTGAGATGCCGGCACATAAGTGACTAATTGATAGCCAAGATTATGAATGATGTTTAATAATCAGTTGTTGAAATATAGACTGTTAATTAAAATCCTAGTATTAAATAAACCAGAGAGCCAATAATTATTTCATTACTTTAGGAAATAATGTAAATCTAGTGACTTTCTACAAGATATGATCCTGAAATTCAGAAATGTTTATGTGTTTCTTTATAGATTTATTTTCACTGATGTGATATATACAAATCCAAAATTCCCTCCATGTAACAATGTTCTTTATCACCAAAATGATAAAGAATCTGAATTTCTATTCTATCAGAGGTAAATTTATCCCTCTAGCGGGAGATATTACTAGAAACCCTTTCTACAAACATTTGTTGAATAAATGAACGTAAGATTACCACTATAGGAGAGGAAAGCCACATAATGTGTCCTGTAATTCAAACAGATAGCTGACATTTATGAAATGCTTGCTATTAAATACTTTCTTCCATCAAACTCAATCTTAAGCTCACCTATGGTCAGAATAAGACAAATCAGTCTCCTGACAGGTTAATAGTTTGCCATCTGATATAGGAAAATGCAAACACATACTTGTATGAACACTTATTATTTATATAACTTTACCTCTTCCCTGGTGCTTATAACCCATTCATTTTCTTCAACATCATTCCCCAAATGCCCTCTGCCCAAGAATATTAATGAGCAAAACCTCATTACAAAAAAAGACTTCATAAAAGAAGATCAAGGGAGTTCATATCCCACATTGTACAACATTTCACTTCAAACCCTTTAACCACCTCATTCCTCTTCTCTGCAAGCCCCTGTGCCCTCCCACTATGTATTTTCTTCTAGGGCTTTTCCTTCTTTGTTCCTGTCTCTGGATCTTCCCAAACTCCTCGCCTCCATCTCACGTACAGAACAAGTTAACTCTGCACCTGTTTCTATTGCCAAATTTGCCTACTTCCAATCACAATTTTAAAAGCCTTTGAGTGTGCCATTAAGCATTATTTAGAAGATAATAATTTTGTGATCAGCAAAGCAAAGAATCTCTAGCTATCAGGATCTGGCCCTCTTAAAAGAGAATAGAAATTAAAATGACACTTTTTTTTTTAACTAAACTTCAAAATATTTTAATGGTTTTATTTTATGCACCAAAAAGATACAGAGCTGGTTTATTTTTCATAAGTTATGTTGCAGTTGTGTATAGAAACCTGAAACAGTTGACATTTCAGATTTATTCCAGTAGTGTTCTATTTGCCCCACCAGCTATCCCTCGATCACACTCTAGATTCAGTTAATAAGCATTCCTTAATTACAGTACTTGTGACTGAGAACCCAGTGGTGTCAAGTGAAAAAGATGTTGTTCTGATCTCTAAGCTGTTAATGACGTGTTTATTTCAGTGTACACATCATCAATATCTTTATACAATAACTTTATAAAATAGAAGAGACTTTACCAAAAATGTAGTGACATAACTGCACTAATTGATGAGCTCGCCTATCAAATTAGAAAAAAAATCTACTCCAAATTGCCAATGCAAAACCTTATTCTAAAAATTATATCTGGGTCCTCTGGTAGCACAAGGGTTTAAGCACCACACTATGAAACATTGACAGCCACTGCAACACGAGTTCAGTCCGGCCAGGGAGGTGACCTACATGGCACAGCAGACCTCCTGCCTTACCCAATGCTCCCCTCAAAGCATTTTACTTCAGTCTTTTTACTTCAGCCTGTTCTGTTCTCTACTCTGTCTCTGGCAAATCCTCTCACCCCCCATATCTCTGGCCTGTACCCCAGTTCTTATAAGCATAAATAACTATATCTTTAAAAAAATAATAAAATAAATACAAATTGTATCAGAGTAGAAATTGGTAGATTTTTAAAGAATGTGCTTCCAGAAATTGGCCTGCTTTCTCCCCTTCCTTCCACCCTCCCTTCTCTATTTCCTATTCTCTTCCTTTTACCTAGGGACATTTGTAAAGAATTCAGAAAAGGTACTTAAATCTACTGAATAGAGTGATAGAGGAGGAAGCGATTATCATTGTAAGAATATCTGAGTTTTAAGATTCAAAAAACTGCCTATGACATAGTCCTAGAACTGAGGGTGCTTTGTATTTATAGATGCTATGTGACACTTCGTTCATTCTTCCCCTCAGTTCTCCTCTTTTAAGACTCTACTATGTGCCAGGTATTGACCAGTCATTGCAGGATAGATTACCTCACAACCTTGTAAGAAAGAAATCAAAACTATAAATTAATAACATGAAAGCCTAATGGATACTGTAATGTCATTGGAAGTTTCCAGAAGAGGCACCAGGTTCACCCTGAAAGAGTGTGGGTCCTGAACAAGAGTATAGATGGAGGGCCATTTACCTTATTTTTAAATATTTAAAAGTAATAAATCTGGCTAACAACTGTTTAATAAAATATTGAACTTTGATAAATATAAAGTCATAACAAAAGGAACAAAAAGACTTGCCAACTCATTCATACTTGCTTGCACCGTCTTTTCTTCTAATAACTTAGAAAATCCACAAACTAAAAGTTCATGTTTTCTCCCCTTTTCTTTGAAGGGGAAAGGTGGATCATTTTTCTCTTACCAATATTAATTCCTGATAACCTCTCAATGCCCCCCACCCCACTCTTGCTATCCCACACCCCCCCACCCCGGATCTAGTCCAAGTCAGGACATGCCTGCACATCTGGTAGTTTGCATCTCTTTTAGGAGTTTGAGGGATAAAAATAAGGTTCAGATTTAGAAGTCTCATATCTAAGTGTCAGCAATAGCCATTTCTTGGCACACCCTCTGCCCCCCATCCCTAGTCCTATTCACCTCTCTGAATGATTTGCATATTTCTTTGGACAACCAAAAGCTCACAGAGGCTCCAGCTACCACCTCCTACACAAACTGCAAGAATTCCCCTCTAGAGGGAAGACTTGAGCAAAAGCTAGCACAGGTCCCAGACATGTATTTGGGCCTCTTTAAACATGAAATGCTGAGGTGCTGGTGAAGTGATTCAGGAGAAGAGAGGGATGGACTCTGGTGGTGGGAAAGTCCCCTGAACCCCAAGGCTCTGTTCTAATGAGAGGCACTGACAGAATGAGACTCTGATGTTATGGTCCTGTGTAGGGGGCCTATAGATTGTGCAGTAAAATATAGAGGTGTGAGCAACAGGTCACTATTCACACTGAAATTGATGAGAGCCTCCCTGGTGGCCTAGCAATTATGTTTCAGTGCTATCACTGCTATGGCCTGAGTTCTATCAGGCCACTGATTGAAATCAGCAAATAAAAATTAAAATTAAAATAAAATTAAAAAGCTGAAATTGATGAAAACTAAGTAACATTTAAAATTGGTCATGTGTCTCACTAGCCACAATTCAAGTGCTCAGTATCTACCAGTGGCCAATGGCTACCATATTGGACAGTGCAAATATAAAATACTTCCTCATTGCAGAAAGTTCTATTAAACAGTTCTACATCTCCAGCAACTTGGCTTGAAAGGGATACTGCCAAGACACTTTCTTTCAAGTAAGTTAGAATGCCATATTCACAGATTATTGATTTAAAACAACTGTCACAGCAACGCAAGTTAAGGGGGAAATGTGGCAAAGCATTTTAGGGTGTAGGAAGAATTTTATAATTCACTAAATTGACCTGCCAAGGAAACTTGAGATTTTTTTAAAGATTTATTTATGCATACAAGAGTTAGGGTACAGGCCAGAGGTGTGGGAGGTGAGAAAACTCACCAGAGACAGATTAGGGAGCAGAACAGGTAGATCGAATGAAATGCACTGCTGAGGGGAGCTGTGGATGAGGCAGGAGTGGTCCGCTGCGCCATGTGGGTCACTTCCCTAGCTGGGGATCGAAGTCGTGCTGCAGTGAATGCCGATAGCAGGAGTTAGCTTCATAGTGCTATACCTAAACCCCTGTGGCACCGTGGACACCCTGGAAAATTAAAAATTTTCTACTATGTTTTCAGGAATTATCATTTAGTAAGTGAACATAAAATAGACACTAAAACAGCTCAGCTTAAATAAAACACAAAGAAGGAACAGGTGGTCAGGATCACATTGGCTTTAGGGAGGCAATATTAGAAGCTTTGTAATATAACATAGGAAGGGTCAACATTTGTCTGAATATTCTCTGCTAAGTGAAGCAGAGATCAAAGAAAAAGAAAAAAAAATTCTCATTCTGTTCCCACCATGACCTCAAAACCAAAAAGTAATCTTATGCCTTTGCAGATACAGATATGCAAAAATATAGTTTACTTATTTTAATATTATTAAAGTCGAGCTGAATATTTAAATGCAGTGTTACTATGTATGAGAACACTCAGATATGTCATTTAAGGAAGAAAATTAATGGTGTATGGTCGATGCAAGGAATGAAATGGAACCAGAGGGCCACAAGTGCACACTGAAATATAACCATCTTCTTTTAGATTATTTAGCCACTTTCCATTGGGGTAGAACAAATATCAAAGTCCAGACAGTAAGCACTGAGAGTCAACTCCTGATTATCTAAGAAGGCTGTCTTTAGTCTGAGTCTCTGTATTCACTGCTGCCTTACTTTTTATTCTTCAGGTACCTTAGACCTCTATCAGAATCATAGAGTGTGATGCTCTCTTGTTGTCTAAGATAGATCCTTTTTAAAGAGGTTTTTTTATTTGTGCATACAGAACTGGGGTACAGACCAGAGGTTTGGGGGGTAAGAGAATTCACCAAGGACAGAGTGGGAGCAGAACAGGCGGACTGACTGAAGTACACTGCTGATGGGAGAAGCGGGCGAGGCAGGAGAGGTCTGCTATACCATGTGGATCCCCTCCCTGGCCGGAGATCAAACTCATGCTGCAGTGGCTGTGGATGCTTCATAGTGTGGTGCTTAACCCCTTGCACCAGGGAGGGGAGGCCCTGTGATAGTTACTTCTTTGAAAGTCACCCTGATTAGTATATGATGCCCAGCCATGTGATCAAACACTAGTCTAGAAAGTATTGGCATAAAAGTATTTTTAGCTGTATTAACATTTATAATCACTTGACCTTATGCAAAGCAGACTGGCATCCATAATGTGGGTTATCAAATCAATTGAAAGCTTTAAGACAGTTTGTCCAATGAAGAAGGGATGCTCCACAACACTGCAACATAGAAATCTTGTCTCAGTTTTAAGTGTTCAATCAGCTGCCCTGTAGAATTTGCATTTAACACTGCAACAGTAACTCTGACCTCAATTTCTAGTCTGCCATGCAGATTTCAAACTCATCATTCACCTAATCCAGTGACCTAATTCCCCATATATATATATATATTTGAACCAGTTTGCCCATAAAAACCTACCCACATACACACATCCTATTAACTAATGCAACATTTTTATACCTGCTGTCCCATTTTCAAACAATATTCTTAGCACCATAACTCCTCCACACATTCCAAACTTGTCTAATATCATACATTTCCAGGTCTCTCTTTCCAAGTCGTTTCTTCCAGAAAACATGCCATGATTATGAAGACCACAATGGTATCTGTCCTGTCTGCAGAGCCTCCCCAAAGTTGACTACCATAGCCCTTTTGATGTGACAACGTAACTGCCTTCGATTTTAAGAAGACAAAGATTTTATTGATGATTTTCACAAACTGCCAATACCATAAGCACACAAACTGTAATTTGTGATGAAAGTTGAGTTTATTAAGGAGTGAATGAATAAAGAAATGAGTAAGTGGTAAGATGAGAAATATAGACAAAAGAACACAAAGACTTTTGCCAGAATACAAGTGGGCTGAATTTGTAGGAGATCAAAGACATGACCACAGATAATAGCTCTGAGATGGAAAAATGTTGGTGCAGGAGATAGACATTCTTATTACTATCATTACAATTCCTACTGTGTCCTTGGTATGTGCTGGCACTTTTTTAAGCACTTACACAACTCTCAGATGATCTAACCCATCAGATTGGTCCCAGTGCCTGTGATAATAATGATCTGTCAGCATTTACTCTGAGCTCCTGAAACAAATGGTTTAGAAAGACCTGAACCTCACATTCTCTTTCTCTCCACTGGTAGGACCTGAATGATTTCTTCATGCATTCACTTAAGCATTCAAAGTCTAATCACTTCTCTTTTCCAATCAGTTTTCCAATTATAAATCTTGCCCTTCATTCCACAATCATTGCCATCCATTATGTTCATATACATGTGAGCTTACCTAAACAAATCAAAGCACCCAGAATAGACGTTGTTCTCAGGTAAATGGAAAAGGAAAATGTCTGTTTACCAAGATACCTTTATCAGTATGAAATGGACTGAAAATGGATGTTATTTGGCATGAAATCATGTAGAATGACCCTGAAAGATTTTAAAACGTAATCAAGAACATTCCATCTGTGCCCACTGGTTCATAATAGTAGTCAGTGCACCTTTCCAAACAAGAGAACATGTCCTGAATTCATAATATGTTTCTGTAGTACATGTAGTTTTATGTGACTTGTGACCATCAACTCAAAATGGCCAGAATTTAGAATTCTTCAGGTCTTTCAAAGAATCTTTAAAATTACTTGAGTTCTTGAGGAAATGAAAACTGTCAAGAAATATGTGTGACAATAATTTGATACCTGCAGTATGCATATCATAGGAAATTCCTTAATTATCATTTGAATGCAATGAAAATTAAGACCACTGTTAAAAATGAATTCATTTCTATCATTATGGCACTTACTATGAATTAAGATTATGCAATCAAATGTACACATTCAAAATACCAAAATAAAATAAGAAGGAAATGAACATGACTATTGAACCAATGCCAAGATGACGTTTTGTAAAGCACAAAATATTGAAAAGCACAAAATAAAAAGCAAGTATAAATGTATTATAAGCAAAATTAAACAACAAAGCACTGACTTATAATATTAATGACCTATATGACAACAGAACAAAACCTTTAATATATAAATGGGATAAGATAAACTTGTAAATGCATAGAGAATAAATAAGCAAAGAAACATAAGGAAATAATGTAATTTAAAGAAAAATAAGGGTCCTCCCTGCTGGTGCAAGATGTTGAAGCCAAGCACTATGAAGCTATCTGCAGTCATTGCAGCATCAATTTGATTCCTAGCCAGGGATGTGACCCACATGGCACAGTAGAACTCTCCTGTCTTACCTGCTGCTCCCCTCAGTCCATACACCTCTTGCTCCCGCTTTGGTGAATCCTCTCATCCCCCACACCTTTGGCCTGAACCCCAGCTCTTACATACATAAATAAATAAATCCTAGAAAAAAAAGGAAAATAATCTTACTAGTAAAATAAATCAAAACAATGGTTTGATGCCATATTATCAACTTAGATAAGAAAAAGAATATTTGATTTGTCAACTTCATGTGGCTGAAATGAGATGGATAATTCAAATTCAGCTGATAGGTGCCTAAATTATAAGTTTTAATGAATATTAATAAAATAATATGTACTTTAATGTTTGAAACTTTTCATACCCTTTGATTTATTAAGTATATTACAGGAAGGATTTAGAGGTGATAAATAAAGTTACATATATGTGCATTACAAAATTTTCATAATAGCTAGAAATGAATAGCTAGAACCAATGTGAAAACCCAACATTGAGTAGATATTTTAAAAATTAATTACACTAGAAGGGTTTTTATTGTTTGTTTTTTCAAAAACATTTATTTAGTATATTCATGCATACAAGAGCTGGGGTGTAGGCCAGAGATATGGGGGTGGGGGCAAAGACACCACCAGAGGCAGTGGGGAACAGAACAGGCAGATCCACTGAAATATGCTGCTGAGGGGAGCTACAGGCAAGACAGGAGAGGTCTGCTGTGCCATGTGGGTCCCCTCCCTGGCCAGGGATGAAACTCAGCTGCAGCGGCTGCAGACAGCTTCATGGCACTGAGAATTAACCACTTGTGCCATCAGTGAGGTCCAGAAATTTTCATCTAGAAGTATAGTGGTCTTTCTTCATTATCTAAACTTGGCCTAGAAAAGAGTTGGGAAGGAAAAAATAAAAGCAGGTGCTCACTAATTTATAAGAAATTTTCCCACTAGCTATTGCTACATTATTTTGTTCCTTCAGAAAATTATTCAAAATTATGGGATTATGCTCAGTGAAATAAGCCAGAAAGAAAAGGAAAAATATCGATGGTTTCACTTATAGGAGGAATGTAGAGGAACCAAATTAGCAAATAAGGAAAAAATAATTTAATTACAATAAATTAAAAATCAGAATCAATACTATAAACTATAACAACTATAAATCTGAGTCTTTCCCTATAGGAAGAGGAGTGAGAAGGAACAAAATGGGTGGGAAGAGCACAAGGGTCTATGGTGATGGTGCACAGGTGAATTGGTGATAGGAATTTAATGGGGACGAGAAATATGTATTGTACAAAAATGAAAAATAATGGCATATATATGTATAATTTTAAAAAAAAAATATTATGATGTAACAAACTGACCTAAAGAATAGCACCAATTTAGAGAAGCTTCTGGTCAGAGTAGTTTTTTTATCAACCAAGTGATTCTTACTTGGGTAGTGTCTTGAGATAATAATTCAGCCCAGATTTTACTGTTTGTAAAACAAACCCAATTAGCAAAAGAGAGAAATCGGAAGGATGGTGGGGCCTGGGGTAAGTCAAAACAAAACTGTGAAGTTATGTCTTAAGATATATTATTATTATTTTATCATTAGTTGCCAGCCATGTCTCTCTGATAAAAAAAATCTTCACTGCTGGTTACCTGTTACCTTTACAGGCCCTGGAGTAGGCAAATGGAGAGCGTGGGTGATTAACATCATTTCTTTTCTCTTACAAGAGTCTGGTGAGAAAGTTCTCTTGTAGCTTGAACCAAGGGAATGGGTAAGGGTATGGCTGATTTCTGTTATACTGGCTCTTAATGTTTTGTTAGGTAGTCCTGCCACAAGTCTACAAGTTAATAGCATGTACTAATCCATAAATGAATTTGTGATCAATATCCAATGACAAAGGAAATTTTTCTTATGCTTAAAGAAGTCATGTCTTTATAGGTCATTAAAATTGATTGTATAGGGATTTATACTTGTTTTTATTTATAGATTTTATTCACCATGCTCATTACCACTGTCCAGTTATTATTTTCTATTCTGAAGGTTCATGAAGCCAGTTCCTGTTAGTGATACTCTTTTTTGCTCTTCAAAAGTTCATTAATATTCTCCTTTTATATTTAAATATTCTTCTTTGAAGTGTAGACTAGTGTTCTATTATTAGCATCTTGAAGCAAATGCTTGTCATTAATTTCTACTTTTTTTTCCCAGTTCACACTTAGGGCTACATAATATCCTCCAAACACTTCACTATGGCAGTACCACACACATTTTAGTAGATGGCATATTTTTTTTAATAATTAAAAAAAATCTTAACTTGTACTTAGTGTTCTGTTGTATGTCCAAATATATGTTCATTATTATTTTTTGTTGATTTCTAATTTGCTTCATTCAGAATTTCTATTAGCTAGGATGTAAGTCAATTTTTAATTTCTTGTGGGTACATATGATAAATGCATTCATTTATTATTTGTTTCAGTAATCTATCAGATTGAGGGTCTTAACTGGACATTTTAGGTCATATCTTTTTCATGGAGATGACAATAAAATGGATTTGTCTATTTTTATTTACAGTTCTAAGATTTTCCTTATATGTTTTAATCCAATGATATGGAGACATATAAACATAAGTTGACTCTAAGTTATCTTTTCTGGCAAAATTTTCCTGTTATTAATATTCTTAAAATAGTTGTTGCTATAAATAATTTAAAATGGCAAGCGCTATCATTAAAATACCTATATATAGTTACTAATTGCTTGACTGTTTCCTTTAGGCAATTTACTGATAGAGATTTAATTCTGCCATCATATATTTACTTTTTGTTAAAAAATAGCTTTTGTGTTCTTTTTATATTGACGTAACATCAGTTTGGAACACTGTACGTGATTCAGAGGTACAGATTCACACTTCTTCAGGTGTGTGTTACAAGACCACATCCATCCCCAGTGCATCCATAGTCCTCCCCATTGTCCATCAGCTCCCTCCCTGCCTTTGTTCCCAACCCTGCTCCTCTGAGAACCTTGATCTACAGTCAGATTCCTAGGGCTTGTTTTTGATTTGGTTTTACCTGTCTCTTTTGTTTTGTTTTTATATATACTGAAGTAACTTTGGTTTACAATATAGGTTTCAAGTATACATTATATGTATTTTCCATTGAAATGTTTATTCTACCTGCTTAATTATCTTTACTATACACCTTAGTTATTTTAATAACCTTTACTTCCAACTCTTCTTTTATTGTACTTTCACTTTTTAAGTGATTATCCTTATCCTTGGCATTTATATGTGCTAAGTATATGTCAACTATTCTTCTAACCAACCAGGTTATCAATATTCCTTTCAAAAAAATTCAGTGTCCTTTAGAGCATTCTAATCCTAATAATTCCCTTGCTTCTTCCACTTAATTTTTATCTATTATTTAGAATTGTTTTTAAAAAACAATATCAATAATTGCAATGAAGAGACTAAAGGTGATTATTATTTTTTTACTATTTTTATTTTTTTCTTCGGTTCTATGAATTCAGGTTTTGATAGGTCAGTGGTGTACCTAGTATAATACATTAGATCTAGTCAATAATTTTAAATAATTTAAAATAACATGGAAAGATAACTCTGTCTACTTTTAATACCACTGATTGTAACCATGTCCTGAAAATTCTAATCAATACCAAGGAGAGAAGTCATTCCTCCATGAAAAGGAGGTGTATATTCTAAACTACTGTTGCAATCGATGTTGAATTTTAATTACACACATACAAGTTTAAATTTGGGCATTTTTATTACTTATATTTTAATGAATATTATATTCCACATGGAAGTTAATTTGGAGAAGTTAGCTCACTTACCCGGTGCACTTCCATTTACATGACCTCAGCTACACATGTGTGTAGAAAACAAACTCTGAGGTCTCAGAACTTTTTTTTCTCTCCTTCAGTTTTATTGGTTTTCTACCCCTGTAGTGCTTTGTATTCCCATGTGCAAATCTAGGTTCAAAACAAAATAAAGATAGTGCAGTGACTGTAAAGACACAAAAATAGAAGTTCAGCTACTTTAATTCTGCATACTGTGTGGCATCATTCTGTGGACCTTAGACTGCTCTTCTTGGCAAGTATTTCTTCGAGTGCTTTTCCAGTCATTCTAAAAATATATTAATGCAATTAAACACTATCAGTCCTTTATTTTTTTCACTTTATGCATTTTTTTTACTTTTTATGGGATTGATTCTATATAGGAAACACAATGAAATACAAGTTTCTTTGGCTGAATTCCTTTACTAGCTAAGAATACTTTTGTAACATAGACTATAAAAATTCTAAAACAAATGCACCAGGTCCAGTAGTCTGGGTACAACATTGGTGTTCATGTTCCTGTTACTTGACAGGCACATACTTGAAAACTCTCTTTCAAGCAGTGTTATTTCTTCTTTTGCTCTGTGTTTTTGGACTCTAGACTCCTTTTAAGAGGGATGTGGTCTTGGGTGGGAGTCTCTGCTACCCTGTGTTACAGATGAGTCCCTATAACTAAGTCTTGTGTTTGCTTAGATCTGGCACTACTCCTTATGCACATATTGTCAAGGAATATCGATGTCACCTTAGTTTGGAAAATGTATGCTATACAAATGTATGCTATACAAATGTATGCTATACAAATGTATGCTATACAAATGTATGCTATACAGATGTGCAAGCTTAGGATTTTCAAATCTTCATGGAGGGGAAGGGTAAAACTTTACATTCTCACAGAGACTTGGGGAGAAATTTTCTTCATCATATCAGTGGTGGCACCTGCAGTTCCTTATTTACATAGACTATGTCTTTTCCATGTGTACCCTCTCTGTGACGGTTTTCCCTTCTTGTCTCTGACTCATGGCAGCCCAGGGTTGTGTCTCTTATGTCAACAGATGACTCTGAATGTCAAAGGTGTGGTTTCAAGCTTAAATCTGGATCTTTCTCCCACTCTAATATCATTGTTCCCTCTTTGATCTCTCTGCTCACTCTTGCTATATAAAATTATGCCCAGTGTTTTGTTGTATTTGGAACAGGCACATTCATATCCTATCCTCTTAGTGTAACACAAGGTGGAACTCTCAGGGGAAAATTTGTGTAGTAAAATATTTTGTTTGGGAGGGAGACAATTTATTGAAACATATATGCAGTGCCCTATGTGTAGTGTGTATGGGTGTGTGTGTGTATGAGAGAGAGAGAGAGAAAGAGAAAGAGAGAAGTGGGGTGGGGGTGGGGGTTAGGAAAAGATATACAACATAATCATGCAAAACCCTTGGAAGATATAATCATTCAGGCCATTTATCCTTCCACTATCTGGAACTTGTATGGTATGACTATATTGCTTTTTTGAGAAGACAATCAACATGAAACATATATTTCCATCATTTGTTTCTGGTTACTATTTCAAGCAAAATTGCAACAATGCTTTAGGAGGAAGAAATTGAATTTGTTCTGGTGCTTCTTACTGATTCAAATTAGCAAAAGAAGGAATCGTCATCTGAGAATAGAGAAAAAGTTAAATTATGTACATTGGTGGGGGTACTGCAATTTTTATTTCTGACCTGGGAAAGGTAAAAGGAAAGTATTCTGTCTGTTTCATGGGAAGCAGCAAAATCTGGGAATGTGAGACGAATGGCAGAACATGTCCTAAGTCCCTACTTGTTCTGGTTCTTAAATGTTCTACACAAGGGAGTCGGTGTGACCAGAATTGCAGCTAGTGAGGAGATGATTCCTTCATTCAGTTGGAATTATTTGGATCCCTACTCTAAGTCAGGTAATCTTCTATGTACTAGGGATTTAGCAGAAAATCAAGCAAACAGGTAAAGCAAGCCCTGTCTCATGGAATTCATCTTCAGTGGAGTCAGAGAAATGTCAGTGACTGCCAATGAAGGGCAAAGGGATTCCAAGTGCTGCAAATCAAGAGGAAGAGATGAAGCTCTGGACTGTGTTCTCCTCCCTGTCTCTCCACACTGAACCCAAGTTTGGTTCTGGAATGCAGAAGAGAATGACTCACCATAAATACTAGGAATAGTGATTAAACCAAAATATAAAATGCTCTTGTGCAGCAAGAGTTGGTGCATCTCTGAACCCTAAAGATCCACTGTGAGGAAACGTGGTTGTTAGCAGCTGAATGATGGAGTGAGAAGTCAGGGCTGGAGGATACCTAGCCCCGCTATGAAGGCCCCTGCTTCATATAGGAGCTTGTTTTCAATGTCTTTGGTGAAACAAACTGAAACTTAGCTTAATTTTAAAGTGATTGTGTGCATATTACATGCAAGAAAATGTTAAACAAGCTTCTCTGTTGGGTAGAATAAATGACCTGTAACAACTTAAAATGACACATGTATCAGAGTTTTTTGTTTTCTATCTGATCAGGAAACTTAGTCCACTTTGTTCTCCATGATATTTATGGAAAATCTTATCCAAATTTCAATACTTACTAAAGTTATGGATTTTCAATGGAAATTTAAATGAAATGCCTTCCTTTTTTTAATATGCAAGAGGATATAATAATATAATGGTTAGCAGAAGAGAACGAATGTTTATTATCATTGAATTTGTTTTCAATACTCTTGATGATATTCTAATTTTTAGAATACATGTCCTTGAAAATACACGATTTAGGGCCTCCCTGGTGGCGCAGTGGGTTAAGCAGCGCACTATGAAGCAAACCGCAGCCACTGCAGCACGAGTTCGATCCCTGCCGCCGGCCAGTGGGGGGA